>CM040746.1:34774711-35162211 GCA_022829145.1 Albula goreensis | reverse complement strand
CATTATAATGTACTGAGTCTGCCTTGGAAATGTCTCTTTAATCCCCTTTCAAGTCATGTTTTTGACTCTCTCCCTCTCTCTTTCTCTCTCTCTCTCTCTCTCTCTCTCTCTCTCTCTCTCTCTCTCTCCACTCTCTCTCTCTATCTCTCCTGCCCCCTCCCCCTCCTCTCTCTCTCTAGTAATTCATAAGCAGAACTAATACAAAAGATACCAATGGAAGTGACTAATTCAGCATTATCCATGCTTGAGAGTGAATTGGCTGATTGGAATATTAACTGAATTAAGAGATAAAAAGAACAGTCTTGTCATTTTTTCCCTCTCTATTTCTCCAGTGTTACTCCACTGTGTTGCCTCATTGTTGTTTAGCCATTTCTTGCTGGGTGTGGTGGTGTGTTGAATGAATTGTACGGTTTAACAGCAGAGTAAAAAGTCTGATTTCGGGATGGGACATTGGAAAAAAATGTTGCACATTCTATCCAGGTACTTGATCTGAAATTTCCATGCAGAAAGGTAAGGGACTGTAAGTAGGTCGGACAGAGAAAAGCTGTCTGCTAAGCGGATAAATAAGATCATGTGTGAGTGTGTGGATTCCTCTGTAGTCCGTGTGGTGATTGACCTCGTGTGCACCTGAGACCAGAGAGGGAGCCCATGAATCATCTCCGGTCAGTGACCCGTGTCTCCGGATGAAAGCCACACCTGCTCTGTGGCCAACCACAGACGGCAAACGAGGAGTCTGCAACAGCAGGTTGGCACCAGAGGCTAGAGGCAGCTAGCGCATAAACGCACACACTCACACTATCACACACACAAACACACACAAACTTACACTTACAAACGTACAGACACCTAAAATGCCTGCATGCACATACATGCACACTAATACACACACACGCAAACATGCATGCACAAATTCATGCACACACACACAAACACACACACTCCAACACACACATACACACACTAACATACACACGTACATGCGGACACACACACATATTCATTCTGACATACACGCACATACACAAAAACACACACACATGCATTTATACACACAGACACATACACACACGCACATGCACACACACACATGCACATACACAACTACATAAACATACACATGGATGGACACAAACATGCAGACACACAATCCAGCCCCCTCTGCCCATATTCCCCAACCCAACCCAAGGCAGCAATCAGGGAGCTGAGTGTTCACTTCCCATCTTATTGTGAATTGCTGCTCTTTCTTCAGGTTGTCCTCACTGCCAATCACTTTCTGCTCCACTGGCAAAACATGTATATCATTACAGGTCAGTGGAAAAAGCAGCACATGACTAAATTGTGTCCAGCTGGAAAGCAAATGGTCACCAATTCATCCTGTCTGAAATTGTAATTTCAGTAGTAATAAGAAGATTGATTTTCGGTCTGTATTGTAATCGCCTTTTCAATTTGTGATGTGAAAAATGTGAAAAAATGTCAAACCTGACACAGATAAAACCAGTAATATAAAACAGAAATCTTAAACAAAATAAAAAACAATCATGTGTTTCTTGTTTTCAGGAAATAATTTATACTGATATAAAACAACATTAAGCAACTAAAGTCTGTGGTAATCGCACTGCATTTGACTGATATCCAGGAATGCTAAATGGTCTCAAAAAACACATTTATGCTCACAGCTTCATACTGAGTGGACAGATACAGTATATTTTATTTTCACGGTAGTGCTGAATAAAGCCAGTTCTTCCTTATCTGTGATCAAATGATGACCGTTCTGTAAACCGTGCTTTCTGAGATAAAACCACTGCATAATGGTGACATATGTTCCTTACAACCAATTCTTTAAATGCACTTCCATCTGAGTCACTACATCACTGAGCATGGCTAAATGTGTAGTGACTGGATAAATAAACATGTTTATTTATGTGGCTAGGTAAATAGGTTTGTAATTTACACATTTCGGGAACTAATTCCCCATTGCTTCCTTTCCTTAACAGCAATTGTCCTGTTCTGATTAAATTAAGCAATGGTAATGCCTGTTTGTCTGGTCCACTGTTCACAGACAGACATCGCTGAGAGAAATACAATAGTAGCATTTGCACAGTTTATGTGCTTTCTCACAAGGTTTTCTCACGAATGTTAAATGTCCTGGCCCCATCTGACCGCTGGTCGGTTGCCTCGGCTGTTGAAGTCCTGGTAAGGTTAGTCATGCCACTGCCTGACTGGCACATGCAGTCAAAGCTAATCCGCGTTTATTTGGCACCGGAGAGCATGATGAGCTAGCACAGCTCTTGGACCAGGATCCTGTTCTGTTGTAGCACCTTGGTCCTGATATGTCTCCTTTCATTTTCTCAGGGCCATAGGGAGAAGCAGTGCAGAGCATTTTAAAATGCTCTGGGTTTGACTTGTCTGGGTACTGAACCCAAAACCTTCTGGGGTGGGCAGATTTATGCCAACGGTACTGTTTGTACCAGCTGTGCGGAGAATAAATTGCCAGAACTGGAACCCATGATGTTTTGGTTTTGTGGCCTAAGGTGCATTATAACTGGTTACATTTATCGACTGATGCATTTGTAAGCGCCTCTGTCATTATTATTATCATTATTTTTTTTTTAAAATCATCTCGATTTTATAAAATGAGATTATTTGAAACCGATCATGATGAAACAAATCACAGCTGTTCACAAAACAATGAAGGGCTGAAGAGCAGTCAGATGCTGTAACTCACTCAAGCAACAAAACCGGTTATAAATTTGCCTGTGACTAATTTGATCCTTTGTAGTTCACAAATGAGAACAAATAAATAAACCAAGCACCGAGGGAGAGCTACCTTGTGCACAACAAAAGACAAAGTCTATTGATTGCCCTATGGTCAATTCAGCGGCCAGCAATCTCTTACCATCAGTAAAGAGCTGTAAAGGTTGCGCAATTTGCATCCAGTTTGATTGAGTGCCAATTGCACAGGATGCCAGACAGCAAGAGAGAAAGGCAGTAGATTAGCTAGATTTAGAACAATGAGAGCGGTAATCCTACAGAATCCATACTAACAGTACTGTTTTGTTCTCCTATGGTGTATGGAATCTTCTGAAATTCCGCCCAGGCACCCTGCCTCAGAAAAGGAGCTAGCTACGCTTTTTTGGTTTTAAGGGAAAAGGCTGTGAATGGCGATTCACCTTCGGTTCTTATTTCTTGTCTGAGCCGCTCTCTACCTGATCAATTAGGACAGGCCGTTTCATGTGACAAATGACCGCTAAACTCATCAAATGCACTCTCGTCCAAGCAATGATGCTGAAAGCGATGAAAGCCGCTTGCGCGTGGCACAGGCACACGCCGTTCTGGAGATGGGGGAGAGGTGATTAAACCACGGGCTGAAAAATCCACAATTTCAACTTAATTCCATTTGAATGATCACAAGGGCACTCATTATCACCTCTCAGATAACAATATTTCACTTTCATAACAGCCACACCTATTCCAAGAACCACAAAAACAAAAGACCTGAATATGTAAAAAAAAAAAAAAAAATCACATATCACTGCTCTCTTTCATGTTTTCCATGAAAATATCATTCAATAAATCATGTGAAGGCTTTAAATGTCAACGTGAACATTGCTGCTGATGTGTTTGTCGTATGTCAGAGCTGGTTTGTGCATTCACATGCATGTTTCTGATTGAAGAGAATTGCTTCCATCGCAGTTCTGGGCCACATCTGAGGGTTTACGCTATGGTGAAATATTTGTGAAATATAAGCAATCGCAATTAAGTTCGCCTGGATCGCATCAATTTACCCAAATGTATCCTCACATTTCACATATGCGGCGAGAACCACTAGAAGAGGTCTGTCACTCTGCATGCATGAGACTCAATGAGCTATGTGAGACGAGAGTATTTACAATGGCGATTGGCGTCTGTGTACCAAGGACGTTAAGACAAAACAAGATTATGCTATGGGTCTCGCCAAATGGCAGGAGTGGCAGCCAAACTATTCGCCTTTAAAACACCATGAGTGCTGTTTGGGAACAGATTGAATTTGCAGCTTGTTTCCGAGGGACAGGATGGGAGAAGGGGAAAATGCACAGTGAAGTGTCTCTGCTTCACTTCTTTTATTACTTTGACGTGTTTTCCCATTTGTGAGTTAATATGCCATTGACCTTGCCCACCCTCACAGACGATGCCAGACTGGTGGTATTTCCACACTCGCTCTTTTGCAGTACTAGACATTTTTTTAGCTCTGATGTGAGATAAATGGGACAAAAACATAGTAATAATAATAATACCAATAATAGTGCTAATAATAATAATAATAATAATAATAATAATAATAATAATAATAATTTATGTTTACATGAACAAAACTTGAAATGGGTATAATAAAGATGTAATCAAATCTGGACCTAATCAATAATAAATGAACAAAGAAATGTTAAAAATGTATGTTATTTTTTAGCACAATTACTTGCAGTATAAATTACTGTTAATCAGTTTTTGGAATGAACAATGAACAATTTCCATCACTCTTTATCCAAACAGTTTATCTTTAGTGACTTTTTTAGTTTAGTGACTCCAATGTCAGCACGACAATGAGAGAGAGAGAGAGAGAGAGAGAGAGAGAGAGAGAGAGAGACAACCAATGAAAGGGCACTGAGAGCCACTTAGATGGAAACATCTTCACTTATCAAAAGAACATGCAAATACACTTTGAACCCTGTGATGTAGCTGAATGTTGCGCTCGCAGCATGTGAATGGTGTTCGCAGACGTCTTGGTGCAGCACTCCGGCTCTGAAATAAAGGGGATGAATATGTCATGAGCTCAGGAAGGTGGGCCAGGGCACACCGTTGTACTTTTTGACATTCTTCCTGTAAAGCCTCTCAACTGTGGAGCCATCAGAGTCCAAATCAGTGAAGCCTCATTAATGTTGCAATCCGGCTGGAGAGAGGGAATTTTTGCTACATTAATTTCAATGCTGGCGGTCCAGTAAATAATATTCTAGTTAGAGCTATGACTGGCTACAGAAAAGAACTATTTAGCCTAAATGGCATTTCGCTCTGGTGCCGGTTTGGAGAATCGTAGGTGTTAATATCTTAATTAAATGCAAAGCAATGATAGCAGAAAAACTGCATGCTCAGGCTTGAGGTGATACATGTTACATTTGATCAGTTAGCAGGTCGTGGTAAGCATCGGGAAGAAAGATGTTCCTTTTTTTAAAAAAAAGAAAAAACAAAAAGAAAAAAGAAAGAAAACATGCCCTGAGATATAACGGATTTATAAATTGGCACCTCGCTTGATGCCGCTGTGCTAAAGGGAAGTAAATGCCCTCTTGTGTGTTGATACAGGGACAGTACAGGCAGTCTATAATTCATGTTTTAAAACATATCAAATGAACCCCAAGGCTATATGCCTCAGAGAATGCATGGAATCAGCTGTCAAAGGATTTATTCTGCAATTAAGCATGTCAATGATTCTTATTTTTTTATTTATTCAAAGAATCACAAGGAGACAAACCTGATCAGGTATAATTAATTGTTATGTCGTGACTCAATATCAAGATCAATGAATTGCACAATTAAATGACAGCATTTTGGAACAGACTCAGGTTAGTCTATACATAGTTGTCAAATTCATAGATCACCTTCAAGCAGAACATGATTATGTTCTCAGAATTGTTATCTAATGAGATTCTGCTCACTTAAGCAAAGGAGGATTCGCGTCAGCTAATGGAATTAATGTGTAGTGCACCTAAATGGAACCTGGGGCATGACATACCCAGAATGGCCTGAGAATTGTAATTCTAAACCATTAATAAAGCATGCATGATCTCCCATAAATTACTAATGCAGAATCTGGGTACTCAACTTTTTCATCTAAGTTTTCTGTAATGCTGTGCAGTCACTTACCACTACTTCTCTCTGCTTTCCTTTTTTTTTTTTTTTTTTTTTTTTTTTTGTCTGATGTGTTTTCTTGCAGTGCTCCTCCATCTTTTGATCCCCTCTGTCCTTATTCATGATCGTTCACCTTATTGCACAGTGCAATTAAAGCTTTGCAGAGGTTCTGCCTTTATGATTTCTGGTTTAGTTCCAGTACCTTGGGTGCCTCACTTTTAAATTGGCAATGAAATATTTCTTTGTTGGGAGCCTCAAGACTCGAAAAATTGCTTCAGAAACATTGAAATTGTGGTTTTCAAATACCCACCACTGGATGATTCAAGAGGGCTTTAAGGGTGGCCTTTGTATTCTGTTTTTACAGTTTGCTCCTTATTCCTGCTGCAGAGTGTTTCCATGTTGACCAAACAAGCTTAAGGTCCACTTAAAACTGATTTCTGCCTACGCGACACATTGTTTGTACTGCCAAGGTCTACGTTATTGTCTTAGAAAGAAGGGTGGATTTTTAATGATTTAGGTGCAATTTTAGGTCTATCAATTGAATGAATACTCTCAAAAAATACCTTCTCCAGGAAACTTCACATCCCATTAACACATCAAATAACCTACTTTATGACACCACATATTATAAATGTGTTTTCAATTACAAAAGATAAAAAAAAAAAAAAAAAAAAAAAATATTAAGCCACAGCTCAGAGCTCAAGAGGGAACAGCAAACAATCAGAGATTTATCTGTTTGTCTTCTTTATCCTTTAGTACATTAGGAAGTTCAGCAAAAATGTAAACAAATAAAAGTATAAATTGAAAAATATTGAAAATAAGTAAATTAATATCTAAAATAAATAAATTCATACAAAATATGATGAAGACTGTAGATCCCTGAAAACATCTGCTCCAGGTGTCGCTTCTGTCCTTGAAAAGTTTGAGGTTATTAATTTACTTCTGGACAATTTCAGAAGACACACAAGCAGCTGGTAAATAATATTTTAATCAGAGAACAGAAACAGAACAAATCAATATAATAATTAATGCATTTAAAACTGCAACTCTGACATGTCACATTGGTTTTGGATTTATGCAAGGTCAATAATATTTTTAATGAGTTCTTTCTTGCTAATCAACATATTTAGTCTTTCTTTTCCACCGTTATTTTTACCCTGTCTGAATCAATACATTCTAGACAATTAAACGTAATGCAAGGGTATCATGCAGGCACAAAAAGATATCTCTGGCAACTGTTCAATGCGGGCCTGCTGAAACTTCCACAGGTTTTAGCCTCCATGTTACTCATTGAATGGGGTGGCACGTTTGCAAACAGCTCTTCCCTCACATTAAAGTCAGCATTTGGGGAATGTAACAAAATAAAAGCAACAACATGGATTTTCTTTTTTTTTTTCCTTTCTTTCATTTTTTCTGCAGAAGGTGCACCCAGCTCGTCTTCTAGCCACACGTCCTCAGTGCTGAGTTAGCAGAAGTGGAGTTAACTAGGATAAGTGAGCCACACAGGGCCAGAAGAGTTCAATAAAGAAAGACAGACCAGATGTTAATGATTATAGATTTGTGGAGTTGGACTGGAATATATAATAGGGTGTGCAAGTTTGTCTTTGTGCAGGAAGATATTCCGGGGGAGAGTTTTTTTTTTTTTTCTCTTTTTTCACATTCATGGATCCATTTATGCAATATAGCTTGCCTCAGTCCTCTAATTTTAATAGATCGTACCACTGCTAATAATGTAAACTGGTAAAATGTACATTTTTGACATTGATGCGAAAGGAAAGGCTCTGCATTATAAAATGTGGTGTATGTACAAAAAGAGCAATGCTGCCATAATGGCACAATACATTTCACTTAAGGTGCCAAACAGTTCCTTGAGCTGTCTTTTTTAATGTGTCTACATAATGTTCTGCAATGATTAATGCAAATAAGCTATGGTGTCTGTAAAACACATTTTACATCAAATAAGGTCTGATTAGCATTGAAAGAAAATGCTGTGTGTGCACTGGATAATCACATATGACAAAACTGTTATATGTAAAAAGGAAATTGTGCTTATGGATTTGGAATCAGCAGGTAATTCCACTCATTAGTCATTTTAAATAAATATTCATATTTATGTCACATGTTTGATAATCAGAGAAAAACTGGTTGGGGATCCTTACATTAAGGTCTGATTTAGACTAGATGTTAGTTAAGCTGTGTTTTTGAGGGTGGGTTGAATTCAAGGGCAAGGTCACCACTGCAACACATTACTGCCTATGCACATTATGGGTGGTGAACAGCTTCTCCACGTCATTACCACTTAAAGGAGTTGTACCCGTAGTATGCAGTGAATGAGTGGAGCTCTTTTGCTAAGAAAATGAAATAAAAACACTCACATCTGAATAAGGTGGGTTAATAATTAAATGTAGTGAATATAGCTGCAACCCCAAAGATTGAAACCCTCCCTCCCTGGTAAAGCTAAACCTACAGACAATGGCCATTTCAGTCTCAGTCACAGTAAACCTGGCCAGAGCATGCACTACACTGTCAATATTCAGCCTAGACTGCTAGACAGAAACATTGCAATGCTTCAACTGGACACGCCATCCAGGGGCCACACTACTGCTGTTTCTCTCGTTAGAACTTTTTTCATTTAGAACACATAAACGCTCAAAGGACATGTCCCTCATTCAGTACAAATTATGGCCATGCCATCAGGACTGTGTTCAGACTCTCTCAAGGGCAGGATATGAAGCATAAAAAGGGCACTTCAGACATCAGGGCAGAAAAAAAAATGGCATGTTTCTGGTTAAACCAATCAATCAGCCATTTTTTTGTTGTCTGATGGACTACAGCAACATGAGCTGAGAGTACAAAGTAATGCTAAGTGCACATCCAGTTTCTGCCTTTTAGGTCAAAACTGTTATGATTGGATGAGGGCAGAAACTCCTGGCTGCAGGTCAGTAATAGCTGGTGGAGAGGATCTGGATAAGTGTGTGTGTGTAAGGGTGATAACATTTGGGAATATGGGTTTCTTGAAGAGACAATGTTTGAGCAATGGGGTACACCTGGTCACCCAAAACGGTTCTGTATTCCTTGACTGCAACTCTATAATTGTGGGTAATAACCAGACTCAGTGGCTCCCACGATACAGTTTCTCATAATGCAAAAGTGTGGGTGGAAGCCTTCTCTTTGATTTCTCTGAACAAGAACCCATCAAGATGTTGGATGGGGTAGGAGACAGCTCATATTACTTTCTTGCAATGCTCAGAAATTCAGATTTGTTTGCTCATTACATCAGGTTATGAATTACTGTACTTTAGCTTTGGGTTCGAGCACTTTTAAAATGGCAGCCATAAATTTCAGCTTTATCAAGCATGCAAGATACAGCTTTTTGTTGGTCATAGTGGTGTAGGTTCAGTTCTATGGTCATTTGTGAGGCTATTGCCTTACAATACTTAGCAACTGTCTCTCCCTGTAGGGGGCTTGACTTTAATATGCTGTTCTTCTTTCATGACTTTTCCTTGTTTTGCATACATGCCATAGTTTTCAATGCCATCCCCTATTACCATTAAATCCTTTTCATAATTTCTGAGACTAATATGTGTGAGGTTTGGGCAACACAAGTTAACCTATTTAGTTTCTTAAGCATATCACATACCAATATGTGAGCTGCTTAATTTAAAACACCTTTAGTGGGAGATACATATTTGTCATTAGTACTGACGTTATTATACAACAATGTAAATGAGTTTCAATATCATGAAATGGACAATAATAAGAAAAAATGTGGAAAATTGTTCAGAAGTGGACTGAAAACCATCTGATACTCAGTAACAGCACACTATGGCATGTTCTTAAGGTCCCAAATGTGTAGTTTCTAAGATTAAAAAGTGTCAACATTTACTGTCTGGGATTTATTACATGGAGATTCCTGGGTGTAGTTTACGATGCAAAATGCATTTCAGGTTGAAAGAGTTAATGTGCGGACATAAAATGGATATGACTTAAAATAGAATACATAACCATTTATTACTTTATTACTTACTATATGTTCTAATATTTCGAAGATTGTACACACGAGCATGTGAGTGTGTATGTGTGTGTGTTTGTATGTGTGTGTGTGTGTGTGTGTGTGTGTGTGTGTGTGTGTGTGTGTGTGTGTGTGTGTGTGTGTGTGTGTGTGTGTGTGTGTGTGTGTGTGTGTGTTTGTGAGACCTAGGCTCTATGTACTGAACAGAATTTCCATGATAATTACATGTATTTGAAACTTTGCCTTTTGTGCCATGTTGAGGTCTGGTTGAAAGACATTAATTATGAAACACTATCAGTTCCACCACCTTGACTTGCACTCATTTCTCCCCTGGTTGCTTTTATGTCCCTTCCCTGTGCCCCCACATTCGCCCTCATGAACATTAAGATATCTTACCGTTAATTCCTACCCTAATGGCTCTGAGAGATGAATATGTGCAATTGAACTGCTGATGCCTGTGATAAGGGGTCGGCTTTCCATCACAGATGAGAAAGGTGCTCTCCCCGGGTCACCAAAAGGGCTAATGAGCAATGTTACTCTTTACAGCCACATGTAACAGGTCAAAATGTGAATACAGGCCTGCATCATGGTGTGCCCCTATTTCATATGTCTGTGTAAAAATATCAGGTCTTTCAATTGTGTCAATAACTATTATACTGGGTTGTTTCTCATTGCCTTGCAATAAAAGGAAGATGAGGGCATAAGTGTATAGGTAGACTAGTGGAGGTAATAAGGTTGGCCTTGTGCATTCATACATTACCATAAACAACTACAGTGAAAACAAAAGCAGACATCACAAGACTTTGTAAGGAGGGAAAAAAATATGAATATGTTACATGCCAAAGATCTAATCTAGACCATTTTCAGGTGCACAGGTGTATCCTTCTCAGGTGGGCAGGTGGATCATTCTCAGGTGGACAGGTGGATCATTCTCAGGACACACAGTTAGGGCGATCAGATCTTAAAAACTAATTTTTTTCCCTTTTTCCCTCCATAGTACCACAACTCATTAAGTAAGAAAGCAGGTCATTGATTTTACAGCTTTGTTCCAGCGATTTTATGAGATATAAGTGACTCCAGTGTAAAAAGCTGAGTATGCATCATTAAATGGGGACTATGATGGATATACCAAACATCTTAACTTGAAATAATGATAAAGGTCTCAGCCCTTATCACGCATGAAAATCCACTGTGCTGTATGAATTACCAGGCCTGGTGAGATTTTGACAGATGATTGGACAGCTTGGACTTTTTATATGAAACATATTTTAAAAATTAAAAGGGCTCTGTCATTCATTTTCAAGGACTCTTCGCTGTGCTTACAGAAGGCCTGAAGGTGCATCAGTACAGTGCCATATTTTATTTCCTTTAGTCCTCTTTCATGAAGAGCAGTGTACAGCAGCATCCAAAATGTACTGCAGAATGTCCTGGTTCATAAAGAGAATCATTTCTGAAATATGTTCTTCAATTTCTTTGAGTGACTGATCAGCCATCTCTCATTGGTAGTGTTTTACTAAAATTATTATTATTATTATTATTTTTTTTTTTTTTTTTTTGTTCTTTCAGTGGTTATCTTTATTATTGGTTTGCTTATATGTAAGTATAATCTAAATAACAGTTGGCTCTATAATTATTAAATTAATGACTGGTTTAATTCAAGCTCATGTATGAATATCTTTTTGTATTGCAGCTGTTACATTTTCTGTTATATACACTATCTATCAATTCAACACTCATATTAACAAATTGAAAGAGGATCTTCATTACACTGCAACAACATCTCAGATAAATATCCATAATTCCATTTCAAAATATAATTGTCCCTTTCATCGTCTGACTGGTGTTAGTGTTACATATTTGGCTATTAAGACATTTACATAAAAATGAATATTACAAGAGTACTTTCTCTCTCTGTCTCTCTCTCTCTCTCTAAGCGTACTTTACCTGCTAAGTAATTAAGGTGGTCACCAACTGTGGCACCTTCATTATCTGTTCATCACTTTAATATTAGCAAATTTGCCATGAATCACACAGACCAGATGGCATGACATAATACCTTGGATTATTAACAGTGTCACAGCTGAATGGTATGTCATTATTTCATTTCGCTCAATAATTTATTTCACAAAGCAATTGTAGATCATTATCATCCAGAATGCAGAGTGTGCACCACCTCCAAGTTCTGCAACGTTACATCCATGGGATCCCAACACTTTTACTTTGTAAGTACTGAGAGTGTTTCAGGATCTGCTTTACATTTCCTGGACTATTTAATCAGTGAAACAAAAGTCCCAGAATCAAATGGTCTGATGTATGCCCACTGGCAGCAGTATAAACAGTGCTCTGTATAAGTAAGTGAATAAAGGGTAGTGAGTAAGAGGCAGTGCGTCTTGAGAGGTATTTCTATAAAGAGATTGTACTGTATCACCTTTCCATCTGGTGAGTCAAACTGTCCCCATAAGAACCTGCTCTCATTTCTAATCTATGGCTTTTCTAAAAAGCATTGTTCAGTGACCAACGCATGCCAGTATTGACACACGTGTACTGAATGATGGTGGGAAATCACCATAGACAGAATGCAGGCAGAAACAACACGTCAGTAATTAGCTAGCTGGCTCTGTGTAGATAGGTACAGTCTAGCTATGTTGTATTAATGATACACTGTGCAGCAAGATAGCTTATCAATTGTTTCATTTGAATAACTGATAATAGAAAATAAGCTGCATCAGTGTCTTGTTTTTTGTTATTGTATTTCTTTGACAACTGAAACAATATGATTCACGGTTCATATGTGAAGACATACATCCTACAAATAGATTTTTTTTTCTGAATTTGAAAAGAATACATCTCTTAAAGTTATACATTAAAATATCAGAAAACCAAACCCTTAAGACCAGGGGTTATTTGGAATACTGAAATCCCCAGACTAAAAGATTACAAGTTATGTTGGTTGTGAATAGAAATTTTATTTGTAGTAAAATAGATCTGAATACTTGATACCATTTTTCAAGCAGATATTAACCAATGGTAAAAGTTGATAATCGTGAGACTGGGCCATTTCTGATGATGTAACTGGTCCAAAAGTTAATATCTGCAAGGATATTTTCCTCTGTGTGCTTGTATGCATTATGGTCTTTTCAGTGAAAGACCTTGAAAAGTGACAAACTCAGTGCTGTACAGATATGAACTCATAACTTGGTGGATAGCCTCCTCACCCTACAGAGATAAATAAATAAATAAAATGCATGCAACAGCGCACAAGTCAAACATGAATTTATTTTTCAAAAAAATGAAATAGAAATGTTATTTTGGGGGGCATTGGCATTGGATATGCTCTGGTTGTGTAATCCAACATTTTGTATAGCCAATATAGAAACAACCACATGAATGCTTCTACGAACCACTTCACAGCATTTCAACATCCGAAAAAAAAAAATACTTTGAAAAACACGCCATTTTCACTAAGCTCAAATGAAACGTTTTTTTTTTTTTTTCCTTTCTTCTCCTGGTTCTGATGATGCGTTTTAGAACAGAAAAGAACAGTGTGATCAATTCCGTCCTCCTGTTTCTCCTTGATCCTGTACAGCTGCTTTCTTTTGGTCACTGCAGGTCTGAAGCCATTGTGATGTCCTTGCACCATGGTGTCATTTCCAACACAGAAAGCAACAAACCATCTGACCCTGTGGTGTTAACCCTCACACTGTATCTTTCACCAGCAGAGAGACATGTTAGTTTGGTGAATGACACAGCGCAGAAGGTACATGTAACCCATTCTCCTTGGACATCATGCCTGCATCACTCAGACTTTGCATTCTATCAGACAAACACATGTTGAAAATTTTCCTTTTTTTGTATTGTTTAGTTTTTGTCCTCTTAGTAGCAATTTGGGGGAAAAAGAAGAAAAATATCTCTATATAAATATTTATAATATGTATACATTTTCATTGTCAGACCTTTTTGGGTGAACTTAATTTAAGCCATTTATTGGCTAAAGAGTTTGCATGCTTTGTTCCCAAAGCCTAAATGGACTGCCAATTCAAAGCAAACCACAAAACCCTGCAGACACTGCGACCCCCCAGGATTCGAGTCTGACACCTGCAGTAAATAAAAGATGGGCCATCGTCTACATCTACCGCATGCATCGGAGGCCCCTCTTATCAAATAGTTCTCAGGGCAGACATGGGTGTGATGTACCTGTGTCCAAACGAAGCTGTAAGCCTCGGGAACTGTGGAGCCCGGCGTATCAGTATGCAGCATGCAGTCTCTGCAGCTCTGTGCCTGCCAGTCTGGCTGAAGCCCGCGCAACTGTGAAAGAGACTGAGGAAAAGGCATTTCCCCTCCAGCAGGGCTCCCGACGCTCTGGAAGACCTGACACAGAATACCGGCCACTCATTACAACCCTCATTAAGGACCCTCGTCTGCTTTCATTTCACACCATGAATTGTGACACATTTCAACTACAAAAAAGGCCTTGTTCTGCATACGTGTCAGTCCAAACATTTCTGTCTGGGGAACGAGGAATAAAAAAGGGCTTTTGTTAAAAGCATAAATTAGCACCAAGCTAATAAGCAACAGGGGTGGGTTTGAATGGGCTGTAAACCTGAGTTCATTTTTAGCTTAGATATATGGTGGTATTAACCTCCATCCATCCATCTCTCTGTTCATTATATTTACATGCGTCATCCAAACCGTGGTCATGGTGGGCGGCATAAGATTTTGCATTTAAACTTAAACATTGCACAGCGTAAAATTTTTAGAGCCTGCTGCTGTCATCTGTCCTTTTTATTACAGATTTGAACGAGCTTCATTCTATTGTGGCTGGATGCCTGACTTGAGGGATTTACGAAACCCTGTTGCTCAGGTGTTCATTACTGCTGGACTGTGCAAACTTGTTGCCACAGAAAACTTTTTTATTATTATTTTTATCGTATTTATTTATTTATTTATTTATTTTTTTTTTTGTTCCAGCCATTCTCTGTTTGCCATTATCATAATTAGTCATGGTAATTGAGAGCATGCATTTACATGCTCCTGTGATTTAGATTTACTCAAAATGCTGGTTTGGCTCATTGCCATTTTCTTTTGTCTGAGCCTTTGTTTCCTGTGGGCAGATGCTAAATTTCATTAACTGGATGTCACCACTTTCATAAATTAGCTCTCCACTGTGATTCTGCCTGTCAACCAATCAATTAATCAGTCAGTCAATCAGGTGAATGTAATATAGCCATTTTATAGACTTCAGCTCAATTAACAGCTCATTAGGTGCTGGAAATAGCTATTTCAGCTTGAACAAAAGCCAGCACACATTGAGGACCTCATGGCTGAATTTGGGGGTCCGAAATGAATGCATTTTGGTTCTCAGTGTATTTATCACAACATAATGCACCTCTATGTTTTGAGCACCAAATTGTCAATCACTATTTCTTTTGACTAAAAGCATAATAGCATGTGTAAATGTGAATACAGTGTGTATTCCAATGCCAGGTCATCTCATTAACTGGTTGTTCCAACAATTATGTCATTGCTGTTTCCACCTCAAGAGTGCACTGGATGTGAATGCTAGGGGTAGCTATTTTGTGCTAGTTATAATAATCTTGGTTTTTCCATTGTGATTTGGGGAAAAAAATGTCAGCATACAGCAGAGCAAAACTGGACTGACATCTCAACCAGCAATATTTTCTCAGGAAAGTACACAAAGAACCTGAGCCATAATAGCAAGGAGAAATCTAAAAATAATCCTTGATAACAAGTACAATAATTGCATGTGGTTATACACTCCGACTCTGCTATCCTTTTTAATATCGAAGTGATTTATATCTCAACATTTTTTAAATTTGTAATTAGATTCCAAAAACTCCTTAAACAAAAACACACCAGCGACACACGGGCTCCCGGGTTCTCTGTGGGAAGCCTGCTATCTATTTAATCACCTGACTTTTTATTATGTTTCATCAATTACTGAAATCTCTTGTCTGGGTTTGATGTGGAGGGCTGCTGTCCGGGCAGATTAGGAGGCTGGCCAGCATAGCCAGAGGGGCTGGACCAGGCGCAGGGAGAGAGGCGTAGTAGTCACCCACAGTATCTCCACCCCAGCGTCTAAATGTTTGTCAGATCCGTGGCCTCTATCTGGTGTGGCCATTATTTTTTATTTCGTCGGAGCCGTCACTCTGAATTTGGGACCGCGTCAGCCACGCTGCGCGTCACCCTGCGGCGAAAAAAGGCACGGGGATGGGGGGAAGGGGGCACGGTCCTCCCGAAAACGGCATGGAAAAATACACAACCAGCCACAGTCTCAGAAAGGTTATTATCTTTATGATTATGTTTGCTTGTGTTAAACAGCCATTGTAGCAGCTCTGGTTTTGGGAACATTCATAGGGACGTCCAAATCAACCATATTTAACCACTTTTGAACAGATCAAAGTTAATGTACCACAGCCTGTGTATCATGACTGTCTTAAGTGTATTATAGCACCCATTTTGATCGCTTTAATTGTAGAAAAAATAAAATATGTTCATGACAATGAATGTCTGAAATATTCTTAAGCATCTGCTGATCATTTTTGTATTTGGGACCACTTCTTCCTATTTTTTTACCAGCTCACATATACCAATCACACATGATTAACTGTTCTCAATGACAAACACAGGTAGAACTTTTTTTTTTTTTTTTAGTTTTCTACTCGTATGAGCTGATAAACTATTATGTGATTGGACACTGACCAGAGCATCAGATGATTGCACACAACTGGAATAGCATTTTGTCCTGTGAGAAAATGAAAAACGGAGGAGCGTTTCTATAGAGGTGCATCAGTTTCTGGCGGCCAATCAACGAAACAAGTGCATATGATTACATTTAAATCACTATTCATTTTTAAAGCAGTTTAAATAAAATAAATAAAATAATCAAACCCATGCGGGATCTGTTATGTTTCATTATTGTTTCACCTCAGATGGCACACAGTTGCATCCTAGGTAACCTTCTCGGTGCAGACCTTCAGAACCGATCTGCCCAGTATTTCGTTTTAAGAAGTGGACCATCTAAGGGGACCAGTTTAGCTTTTCTGCCTGATGTTATCTGTCACACCAAAGCTGCTATCACAGTGGACAGCGGCCGATGGCTGGAGAAAAAGACATCAATGAGCACTGGCTTTGACCAATGAAGTGTAGCATTCATCCTATTACTCTAATTTTCAAATGTCATTGACTAAGCTGGATGGTTTGGTACTGACAAGCACGTGATTCAGTTGTATACCTCCCTGATTCACTGCTCTGGTCCCTGCGTTATCTCATAGAAAAAGTAAAGGCGAAGGAAAAATCATTTATATTCCATTTACAATCAAAATATCATTTAAAATGCATTGTATGCATGCATAGAAGGGGTCTTTTCTTTCTTGTGTGATCATAGTGAGCTTAACTATAAATAAAAATGCCATATGTTTTAAAGTCACTGTAAAACATTTCATTTCAAACAGGGTTTTCCTCCTGAAATTTCATTTTGAGCAGTGGCGTAATAGTGGTGTAATGTCATCAGCTTAGCACAGAATGTGGTGTGTTCTCTGTATATTCAATTGACTAGAGCCGTTTCAACAGACTTTCTGGCTCAATAATGTTCTTATTTGTGGTTAAAATGCATTGTCATAAACCTGGTTCACAACAAAAAAAAATTCAGAGGATAAGCCAATACTTTCGACATAGCTGGGTCCTTTCTCTTAAGTCCCATTACTGTAGCAAGACAGCTAGTTAGCCTGGTGTTGGCAACACACGAACATGGTTCTGGCAGAGGAGCTGAAAAGAAGAGGGCGATCAATCCAGCCCTCCCGTTTTATCCTTGATCCGATATGGCCGCTTTGTTTTGTTCACCGTGGGCCTGGGGGATCAAGAGCATGTCCTGCTGCCGTTGTGATGGCCTCGCGCCGTGATGTCATTTCCTTCACTCAAAGTAGCAAAGCATCTGACCCTTAATCCATACCCTCACACTGCGTCCCCCCACAGTACAGACTCATGATGGCCTGGTGCTCCAGGCAGCATGAGGGGTACATGTAACCCCAGAATCCCTTTCTTTGAACTTTATGCCTGCATTGCACTGAGAAATATCACACGCAGCCACAGAAATGTGCAAAAGAAATATGTTCAGCATTAAAAACCCTAAATGGTCTGATCTGAGGAAGGGAAACATTGGGGAAAACTTCGCCTTCGCACATTTTGTAAAGAAAAATAGCTCATAGATCTGGGATGTTAGAACAGTAGAATTGTTGGGCCGCACTTTCTGCTGGTTTTGGATGTGTCTCACCAGTCATGTTGCCTGAACTGGAACTGGCTGGCAAAAGAAACTATACCATAAAACCCCAAAGTGGTTTGTGCCCTCCAGGACTTCAGTTTGACACCTGCTGTGAATGAAAGATAGACAACTATAACAATAATAATAATAATAATAATAATAATAATAATAATAATAATAATAATAATAATAGTTCCTAATGATGATATTACATGTTTTGACATTTTGTATTTTGCATTTAAAAATATACCACTTTTATTAATGAGGTGATTTCAAGCCACCCCATGCAATATCACTGCTTTAATAATGCAAATCACTGTAATAACGGATATTGTTATTTAATCTATTTTATGATATTCAAGGACAGGGTAACTTTGACACAATTATAATCATGACCTGGTTCGTGTTCTCTATTCTTACATAGTCTTTTTAAGCTTCTTCTATTCTTATCCTTTTGAGTTAAAGGCCTCCCAACGTGTCTCCTTCTTCGCACATTCCACCAAGAACACTGCTCATTACCACCTCAGAAACGGAGATGTGGCAAAGGAAATAAGGCAGAAATCCAGCGTACGAGACTTCTTAAAAGACGTTTCACACACACACACGGCGATCTGATGATCAGGCCGTCAGTGCCGCCCTGCCGCAGCGTGTGTGTGAATGAGCAGAGATGGAGGTGATGGGGGGACAAACACACTCACTGAAGTGTCTCTGCTTCATAAAGGAGGCTCCATATCCACATGCAGTTCATAATGCTTCATTAACAGTGACATGAATAAACTGTGGATAATATTTTTCAAAAATATTTTGAAGTAATGTCAATGCAAATAGGTCTCCATGAGGTTTATACCACAATAAAATACCCGGTGGTAATTTTACTTATTTCCAGGTTACCAAATCTTAGACTAAATTCACTCTATCACAGTAATATGCATTCAATTTGAGTTGACTGGAAATTCTAGTTTGTTGAAGTGTGTCTACGAGAATGTAATCAAAAAAAAAAACAAAACTAATTTTTGTTTGATATTTATTTATTGACCTGAAAAATGCTAAACTCCTGTCTTATTCACAAATATTATACTATGCAAAACTAAAAGATGGAGATATTGTTTGCTCTTGAATAATATTGATGATGTGGAGTCAGATGATGAATCATGGTCACCTTTCTAACAGAGCTGACTTACGGGAGGAAAGATGCTGGAAAATGCATGTTAATCTTTTTCAGGGCCCCATGACTCATTATGATGCTTCTTGACTATAGAATGTATCCTGTGGTTTGAAAAAGGCTGAAGTCTGAACGTTGACTTACCCATGAAAATATGAGTATTTTGGCTGGAAATGTACTTTTTGTTCTGATTTGCTCTGATTATTTATTAATTTATTTAGTATTCTCTTCCTGACATTCTTACTATTGCATTTGGCACAGATGTCATATTGCTCAATATCCTTTTACACAGATGGATATTTACTAAAGCAGTTCAGATTAAGTTCCTCGCTTAGGCGGACGATGGCTGTGCCGTAGTTGGAATTGCACTTGCAACCTCTTAGTCACAAGTCCAGCTCCCTGACCATTATGCTAAATTGCCACCCCCATGCATATATTGAGGGTGATGCTGTGTGTAAACTCCTATGTTAGCACTCTGCTTGTCTCCCATGAGTATGTAATCAGGTAAAGGGAGTTGTAAAGTTTGTCTGAAGTGGTCCTTTAGATCTGAGGCTCTCTTGGGGGTGGAGTGTTACCACAAACGTAACTTTATTTTTTGAGGATGACAAATAATGAAGTGAAGGCCTTGCGCTGTGCTGGCCAGACATGCTGTAATTGCATGGTATTTCAAGGCAAAATTCTGAGGTTTGAGACTAACAGCTTTTTCATCAACTTCTTAGTGCTGTCCTTGCAGAAAAAAAAATAAAAATAAATAAATAAATAAATGCAGCGATTTCTCAGAAGCAGAACACAGACTACCAGAGGGATGTATTTCTGAGCTTTCCATCCTGTGGTCTGGTTTAACTGAGTTGGAGGATGGTAGTTGGTACTCTAACTTTTGTGTGGTCGGCCTGCCGCGGGGCAGGATGGGGAAGCGTGTCCTTTATTAAGCACCCTCCCCTCATCACGCTCCCATATTCCTCTCTACCTTCCCCTCGCCTCCCGTCATCTCATTTGCAGCAGACAACAGAATGACATACGGAGGAAGAAGTCTCCATGATTCAACGTCAGTGAGAGCGTCTTAAAAGTCACAAGGAACCTCTTTGGTGCACGGAAAAGGCTGGAGAAATGCTTTGTTTCTGGATTATTCTGCTTACCCTGGGGAGCGCAGGAGAGACTTCTCACCGCCATTGACTCCCCTGAGGCCAGTATCCAGTCTGCTTGACTGGGGGATGAGCATGAATACCAAACTACCCTCGTCTCTCTAAATATCAACATAAAACATTCAGCATTAACAGCTCAAACCCTCACAAGTTTTGGAGGCCGTTTTAAATTAGGTTAAGTAAGGTGCTGAAGTGCTGAAGGCTCTGCAGGAAATGTGGTTAGAGCAGGTGTGTTAGTTTGGGGATTGAAAGGGCCTGTTTGTGGTGCGGCAGAGTGCACTGTGGCTGGATGTTAGTGGTCCAGCCATGCTGGCCATGGTCAGAGGTCAACACTGGCAAGGCAAAATCAGTTATCAGGCAGTTATCAGGCATCACTCTCCAGCGGCCTCTACTGGCCAGGCCAGTAGTACAAAAATCTGAACTGACTTTGTGATTGTCCAGCAGCGTAGGCATTATGTGAAAGGAGGAATAGATTTATATGCAAGATTCAAATAAGTGACAGCTAGCCAGCACATGAACTGGAGCTTTCTGTGCTTCTCTCAGCTTCCTCCACCCATGTGTCTGGGAAAGAATTGTTAAGTGGGCAGAACAGTTGCCATGAGAAAAAGGGAAAAAATGCTAAATAAGATTATAAAAATAATTTAATCATAAATATATTTAAGAAATCATACAGACATAGATAAATTTAACAAACTAAATTCAAGCATTCTCGCAACTAATTGCCTGTCAACCTTGAAAGTTAACAATTTCCCATGGCCCCAAGCTGTACTTCAGACTGTTATGACATCTGCTAAAACAGTGCATTCCTTCACAGACATTAAACGGATAAAAATGCAACATTACAATATCTCTTAAATAATGCACTGATTTCATTATTTTTTTCTCCCCTTTCTTTGCACCACTCCTTGAAGTGGTTTGACAGTTTTGACTGTATTCTGGCCTACTTACACCATAGAGGAACCTGAAGTTGTAGTAGGTATATGGTAGTGTCCTTTCCATGAGATGTACAGAAATACGAATGTATTCATCAACCTCAATAGAGATCCTTGAATAAAAACACGGTAAGT
The DNA here is from genome assembly GCA_022829145.1 of Albula goreensis. NCBI lineage: Eukaryota > Metazoa > Chordata > Actinopteri > Albuliformes > Albulidae > Albula > Albula goreensis. Next base: position 35,140,673 of record CM040746.1, on the reverse strand, counting down.
GCAGAGCAGTACAACAATTTAATATCCAGGACAACAACAATATTCTATTTTGTTTCATTTATTTCTGTTTTGGAATTTTTAAAGTTCAAACCACAGATGGACGCAAAGTGTGCATTTAAAAGGATTTCTGAAGAAAGTCTCACCGGTCGTGTACCTCTGATCTTTTCTAACTGCACTCTGTGCTTCATGTCAGGAAACGTTCTTCTTTTGATTAATTTCATACCTGCATCAGTGTAGACAGATTGAGCGTGGTCTATTTTACTGCAGAAAGGTATATAGTCCCAAGTGGGCAGGACGGTGCTCTTTCTCCAGGATATCTTGTCACACACTCTGACAGCTGGAGAGACCGATGACTTCTCTGTGACTTTCGCATTTATTGAAAGTAGCAAACTGAGCTTGGCCCACTTAAACAAATGTTCATATGTCTGGCTTCTCTCTGGCTTGTCATGTGCTCTCTCAATGTGAGAGTGGAAAAATTGAACATAAGGTAGTGTGGTGACTAGGAGTGGTGTGGTGAAATTTCTATTACAACTAGTCTAACCAATGACAATAATTTCAACACATTTTGCATTTCAGTGCAAGTAATTATAGGAGGCAACAAAAATAGAAATGTAATTTAATTTGTATGATACTTACAATTACCTATTAGGACTAGCTACAATATTGTATAGATAGCTTTCCACAACTTAAAAAAAAAAAAATGTAATACACTGTATTTTTGTAGTTGTCTTGGTTATGCATAGTTATTTGTTTGTTCGTTTTTTGGCTGGTTGGTTGGCTGGCTGCTTCTAATTACACAAAGAAGAGACAAGCCCACATTTGGAAAAGGTGTATCAATACTATTAGATCCCTCTGCAACCAGGGTAGCAGTTTCCCGGTCTAAATTTAACACATTAGCGAGGGCTTGGAAGCAGAGACTTTAACAAGTGTGTTTATTAAAACTGGATGGTGAAGTGATAATCACACCTATTTCTCACACCTCTAGCCACTTACCACCCATGAAAATCACTTAAATGTAGTTATTCCCTTGCAGTTTTTACAAAGCAAATGAGGAATCACAACTAACTTCCCTTCCTCTGGAAACTGCTGTGGAATTTTAGCTTCCCAAGTTGCACTCATCCTACCCAGCACTGTACTGATCCAGTACATGGTTTATTTCCATTGGAAATACCACATATAGTAACACTAGACATGCTGTCAGTCCTACAGCCAGGTCATTAGCCAGCTTTATTCCATAGTCAGAAGGATACTTTTAATTATGTTCCTCAAATATGATTGCTCAGATTTAATTACATAAAAATGTAACATAAAACTGGAGTAATCTGTGTTTATGAGGGACGTTAAATGTCATTGTGCATTTAAATCCCACTCTGCTGCGCTTTGTGAATCAAGCCTTCTGTTATCCTGGTACCAAACTGAATCAAACCAATATTATTTATCACTTGAATGAAAGATGCTAAGTTTTGGAGCCAAAAAGGTCACTGTGCAGACAAAAGAAACCCTTTCATGCAGGCTCAGAAAACACTGTGAAAAGAAGAAAGCTTGCCTCATGAATAGTTAGCTTTAAGCAATGATTAATTCAGATTCACGAGTCTTGAGACAGACTGCAGACACCAAAGTCATGGAAGGTGGAAATTATCAATGTAAACATATGATGTGGTTGGCTTTTGTGCATGTTAAATGTTGCGTATATGCAATCAAACACTTTCCCTGGGAATATTTGTTTTTGAACGGGGATGCTTGACGTACATTAACTAGACCATGACAGAAATTCCGCACGACAGATCCTCAAACATGTTTTCAAGATAATCAGCCTGCCAAAAAATCAACTCGCTAACCAGACTGCCACGATTTCAGGTCAAACTGCAAGCTTGTTTAAATATTCTCCATGTCTGAGAATCAACTTCTGCAGCAGGGCTTTCAAAGAAGTCTTGGAGTCTGCAGTGTCTGTCACTTATTAGGTGGGTTTCAACAGCTAGCACATTCTGTTACCACTTAGCCAATCAGTTCACAACAATATACAGAGTGGTTGATTACTGAGAGGAAACCAAAACTACCTGCAGATTCTGCAATCCTCCAAAGACTTGCATTTGACAGTGTAATGTGCTATGGTGCATTTTCATGCATTTTTCTTTGCCACATACAGAGTGACAATTAAGTGACCTTTTGAGTCCCAGCCCTGCTTATCATGGGTCCCACTGAGCCACAGGTGGGTAAGCCTGACATCCATGTGAATATTTTAGCTAAATGCAACTTTCCTCCTCTGCATTCAAATGTGATCATTACAGACCAGCACCAAACTATTCAAAACATAGCCGCAAGCAGCAATTACGGGGTTCAAGCAGCTCAGCTGGAATTTTAATGGGTTATGGGGGCCATGTTTTTCAAACTTTTATGTTGTCCTTGTATGATTTAGTTGGACCTTTGACCAAGACATAATTTCCAAAATGTGAACATAATCAAACAATTGGTGTAGGTGAGTTTTTACCATTTGTTTCCTACAGTGCCACCTATTGACAAACTAACACCTAACTTTGTAGGCTTCAGCTTCTTGTCCTATAGATGCAAACTCTTAAGTCTTGTGATGATTGGCCATGGCATTGAGGAGTTACACACCATTATATCGACAGAGGCCACACCCACACATTCCATTGGCTTACTGTGGTTACATCTTTTAATGTAGCAACCTTATTTTTATTTTACTGGGTTTAAAGATTATGGTCTGAAGCTGCTGTGTACCTTGTGTGTAATTTTGTGCAAATTGAACACACTGTCTGGGAGGAGATAGATTTTAAAGGTTTTACAAAAAAAAAAAAAAATCAAAATGATGAAAATCTAACATGGTGCATCATTTTGAACAAGTGGCTTTGTTTGTTCATCTGGAGCCAGGAAATCAGTGAGAAAAAAAAAAATTGATTCCACCCCAAATAGTTAAAGAGTTATAGCCCACCTATAGCGCCATCTGGCCAATCGGGGTAATTTCCAAAAAGTTTACTCTTTGACACATCTTTAACAATGCTCTGAAGTTTCATGATGATAGGTGTCAGCTATGTGAGTAGAAGGGCTACTGAAAGTTGATTGGCTGATATCAGCTATCTTGTTTGAGTAATCACCTTGTACTTAAAGATATCAATAGGAGCATTGAGTAGCATGCACCATGCAAAATTTAGGACAATTGCTTTAGGAGTTATGACCACGTATTTGTTATAGCGCCACCTATGGACAGATTTACAAATTTGCTAGGCTTCAGTCTAATGCCCTGACAATGCGTGATCTCAAGTTTGTTAATGATAGGACCTTGCTTTCAGGAGTTGTAGCTCATTATATCAACAGAGGCCATACCCACAAAATTAATTGGCTTACTGTGGCCACATCTTTTAATGTAGCAACTGTCTTTATATTGGGTCTGAGGAGCTTCGTCTGAAGATGCCATGGACCAAATTTTGTGCAAATCAGACAAACCGTCTAGGAGGAGATAGATTTAAAGGTTTTACAAAAAATGCAAAATAGTGGAAAAACCTACTCATACGTATCTTTTCACTCCAGCATCCTTTTTTGGTCATCTGGAGCCAGGGAAAAAAAAAAAAGAATTTTGGTTCTACCTCAAATGGTTCAAGAGCTATAGCCCAAAAGCACTGTGGCTATCTATAACATCATCTGGCCAAACGGGGTAATATATATATATATATATATATATTTTTTTTTTTTATTTACTTCAGTTGTGGGTGACCATACAAACCTAGCTGCCAAGTTTGGTTGCTCTAGTTTCTATAGTTTTTGCTGTGTGAATCTGTACAACAGCAAAATCTGAACAAATACAATAGGGTTTCAGCAGCTTCATTGATTTGAACCTCTAATAATGGAAGGACAAAAAAAAACCCTGGTGTCAATGGGGGGCATTCTACAATGGATGCAGTACCTCCCAAGAATAATTCTGAAATGTCAATCGAAACTACTCGTCTCACCATGATTGATAACAGTTGGTCTTTTACGGTTGCAAGCAGTTTCACATCAGATTGGAAATTCTAAAAAAAAAAAAACCACGAGAGACACATGCCTTTTGGCCAGCTGGAGTTGCAATGTGTACTTAGAACGTAAAATAGCTGCGTATGTGAACAGTGACACATGTATTCAAAAGCTTGATTAATCTCAACCCAATGCTGACTGTGTCTCTTGCAGTGACATGTGGTGAGTTTTAGCAGAGGTTTTCAGCTAAACCTTTCTTGAAATGGACTGAGTACCCTAAAGTGGAATACATTTAGTTAAGAGGCCATCCGTAACTGTGTGCTATTAAACGAATCATCGGCAAAACGCTACCTATGCACATTCTGCCAGGTCTGTATGCACCTGCTATCCAAAGGCTATAGGTACAGTCTCAGAGGACTGTGTTTGCCAGGAAGGTGTCATTTTGAATAAAAAAACAATGTTGGCAGTATTTAAAGATCCTGTCTCTTCATCTTCCATCATCGGAGACCAATAATTAAAATGGAAATACAAAGCCAGCTGTAATCAACTTGTGATGGATGCTTATCAGAATCAATAGAGTGTGCCCTTCTTTTTTTCTTGTTTCTTTTTTTTTTTTTTTTTTGGGGGTCTGCATTAATGCTATGTTGGCACTTTCAAGATATGAAAGCATTTCTGATGACAAGGGAAATTGTCAGGGACATCTTAATCTTCTCTGGCATCAAAAAGACAGGGAGGAGTGTGGACTGGAATCATCAAAAACACGACAATAAGATATCAAGGTACCCGTCAAGAAAGTGGGGAAAGATCATTTGGTGTGTAGACATGTGAGCGTGGGGAGATTAGAAACATCATTCACTCTGTCTGCCATACATGCCCTTTGCATATTCACATACACATTTACATCCACATGTACAAACTCACTTCATCACAGCAGTTTACAAAATGGAACTAATACAGCTGGATTAACAGCAGTATCTCAGATTTTTTTTTTTTTTTGCAACATAATTAAAACAGATTTATTGTCTAAAATAATCCAAAGAAGCCCCATACATAATACATATTGTTCATGAAAGCACACAGCGTAAAGCAGCTTTACACATTCTATTTATTAGACATGTAAGCTCAAAATGACTAAAATATATGCATAAGCACTAGACATTGGAATGCATAAAGTATATATGCAATGTTAGCTGAATCACTGCCTAAATTATGGGTTAACTAAACATGGTTTTACTAAAATTATGTGTCCCGTTTTACTGTGTATATTATGTCTTCACACACAGTGACTGTACAGGTAGATACCATAAATAAAAATTATGGGTTTCACATATCTGCACTAACAATGCATATGTTTGTGCTGAACACAAGCTTCAAGGTCATTTACATCTTAACAATGTATTATTATTATTATTATTATTATTATTATTATTATTATTATTATTAATAATCCAATATCAAAGTTCATTTTTTTGTTTTCCAATCCATCTTCCCAAGTTCCAAGATCAAGTGCCCCACTTCAGAAAATAGATTCATATTTTATCCTCAGGATATGCCTGCCCCCTATTCGGTGAAATCAAATTACAAAATAAAGACTACTTTCAAAATATGATTTTCATTATTAATCTCCTCTTTGGTTGTTGATGCAGTGGATTGTATTGGAGGAAAAAGGTGACTTTCAAAGCCAGTTCAAACCCTTAGGTCCAAATGCACTCACGCTCATCGTCCTTATTGCACTGATGGCTACAAGACATTCCTTCACTTAGAATCTCAGTTATGGATTATGCCTGAAAAACAGAAAAATATCTGTACTAAGCAGACGCAATGTGCTTTTTTTTTTTTTTTTAATTAATGACTTAAACCTTGTGTTCCTGCAAAATGTTAAACCACAGTGATTTTAAAATAATTGCATGGACAAAAAATACCAAGCTTCTTCTCTTATAACTAATTAATCCCATTTGCAAAACATTAATCCTACCTTTGCGATACCTTTGGGAATCTTGCTTCTGGGTTTGTAAGCTTCTGTTGCATTTTACCTTTTGAAGTGTTATCTTACAGAAACAACATTTTACTATTGGGGCTTCATGTCAACTAGAACAGTATTTGGTTTGTTTCTTATATTTACAGGCCACAGTGGGTAGAGAATAAAGGCCATAAGCATGGCAAAGTCAAGGACAAACTGTGGGCACTTTGAAGTTATATTTGATTCTTGAAAGTGGCTCAACTCTCCATTGACTCCCACCCCTTGTGCTCCTGAATCTTCATATTCACACAGCGTCGTATATACCCGATGGCCTAGGCACCTATCGTTATTGTGGCTTCAGTTTTACACACTGTTTAATAATGATTTTTTTTTATTATTCAAATTATTAATTATCAAATACAATTAAATACCTTGTGATTATACAATAACCTTTTCGACTGTTTCTGGGTCCTCTCTCTCACTATAAGTAACAAATGGGCATCAAGGGTTAATAAAGTCTGCTATTTTCTGAATTAATTGATACTTAGAAATTCACACAATTTAATTTGGTGTATTGTCTATAAGGATTTGCACAGGTCTTAATTTTGTTGCGGTTATATAAAAATGATAGAAAATGATGAGACAATCGATTACAGTAGGCAAGGTTTTTTACAACTCAGATGGGTTTAAACCTAAAATTGTTTTTGCCGATATCAAGTTGTATCTTGTTTTCCCATAATTTTTGGCTTTTGCTTTGTTATTCTTTTTTTTTTACTGTTATCAAATATGTATTTTTAAATAGATTTTTGTAAAACCTAATTCAAGCAAGTCTCACAAGGCTCTTTAATATTTTCTGCAAATAGCAACATTTTCTTTTAAAGACCACCATTACGGGTGACCGTTTTTATCCCAGTTTAATGTGCACTGACAAGATGCGTGAGATGCACACAGCTAAGTGGCGTGAGAAGAAGGGCCAATGACGGAGCAAAGCGAATGCTGGAGGAGGTTTGACACACCTGCAGTGGCAGGCCTTTTTCTGTTCCCCCTCCCCAGCTAATTAACCCCTGACCCCGTGTGTCCCCAACCACCACACCCCTCCCCTCGTTAATGTGCTGTTGAAGGATGAAATAGATTCCTCATTGTTGTGCCCTCATCCATTAGAATATGTACACTCATGAATGTGTGTGTGTGTGTGTGTGTGTGTGTGTGTGTGCGTGTGTGTGTGTGTGTGTGTGCATGTGTGTGTGTGTGTGTGTGTGTGTGTGTGTGTGTGTGTGCGTGTGTGTGTGTGTGTGTGTGTGTGTGTGTGTGAATCATTTTGCATGCAACACATGCATATTACTTACTTTTGAATGATGAATCATTATCAGCTTACAATTGCACAGTGCATGTTATTATTATTTTATTTCATTTTAAATCGCATGGTCAGGATTAGCACAGCAAGCAGCGCAAAATAATAGAAAAAAAAATACAAAATTTAAAAAAAAAAAAAAACTGCTAAGAGGAGAGGGCAGCCTCAGGGCAGGTGTGACCCATACAAAACCTTCCAGAATACAGAGGCAGGTGTACTTCCTGCTGCATGTCCAATCGGATGACACGCCTGCTGTCAATCCCTCAATGAGAAGTCATCTTCATTGTCTGCAGAGTCTGACTCTGTCCTCTCTCTCTCTCTCTCTCTCCCTGCAGCAGTGGGCCAGACTCTACTTTTGTTGTAATTCAGCATCTTTCTAATCCAGAAAGGTTTGTTTTTGCTATTTGGAATCCCATTTGTTCAGAGTTTGGTTGGGAGGTTCTGATTGAATCCTTAGGAACGGCTCCTTTATTTAGATCATTGCCTTCATAAAATACATTAAGCTACTGCTAGGAGGGAGAAGGGCTCATTTTAGCAAGAAAGAATATCTCTTTCTCCTGCATTGTTTTATAGCCCCTGCCTCCTAAAATCAATACATTTAATAATCCTAGGGCACCAGGGCATCTGAAAGGCACCGGAGAGGTTTCACAAAAATATGACATCGTTATGCACATGCTCCGTGTGTGGCATTCCAGTGTCTACGAGCAGGGGTGCAGCGATGACAGGATGTCGGTTGAATGTCAGAAATCCCAGCGGCCCTTCATGCGGCGGCAGAGCAGGGCAGCCCGATTCAGTGATGAAGTATGGAGGCAGGGCATCGTCATGGCTGGAGGCTGGATCTTCTTAAGCCTCAGCCTCTCCAGGATCGCATGCCTCCAAACATTTCCTACGGATATCGGGGAGGCTTCTTTTTTTCTTGGAAAGCCCTTAAAAGTATCATTTATTAATGACTGAGGGTAACCAGTGAAGTTCACTGAATGATTATTGGGTGTCTGATGTTTTGCCAGTCCAAATGGGTTAGAAAATGTTGAATGATACATTAAGGAGTTAGGGTTTAGGAACCAGCATGAGCTTAAAAAAACATTAACACATTAACACTGCAGATAGTACATATTTACCCTATCTGACAAATCAATGGCAGATCTGTAAAGACTGTCTATGCCAAATCATCTTGTCAATCAAAAAAAAATGATTCATAGTTATCAGTAAGTGAACAAAAAAAAAAAACAGCATGGACTTAGTGACATATTTAGTGTTCAAAACATTCATCGAGCAGCTCTACAGCTCACTCCAAGGTTTATAAACATCCTGCAGTTTACAGGTGTTTGGTGAAAATTTGAGCTGGAGAAGAATCCGTGATATACTCCATAAATAATAAAACAAGCGTACTTAGGCTGAACCAAGGAGTTCTGGAAAAGGACTTCAGTGCGGACTGAAGAAAAGGCATGAGACTGCACTGACAGGAAGATTCGCTAATAACACATCACTTCATAAATTGCAAACAAGGATCAAGAAAAGCCTTCATATAATATCTTTTAAGCTGCATGCTGCCCGGCTGTCAAGGCCAGCGTGTGCAATCAAATGAGACATGACATTCACATGGCAGCAAGGCATACTTGTTCTGATCAATTATTTATGACCAGTGTCTCCTTAGTGAGTCAGATTGGATTTAATCACATGTAGTGGGACTCTCATTAGCTGAAGGGCATCAGATTTTTGTCATTTAAACATGTATTTATACATTTATTAGTGCACACATTCTTTACATGATTCCAAATGACCACATGACCACACACTTGACCACACATACCTTACATTAGCAACAATTTCTGTGGTGAGCCGTTCTGTGGACATTGTACATTGACCTGCACAACTCCTTATTTAGTGTTGAAATTAAAATTTAGATGCAAGTAAATTAGTTTCCTCTTATTCTTGCTTGGGAATTGTATTGCACTGATTATTGCAAATCAAATAAAATAAAAGAAAACTATTTTGAGAAATAAATATTTTACCTCTATGTAGTTCCAGTTTCTTTTGGTTTGAACTCATATACAGGTCTTATATAAATAAATATACAGTTATGATATAATTTGTAACGAAGATGATGATAACGATGATGATGATGATGATGATGATGATGATGATGATGATGATGATGATGATGAAGGTGATGATGATGATTTTACTTTGCTGTTGTAACACCATTCTTCAAAATTTCTCACCATGTATTTCATTTTGTAATTAGTAGTCATATTGTTACATACAGGAACTTATACTGTACTTCACCTATTTTTGAATGAATTACTTTGGAATTAAAGTCTAGGTATTGTACGTAACGATGTGTTCACACTGCCTTTTTCGACAAACTTAGGAATTGAAGGAAAACTTTTAACCAATGTGAGTCAACATGTATACCTCAGTCTGATCGATATGTGTTATAGCTTAGGCAGGGTTATTGGGCCTGCCTCCACTGGCAAGCAAAGTAAACAGCTTGATTATGGATTCGCTAGATTGAATGAGGAAAAAAAAATCATTATAGACAACATCTTTTATTTAATGGAGACCTTGTATTACTGTGTGTATGATCAATACATGTGTCTCCTTGTGAAGAGGATGTGGCCACTTTTGTGGGATGGGGTAGACTAGTAAGGCAATAATACACATCAAACCTAAACCAGCTATGAATATTTACATGAAGTTAACCAAATCCATTCCATACTATAATGTATGGGACACCCAACAGGCATTTACTACCCAGTCCAGATAAACTTGTCCTCAAAGTCATACATTCTCAGAATCACAGCAACAGAGGGTCATTAAATTCAAAATGCATAACTGATGATCAACACATTTTATTCAGCTTATTCAAATAAATGGTACACAGAAGTATGAAGATTTGGCACAAAAACCTATTTTGATACAGAAATTGTATGCATCTTGATGAGCTGAAGCAAAAGTGAAGATTTATTCCATTATTATGTTCAAATTATTTTAATATTTGCATACCTTTAAAGCTTAACTTTGCTTTATTCGCCTTCAAATGATTGAGCTTGCTTCCTAGGCCCTATGAAACCATTTCCATGTGCGCATGGCTAATGCAGTGTTTAATGCTAATGGTGGGGAGATGAAGTGCTGTTACGTTTCTCAGAAGCATTGCACAAGTAAATCTCCACCAGCCATTAATACTTTAATGCCCCCCCCACCCCACCCCTTTTCTTCCAATTTGGAATAAGCTGTGTGTGAAATATGTTCACAAGCTGTGCACAGAGCTATTCCCCCTCTACTTGTTTTTGGAAGCACAGGCTCGCCCCTGTGTTATGTGGTTTGGGAGAGCACAGAGTTAAGCACACACTCTCCTCCGATACGTGTGAAGTCACGGACCGCTGCTGTGAAGTCCATAAGTCTAAGGGCTGGCGCAGACATGATTCACAGGAAGAACTTGCTTGCAGCTTTGTGCTGGTAAATTGTGGGGACCCAATTGACAGGTAAGGGTAGCGGGTAAATGATGAGGAAAAGCCACCCCCTGCTGAATGACTTTTAAATAGATTGGCCTGCTCCCTCCCTGAGTAAAGCATGAGTCACCAGATGTGGGCTACCACCCACATCCGGCTCAATACGGATTCTGTATCAGACGATGGGACCAGTGCATGCTGGAAGGATGCTTAACAGGAGGAGCCACCCAGCAGCACCTATTGAGTTGTTTTCCTTGTTCATTTTTTTTATTTCATTTATTCATGTGGGTCATAGCTTTATCCAGTCCTAAGATGAAAATAAAATGTATTGAAAGAACACTGTCTTATGACTGCTCTATCCAGAGAGTGCAATTAAACCCACATACATTTGCGGAGTCTCTGAATTGATATGGGGAGAAAGAGCCGAAGAGAAGGAGAGATGTGCGAGGGGAAAGGGTGCTGCGGCAAGCGGGGTTCCGCATTCATTTCTGAATACGACCGAGCACCTTCTTAAAAGAGGGGAATTTACAGCCTGCTGACAAATCAGTACAAAGAGCCTCTGTCCGCCCTGATCCCTCCCATGTGGGCAGAGATGCTAAGACGAGAACATCAATCTCCCCCATTGCATAGCCGCTAAAGCCCTTTGCTGAGGAAGAGAGGAAATATGGAAACAAATGGGATCATTATCCTCCCCAGGTTCAGCTCCAGAGCAGCGGGAATTTGATAGCGTCTCACAACAGGTACCTGCCCCGAGGTAGCCACTGAAAGGGGACCGCTTGCGGAGGAGGTCGCTCTGGTTAACCTAATAGAAATGACAATTCTGTGGGAAAAAAAATGCTTTTGAAGCATTTGGTCATTGAATAGATTTGCGTCAATTTGGAATTATGATAATCAGATGCTTTTTTTAACCATGAAAAATTCTTCATGCCTCAAAATGAGGCCGATTCCATTAATCGACTATGGCAATGATTCAAATGATGTCTGTCCTTTAGTCTGACTCACAATTAAGTGCATTAAAAAATATTTTTTTTTCTGCCTGAAAATATTTTGTGGACTTTTGCCATGGTCATAATTAACTTGCCAAAGTATTTTTTTTTTGTGGAAAGAAAATGCATCAGTTGCATTAATGTGTGGGCCAAAGTTTTTCAGTGGCAAAGTTGCAGTGTCATAATTGGGATTGTATTTATTTTGAATATATTTTGGCCAGGATTCTTAAAATCAGTGCTGGAAAAGCACTGTGATATTACCTCCTGATAGTGCAGGGTGATCTTCATGGTGAGTAAAAGCACTGTGATATTACCTCCAGGTAGTACAGCGTAGCCTTCATGGTGAGTAAAAACACTGTGCGGTACCATCACATCCCTGCAGTACAGCGTAGCCTTCATGGTGAGTAAAAGCACTGTGTGGTGCCATCACATCCCTGCAGTACAGCGTAGCCTTCATGGTGAGTAAAAGCACTGTGCAGTACCATCACATCCCTGCAGTGCAGCGTAGCCTTCATGGTGAGTAAAAGCACTGTGCAGTACCATCACATCCCTGCAGTGCAGCGTAGCCTTCATGGTGAGTAAAAGCACTGTGCGGTACCATCACATCCCTGCAGTGCAGCGTAGCCTTCATGGTGAGTGAAAGCACTGTGTGGTGCCATCACATCCCTGCAGTACAGCGTAGCCTTTATGGTGAGTGAAAGCACTGTGTGGTGCCATCACATCCCTGCAGTGCAGTGTAGCCTTTATGGTGAGTAAAAGCACTGTGCAGTACCATCACATCCCTACAGTACAGTGTAGCCTTCATGGTGAGTGTATTGAATGAATGCATGCACTTCAGTCTATGCTATCTTTGGATGGTTGCAGGTGGCATCACTTAATTGCAGATTCCAAATTGGAATTCTTTTTTCATTGGTCCGATCGCACCTCTGAACACATCACCCAGGGCAACTGGCTGCAGGACGGGATCAGCATGATATTTTCAATGCGCATGGCATATTTATTTTTATCCCCTTGTTTTAGATTGGTGATAAATATCCCTGTCAAAAGAGTAGTCTTGATATGCACATTTGTGGAGAGTTGTTCCAAATGTGTCAAACAGTGTCAAATGCAGACCATGACAAAATGGACAGCTTCAAGCCATGACCTGTCCCTGTGTGTTAGCATACAGGCAGTGTTAAGACGCTGCCAAAAGGCATTATTTAGACTGCCACCAGAGAGCATGATAGCATACGCCAATCTGCTTGATTGTGACATCTCAAGCCGACAGTGACAACACTGGATATAAATGTCAAAGCAACAATGCGATCCTGTTTTTTTTTTTTTTTTTTTTTTTAGGTAAGCATTATGATGATGATGATGATGATGATGATGATGATGATGATGATGATTCTTCTTATTACAATTATTATTATTATTATTATTATTATTGTTGTTGTTGTTGAAGTTGTTGTTATGTGGAATCTGACTTGACTGTTTTCTTTCAGTACAATACATCATCACCTGAGACTGGGATTGGATGTCTTCCCTCTCTCTCTCTCTCTCTCTCTCTCTTTTTGTCTCACACATACACACACACTCACACACACACACACGCACACACACAGTCACACACGCACATGCACACTCACACACACACACACACACACACACACGTACATAAGTTTTAGGACATGCTCAAGTCATAGTTCACCTTAATTGACCTTCTCGCAAATGTGCAAGCCAATGCATCTCTGCTGTTTTCAGTAATTAATATTTAATAAAGTACACTAAATAATTAATATGAATGGAAAGGAAATACTGTTTTCAGTTTTCACATCTATTTAGATTACAGTCTTTTCAGATCTGTTGAAATGAAATGCAAACTCCTTCTGGGCTCTCACGTAATTCCAAAGCCTTCACTATGACCTTTAGAACAACCAATTAAAGATATGACACTGAAAATGAGGTGACTTCCTGGACCTTCTAATTTCTATTTATTTTTACATTTTTTAATTTCTTTTTTATACAGTATGGTTAAGTGACATATCTTTTACATGACAGTCTCAATTTCAATTTCCACATAGTTTTTTTTTTTTTTCCTTGCCACCTACATTTTCACATTAGGAGACTTGATGAAACATGAAGGTCTATGACATTCACCATTCTGAATGTTAGTGAGCTGTATATTAAAAATTGTCTTTTGCAATGATCACATAATGCAATGTAGAGCCACTCTCCATGGCTGAATCCTACACAATAGATATCAGAGGAGTGAAAACCTTGTTCTGTAACCTCTATCTGCAAGTTACATTCCATATCATGTGGGAAATCTAAGATTATGAAACAGATACAATGGAAAGTGTGTGTTCCAGGGCTGAGTGTTTGAGGATGAGCACTTTCATACGGACCTTTGGGAAAAGACATCTCTCTCTGAGGAAGAGAGAGAGAGAGAGAGAGAGAGAGAGAGAGAGAGATGGTACTTACCATAGAATTTCCCATAGGTTCAATCATTATTGTCAATCAAAACATCTGATTCAGTAGTACAAAATCTCGGACAGCAATGGAGCATTAAAATGAATTTATGCTGCTTGACGAAAGAAGGACAGTATGATGGTGGAGATGGAGAGGAGGAGGCATGCCGGAAACATGAAGCATGATGGGAAGAGAGGTAAGTGGTGTCTGTTTACCTGTATGAGACCGGAAGGAAGATGAGATAGGCAGAGGGGTTCTCTGAGAATTCTTCTCCTGAATCTCTATTTTAACAAACTTCCATTGTTGGGAAGGCCATGGATGGTGACATCATTCAGAAGAGCTTCCAGAGGAGAATGGCCAGGCACAACCGAAGTAAAAAAAGACAGGAAGATCCTGCGTAAGGGGACCCTATATTTTCATCCAATCAAGCAATGTTAATTGACTCCAAATGAACAGTAGATCCATCCTACAAAACCTGTGGTTGATGAGCTGTGATGTCACACAAAACAGTTTAAAGGAAATAAGTCGGGGGTCTTCCTCCTCCCTTCCTTCCTCACTCTTTTAAGGGAAGGTGTTTGGTATGACATTTCATAAGACTCACAAATTTGACCATGGTGGTCAATGGTTAATATGAGGAATGATCTTACTGCATACACGTTTCCATAAATGACCACAACAGTATCAGATGAGGAAATTTGACAATCAGTACCATGCTCTGCAGGTTTAATTCTCCCCAATGTCATTATGCATATGCTGATGTGCCATCTTTTCTTTTTCCTTTTTTTCTTTTAATAATACTAACACAAGGCCAGCTAGGTTTAAACACCTCTGAATTTTCCTGGCACTCATTACACATGTACGATGAAAACAGCCACTTATGCCAACTAATAGAATAATAGGTTAGTGGATTTAATGCAAAAGTGACCTTTTTAAGAATATGCTTGCCTGCTAGAGGTTCATTTATACACATTAATATCTGTGCCCTCCAAAGCAAAACATCGAGGGCCAAGTTGAACAGGAATGATTTAATTATGAAATTAATATTTTTGTGTATTGTGTCGAGCGTCATTGTAAGATTGTGTGTCCTTGCCTCATCACACAAAGTTCTTTGGCACTTAATAATCACCCTATACACATGTTTACAGGGCTCTCAATTTTTTGATCTTGGGCATTAAGTTCCTCTCAGTTATGGGTGAGTATGAATGCAATCACCAATGAACGTCCTTTCTCCACACAAATTGCTGAGATAAATGTTAATGTTTCAACATGCAATTCTTAAATATATCTTTTTTAATATTCCTTTAACCCTCACCTGTCAGAAAGAGACCTGCAAATGTCAACTGAAATATTACATCAGGCATTACAAACCTCACAGAAGAGTATATATATATGATATATTTTTTTTTCCAATACCATGTCAGTAACTAATCTCTTAACAATAGAACTTGACATTCCCGTTTACCCTATCATTTACTCTTTTGCGGATTTGCACAATGAATATAAATACAGGATTGGGAAGGATTATGCCATAGACCTCACTGCTAAGACCTCTGACTCACCATTTTTTCCCATTGGAAAAAAATAAAAACGATGCCATAGAATATGCCAACAAAACAAGCCATAGTGAATAAATGCCAATGAACTACATTACCCACCAAACTGCACACTTTGTTACAAATGAAAGCATGTGCATTCAAAGGGGATAGAGGGCAGACATCAGTCATTTGCTTCCAACTTTCAAAAAAAAAAAAAAAAATACAGACAAAAGAGAAGCTGGTAAAGGAAAACAAAACACTGCCATTTGATGGACGCTGGTATAACAGAAATCATAGACAATTCCAAAGTGGCTTTCCATTCTCAGCAATCATCTTGCAATTTTCAAGAAGACATGGGCAGCTGTAAGACGTGATGGCCAATCTGAGATTCAGCAGACCTCTTAGCATAATTCAGTTAACGAAAACAGGGAGATTGTAATGTTTCTGCCGTGATTTAGAATGACAGTCTGTCGGTGGACTACCCGTCACCCTGAAGTCAGGTGGTCAGATGTTCATTGACTGCCTGCGGACGACCTTTTCTCCACTCGTTTTAAAGACATGGGCCGTGATTTGTGGAGGGGGTGAACAGAAACAGTCCCTTATTGTATTCCTGTTTGCACCAGCAGTGCCGCGGCTGTCGAACATTGGCTTCTCAGTGCTAATGTAAGCTGAGGGTCATGAGCACCAGGGGGCATGGAGCGCTAATCAGTTCGAATGTGGAGTTTAACACAAACCCCTGTCAATCAAGTCCACAGCTTTCAACATCTGACAGCTCGGTCATGTGTTCCTCAAGGGGATAAAAGCACATTTAACACGTTACGCTTCCGTTTCACACAGATGCTGCTTTTAAAGCACATCTCCTCAAGCGATGAACTGCTTTTCTTCTGATTTTTTTTTTTCAATTTCTGTTTTATTTTGCTCTCAGTGCCTTCAAAATCATGACAGACATGTGTAGAAAACACTTGGTTTAAACTCAATCAGTTTCTGAAGATGAAGAACACATAAACTGTTGCTTTCTGTATGATGATCAAAGTCTGCTTGCTGTGTAATGGGGGTTATTCATGAGCCTTGAAGGTTACCATAGAGAAGGAGAGGATGAGGTGCTAAGCAACCATTTTCCTTTTTCCAGATGTTCTGTAGCACTTTCTCTGTGCCCTAACCATTATTGTACAGTTAGCACCTCTTCTCACCTTTACATGTAATAATGTTGATTCACAAAGACACAGTGTTATCGTACAGATAACGCTAGCTCATGGTAACATTATAGCAGGTGTGAAACCATGCAAGCTGTTATCCACAATATCGATGCTTGAACCTAAACCAACGAAACACTACATATCTTTGCAAAACAATTCAGTCATTTTTGCAGCAGGAAATATTATGTGTGTAATCTAGTGCAAAGGAAAAGCAGAGATTAACAGAAGCACAATGGATAAGTCTGTCATGGAAAGACCACATCGTGCAGAATGAAAATTGCCCACTCAGAGAACCTTTTGGAATCTCAGAGACAAAGTCTACAGGCGATATATGGTCTATCTAGCAATGCCATTTTGCTGCTTTTTGATGAACTCAAGGTTGACTTTTGCTGATTGGTGCAGTGTGGTGCAGCTATTGATCTCCCACCTTGTTGATGAACCCTTTGATGTTTAAGGACACGATGGTGTCTCCTTTCTATACGTGCCATTGGTGAGTATGGATACGCAGGTGTGTTTGGAATATCCATTACATAACTTTCTGAAAACTGAAGCTAATTGAAGCTGGGGCTTTCAAGTGAGTGTTGAAAATAGACAGAAATAAAGAACCAACTTACACTCATCCAAGCTAACTTTATTAGAAGATCAAATGTATTTATTTTTCAAAATGTATTTGTAAGAGTATTGCAATCATTGTGGAATGTGGGTAGAAGTAGAATGGACATTTCACAGTTAATTGAAATACAGTTACACTTCTATTTTTTTTTTTTTTTTTTTGGGGGGGTGTTAGTTGGAAAGTAATTAAAATGGTAAACACAGTGTGGCTTGAACTGTGGTGAATTGTTGGTCACTTTTTATTACCGTGTTGGCAATGATGGAAGTGTCACAGCATTATAAAAGACACAGTGGCAGCAACAACAAAAAAAGCAGAATACTAATCAAAGCAAAAACAATAGGGTGCCTGCATGGTGCCGGAGCCTCTATCCGCGGTTCTTTGTGTTGTTCTTTTCTGCGCCTCCCTCTGCCATGCTACAGACATTAGCTGGCTTTTTTCACCCTTTTTTTGAGAGACCTGCACTCATGCACTCTGAGATCAAATCGCACTGAATCACTAACTCACCACATCATTTCCTCTTTGTCTCAAAACCATTAAAAAAAATCACCTGAGGTTGAGCCTGTGAAAGTGATTTATGTATTACAGGGGTAGACAGTATAATATGCCTCTGAGCGAAACTCATTAACATGCAGCGACTGAGAGAGAATAAAGTTTTACACTTTACACTTTTTATTCTTAGCTGAAACATACAATGCAGCCTGGCTCATTTTCTCAGGCTCCAGTGAAGGTTGCTGGAAAGATAACTTTGACCCTCTCTGTGCTATTGACTTTGTCTGCCTTCTTCCTCCCAGCATGCTCTTCTCACCGGACCTCAGAGGAGGCTATTATTGAGTTGTCATCTGATATTAAATCCATTCACGCTTCACTGGAATTAGGTGATTATGTTATAATGCAAGACTTTAGCCCAATCGAGCATGTTAACATCAGCTAAAATTAGCAGGCAACAAATTAGATTTTATCCAGAGTATCACAAACCACCAAACATTTTTAATTAAGTTAATATTTGGAATTCATTTACAAACAACTGACTGCCCACCTCATAAAAGTGAGAGTAGCCATATGTTATAAACCCACATGTACATAAATATTCCAGCAGTGCTATTGGCATACGACTGAATAATTGAAAAATAGCTTTTAAAGCACCTCAGATCTTTATTAAAATATGTTAATGATGTTCTTTTTTTTTCTATTGGTTGAATTCAGCTTTAGGCTGATGTACTTCAAAAGGAGACCCTGTTTCTTCTAGTGTGTTGTATTGAATGTCTGAAGTAAAACCAATATGTTTCAAGCAACACAATTGGAGCCTCACCTCACTCACTCAGTTTCTGTTCCATATCCAGCTTCAGTCTTTGTGTCTGTGTCACTTTCATTGCAAATCAGATTTGTACCACCCCATGCGTTCAACATCTGGGACCTGCAACATGCTAAACCCTCTCTGAATTTTATATTAAAAAAAAATAACCCAAAAAAGACTTCCTTTGTATTCCAGTTAGGGAGACTTAACTTACAAAGCTGACTGCTTTGATTCCTTTCATCGTGCCATTCTGAACAACACCAATCCTAAGCCAGCCTGTATGCAGCACTGCTTGGGATTCACCTGGTGGAGAAGCATGTTAATTCTCCCAGAAGCCTCAGGTTTCTTTCTTTATTTATTTAGTCTTTCACTTGAAAGACCTGGGCCCAGAATGCTTGATGGATGCGGAAAGTAAGTTATTTTAAAGGCGGTGTGGACTTGATTCTATGGGGTTATGCATTGGGTGATTTCCTTATTTATTTAACCGTTAATTTATTTTAAACGCGCAGCGTTCCGGCTTTGTTCTGACTGCCCAGCGTACCTCGTCAGTTCCGATCCCCGATCACACACGCAGATGCAAACAGCCCAAAGACTGAATTAACCTGTTCTCCTGATTACTTTGAACTCTGTCCCAGCCAGCAGATCAGTATTCAGTCAAGGGCAACGAGCTGCAGTCAGATCACGCGCGAGATTTTCCTTGCTGTGTTGCTTCAAGGTTTTTGGAAGGCCTCCCTGCTCTTTGGTTGGCAGGGTACCTGATGATTTTTTTTTTTTTTTTACCCTGTGAATTTTCACACCCGATTGCAATTGGGGAAAAAACAGAAAACAATTAATGACTTTGTATAAAACTTAAGGCTTCACATTCAGCTTGTGGCATAGAAGCCCAGAGGCAGCAGACTCATAGGCGTATATCCTGCTAACCTGGTGATGTGTGTATGTCTAACGCGTGTTGTTGCTGGCTCTGTGAGTCTGAAACATCTAAAACCCTTCAGATCTTCATCCAGCCAGTAACCTTGTACTATTTGCAACCATGTTAGAATATTATTTATTATACTACAATGTTATTATGAATAACAAACAAACAAACAAACAAACAAACAAACAAAAAACAAATAAAACCATTTAAAATGATATGGAAAAAGAAAGAAAGAGGCTATAATAATAATAATAATAATAATAATAATAAACATTAGGTCTCTTTTGAAATTAATATGCCATCAAAGCAATCAACATCTGTACTCAAATTTAGCTCACAATTAACTGCAAGTGTACATTTTTTGTTTTCGTTGACCCAATTTGATGAGTTCAGCAATCACGAAAATTAGCGCACAGAGCTGTTAATATTAAATACATATCCAAATGAATGAGAGATGTCCAGGCTGGGCAGGCTGGTAGAATGAACAGTGAGGAATATACATCCAGTGCTCTTTTTTAGACGTCTCACACTATAGACTCAAACCTGGGATTCAACCCTAACGCTTCATGTTGTGCCCTCCATCTCACATATTACTGCTTAAACCTCCACCATCTGTCCCACAGAGCATCTCGAGATCATGACACATTAATGCATGTTATTAAATTGTCTCTCAGACTTAAAACATGATAGTTATCTTCAAATGAGTTATGAACGGCGGTTGTGAGTCTCCAAATATTAAAAAAAAAAAAAAAATCCTCCCTGTCACCCCCCCTCACATTTGTCAAAAATGGTCCTGCTGAGACAGGAATGTCCCATTAAGTCTGAGTTCTGAGATGTCAGACACACATAGAAGGACATTTTACATCATTGTGGGCCATTTTGTAAAAGCTGGCCATTTAAGTGTCCGGCTTAGACTGAAACGTCTCACTTAGCCAGAGATGTCACACCAGGAGTATCAACATGGGCACACAAGGACATGCTAATTTGAAGGAGACTATTTTGAGAATAGCAAGTCATTTAAATGTCCTGCTAAGACCCAAATGTCCTCCTGAATCTCAGATGTCAGACTCACCATCGTGAAAGAGGTACATTTTCGACACTGAAAAGAGTGACATGGCCTGCTAAATCTGACAAAATGACCCGCTGGAAGTGAAAATGTCTTTCTCTGTGGAGAGAAGCTATCTTTCTTGATTCCTTAAAATGTTCACAGTCACACTCAGCTTGGAACAACTTGTACAAATCTGACTTTAGTTCCAGGCAGTGTGCCTATGAGTGCAGCGTATCAAAGGTTGAATAAAGTAAAGTCAAAGTGGCTGAATACTGAATGAATGAGCGAATGAAAACATGAACCTGTGTCTAATTAATTGCCAGCATCTATCACTCCGATAGCAAAGGATGATTGTTCAAAAAAAGCTGACCAGAATTAAAATAAGGATAAATATTTATGTATGAATAAAACATGCGGGGAGTTATTCTGAAAAGTTGTTGGTGACAGCTCACCATGTCCTCAAGTCTGTGTCAGGTTTCTAGGCAAATTCGTACCATAATTTGCCACCAGTGGCTGTACTAACTCCAGAACAGGAGCTGAGCTGACAGCAGTGCAATCACCCAATGAAGAAGTCATTCTGGAGCTGATCTCAGTGAGTACAGGTAGGCTGAGGTGGCTGTGCTTTTGAAACTGTTTGGGAAAAGCATAGTAAAGGTGAAAGAAGTAAAGTGTTAAATGTACGGTAATAGACTGTCAGAAGAGGTGGCAGGATGAGGCTAACAGGCCTTTCTCCTCTACCTGAAAGATTTCCATGGGGATGAGTGCATTGAGCATTCTTATAGGTAACACACATAGACTCTTTCACTCGCTCTCTCTTTCTCAAACACACACACGCACACACGCACGCACACACACACACACACACACACGCATGCAATTAGCAGCAGTGCATTACATCTGAAGTAAATTAAAAAGCAACAGACAAGATGAAAATTTTCAATTAATTATGACTGAAGTATGCTGTCGGGCTTTCATTTCCACAAGCAGAAAGCAAATCATAAATAATGAGAGCTTTGAGCAATCTGACTTTTTGTTTAAGTGCATGAAATAATGGCACATAGGCTTTTCATATATGATATTCATATCATGAATAGAAATGGGCTTTGGTGTACCTTAGCATAATTTCTCACTGTTTCTCCCTTGGATCTCGCCGCTATAATGGGCTTACAAACAAATCAGCAATGTAGTACACAATGTCATGATGAAAGTATGCCAGAATAATAGATAAGCTTAAACAATGATAAGACAAAAATGCAGTATTATAGCATAATAAATGTGATTACTGAACATGGCACGTATGGACTGCTGGTACACACTACCCAGCATGGAGTTATATTGCAGATGCAGATTTGGAGAAGAAACACCAGAGTTTCCTTTCTTAATATTGTGGTGGCACAGTGCCACAGCAAGCGCACAATAATAATAATAATAATAATAATAATAATAATAATAATAATAATCCTCTTCCTCATCTTCCTCCTCCTCCTCCTCCTCCTCATCATCATCATCATGTGCTGGCATTTTGTCTCTAATGAAGACAAAATGCAAATGAAGGTATATTCATTAAAATCAAGGAAAGAATAATTGTCTTGCTTACTTACAAACACTTTGCTCGGATTGTGTGGAAACCCCAGCTGAGTATGTTTGGTCTTATGTCTTACTGAATGCTATTGATCCGAAAAGACAGGAATGTTGCAGTGTCGGCTGTCTGCCTGCTGTCTGCCACTCCAGCAATTTTGCACAGCTTTCCACATTACAGGCAAAAGAAAATGACAGTGGAGCCATGTAAGATCACAGAGACACCCACAAACATACCAACAGCAACTCTGAAAGATACTAGCTTTGAAAAAATAGTCCTTGGCCTTCTGATTTTCTGATTCAATATCCATAAATTCTTCATTTCTAACCAGACGTTGAGACTGAAACAGCAACTGTGTTGTACGTAGTGGCATTGTGTGCCATATCTCTTTGAATCACTACTTTCAATTAGTCTCAGTAATCTCCACCATTCATAGTATTTTTTTCTCCAGTGGCTGCAGGAATGAAGTTCCATAGTAACACAACTAATTGTGCATTGTGGCTGGCCTTCGGAGATAGCAGCCTACTTAAACCCTCATCCCACACAGCCATCAGACGGGCGGCCTGCATGGCTCAGTTCACAAGCACACCTTGAGCTTGAAACAAAGTTGGTGAAACACATTTTTATCTTAAACTTGAATTAAACTTCAGTCTGTAAGCGAAGTGAGGAGCTAAAGTTCTTCATCCAATAGGGTCAGCTGATACTGTTCAAGCAATCGCACTACTTACCAGGATATGCATGGAAAAACAACACGATTATCAACCAATTTATTTTAAGAGAGGTTACAATAAACAGCATGAGTAATATTAATCTGCTTACTTATTAGATTTGTCTCAAGAAGTAACTTTGAGTAGGTTCCACTGTAAGGCCTTTAACATTAACTACAGCTGGCCTTTAATTTTTCTTATGAATTCTTTTTTTTAATTATTGTGTCTGCTTTTGAAACATCTAGAACTTTAGCAGAGTTTGTTATTATTCGGTTATTTGAATTGAAGTAGCTACCCAAGCATTACATGTAACATGCAAACATTTTAAATGAATGAATACATGGTTTCACGCATATTGCACAAACCCACAAAAATAAGTCTCAGCATGCACTTTCCATACTGTATAGCAGCATTGACATTTTGGTGGAAATGTATTGGACCAGAACATTTAGTTCATGAATACAATTATATGTAAGCTTCATTATGAATTTTAAAACTGCCACAGTAACAGAATTCATCATTTTCAAATGTGTGTGCTGGAAAACATACTATAGGGGTGTTTCAATCACCCCTGGACACCAAAAACAACTTTTGCATTTTTTTTTACAAAATTAAAGTGAAGAAACATATGCTTAATTTAAATACCAACCAAATTTACCTGTAATTGGAAGCACACTAAAATTGTTTAATTTGTACTTGTTTCATGTATTTATCTGCAATATCAGCGTCGATGGAATTGATATCCATGAGCTGTATGGAATATGAATGTTATGTCTTGGGATATTTGTGAAAGGTTTTGCTTTTCAGCTGTATTTGTTCAGGTGACTAATCACTGCGCCGCCTCTCCCTGGGCGTCAGGTTTCACTGGGCCCCTTAATCTGACACAGCAGCACCATAAACTGATGGATGGAACGGATCAAAATCATAACGTATAATACAAGCTTCTGTCGTAGCTCCACACACCTCCCCGCGTGAAAGTTATGAATCTTGTCATGCTTAAGTCTGAATAGGTCTCAAAGAGGAAGAAAAGTATAATTTCAGACACTTTCTTGTGTACGTGTGGCCCGAGACAAGACATGAGAGCAAGGCTTCTGTATCCCCCTTCACCTGAGTTTCTGAAGTCACTAAAATTTTATTCCAGAGTGACTAACTTGTCAGATTTCTGCAACCTGTCATTATTTCCAATGTGTCTGCACTGGGTCTCCACTGCTACCTGCTCAAACTCAGACTGAAGGACTGTATAATTTTCCCATCTTCCCTGCTCCCTCTGTGCTAAATTGCATTGGAAGATGGATTTTTGGCAGGTGAGGCTGTCAGGTCTCCGCCACAGAAAGCTTCATGCACCAGTAAACCCGGTATGAGAGCGAATTCTGCAGGGACGGAGGAGAGAGTGAAAGAATCAAAGTGTTGCACCGAGTGCCGCCACTCCCGAAAGAAAAAAAAAAAGGCAGGGGTTATTTTTATTTGTCAGATTATCTTAACAGGGACACAAGGCCCTCCCTGCTAAAAAGAGATCACAGGGGATGCTTCCTGCTATCCTTTGGGATTTGGATGTTTCCCTCCCACAAGATTAGTGCGGTCAATTGACTGGGCGGGAATCAGGGAAACACACAGAAGTGACAAGCTTTCATTCTGGCTCAAGGGCGAGCTGATGCAGATCAGCTCGGCTCAGTCTCTGTGCCTGTGTCCTTAGGAAACTCGTTTCTAGTTCTGAGCCAGAATGAAGGATAAGCGCTGGGTGTGGATCTGGCAATCCTCTCTGGTTAAATCAGATTTACTAAAGAAGAAACAGAAAGGACAGCAAGGAAAGCACAAACTGTGAAAAGGAGAGAGAGAGAAAACTTGAATTCCTAACCACTTCATTATAGGTGTGTACTGTCATTTTCTTCTACATACAAATGTTTAGTCCTATTATGACAGTTTTTGACCTAAAAGTGTATTGGAGCCAGTGAGAAGTGATATGCTTGTAGGTGGTAAGACATACTCAATTCATGCGATTGTATTTTACATGAGAAACAAACGCATTCAAAGCATTCAGCCCCACTTTTATGTTAGATCAGAAAAGAGTGAACAACACTTTAAACGTCAATTCAATACATTCCATTTTTAATTAAATAAAACACTTTAATAAAGCAAGCGTCCTGTGCAGGAAATGAAGTACTGTTGTTTTTTTCTTTGTGAATGTAAGTTGTGTCATCAATTAGACTCATACATCCTTATCCTATTGACTCTTACCTAACAGTGCTCGGCAAACCTCACTCCTCATCAAGCCACTTGGCTAGCAGCAGACTGATGGGCTTCACACAGGGTCGTACCCATCCTGTAGAGATGCAGAATCACACTCTAGTTATACTGTATCTAACCATGGGTATAATGGAATATTTATCTGAGAAAATAACAACACATAACAATCTTCATTTAAGCTTTGTGTTTCAAAAAGGTCAAAAAGCCCTGCTTATAATGCATGTCAGTGATTGGAACCAACCATTCATATAATTTTTAGAAAATAATGTAGAGTGATTTTTTTATATATATATATATATATATATGTGTGTGTGTGTGTGTGTGTGTGTGTGTGTGTGTTTGTGTGTGTGTGTGTGTGTGTGTGTGTGTGTGTGTGTGTGTGTGTGTGTGTGTGTGTGTTGTGTGTGTGTGTGTGTGTGTGTGTGTGTGTACGTATATATATATATATATATATATATATATATAATTCTCAATTTCTAAGGTCTTAGAGTCCTTGGAAATATATTTTCTAACATAATCACTCTCTGTTGTATATTTTACCATGTCTTTTCCCATTCTGACTCAAAGAACTCAACTGAACTCAATACTTTCCCTCATTAATGTCTTCCAGGACTCACTGGTTCTCTGTTCCGTTGAAGATCTGAGACCTGTTTTTCATCCTTGCTGCACTTTGTTTCAAAAATATCTCCATCTATTTAAAATATTGTTGTGAGCAGATTTAAGCATTCAAAATGGAGTGTAGAGGCATTTCATAATGTTTTCCATGTCCACCTTTGACATAGTAACTCAAGCATCAGGTCAGTGTCAGAATGGTTTCTTCCTTGCCATAGCTGACTGTACACTTTTGATATTTAAATGGTAAAAAATGAAAGGAAGAGTATTCATAGAGCATGCAAGGATGTGATATTGTGTTTGAATGCCAAAAGGGGAAACTGAGCCCCATGATGTCCCAGGGGATTATGGGAGTGGGTGCTGGGATGGGTAGACTTTCTCTCTTTGTGCAACATACAAAAAAAAAAAAAAAAAAAAAAAAACTAAACTTACCATTTATGGAATGAGAAAAAAATGGTCTGTCTCAGGGATGGTAGAACCCTGCGCACTTTGCTGGTAAAATGTCTCGTGGGAATCGGCCTTGTTTTACACAAGCGTTTTCGCATTCCTTAAATAACACGCTGCACTGAAAAGGCATCCAGGGAGGACGGGCAATGAAAACCTGAGCATTCAAATGACAGTACCCCTGCTGTGCGAGGATGCTTCAAAGGCACTTATTTAGTCTGCTAGTGCATTTCCCTCTTGTTATGATATTCGCACACACAAAAAAAAGTGCAGGGGAAAGCTATGCAATACGGGCAGTATCTTTATTTTCTTTTTGTTACAAATGTTCTCGTTGGACTGGATTTAACATTTCATTACATTCCCATCCTTTGGCAAGGTACTCTTATTCAGCCTGACTCATACAAATGCCTGAGCCTCAGTACAAGATCGCTTTGCATCAAATTATTTGTAAGTAATAAAATCTCAAGAAAAATCACTACTCAATTAGAGGTACAGTGTTTTTGTTTTGTTTTTTTTTGGTTTTTTTTGTGGTGGGGGGGGGGGTAACAGGTTAAGTCCAATAAAATGAGGAAAGTTATAATTTTATTAGTGGTAACACATAGTTTTATCGAAAAAAGCACAGAACTCATATCCAGGATTTAAAATACTAACAAATACAAATATGGTTGTGAATTTTGACACAGATAAGAATCTGAAATAAATCGATAAAATTTGTTTTTTTTCACAGATGTTAGATAACAGTGGATTGGCAATTGCCTCTGTAAACATGAGCTGAGGTGACTGGCTACAATGAGAGTATATATGGTACAGTATACATATTAACTAAGGAACCGTGATTCTCGCTAGAAGGTCAAGGTTTCATATCCCAATGGGTTGCTGCCGTTTTACCCTTGAGCAAGGTAACACACAGAATTTCTAAATACCCAGGACTGCTAAATACCCAGGTCTATAAATAATAATAAAGTATATACCATGAGAAGGTTATCTGCCATAGCCAATAGCATGCTACGTGTGTCAGCAAACCTGACTTTTGTTCAACTGGAGCCCAAACTTAAATAGACATGGAGAAAAGTGTTTATGACTACCAAGGGCATATAATGGAAATGCATGAACAGTTTATTGCATCTATTAATCTATATACCATGATAGATAAATAACCCTATGTGTTGAAAAACACATAACAGTTTTAGAGTAGAGCTGTTGTGGAATCAGCCTTCCATCTTACGAAAATCCCCACTAGCCATATTGTTCTACATACTCCTTTAATTTTGATAGGCTACCCAATTCTCTTTCATTCCTTATGTTCTGGTTGTCCCTGAAAATATTAAAATATGAGTGTTTTGCTGGCCTACCTGGTTATATAAATAAAATGCAGTACATAAAAACATGCATATATAAACATGTTAATCTCGGATGAAAAATGTAAACACTGCTCTTGTTTATTTAGACAAGTTGAGGGGAAAAAAAGGAAAACAAACCTATTCTTCCCTCCTTTTTTTTTTTTTTTTTTTTTTGGCCTGTCCTCTGGATGCTACCTATTTCGGTCAAAGCACATTTCGCTGCCTGGGTTTGACTTGTCAAACTGTCCCAAGAAGTGTCTTGCTGTCAGGCTTGCTGGCACGCTCCCCTGCCCCACTAACGGGTCTGGGCACTGCAGTCCTGTCTCTGGCTCTTCCTTACAGTCGCTGAACTACTTTCTCTCTCAACTCCCAGCTCAGTCTCTCCCATGCTGGCATGACTTCTTTTCCTGGAGGAAGTGAATGCATTTGTGAAGTGGCCTCTGCATGCTGATGGAAAAATCACAAAATATGATATCCCCTATACAGACCCATGCCAAATGCTGCAATATGAGGACAGCTCTAACTACCACTGACCTCTCCCCCCTCCCACCCACACCCCGCACAATCCGCCTATGGAACACATGTTTGTTGCTACCCAGAACCCAAACGATGGCACATCGCTGAACCTGAGCAGCTGTAGTCTTGATTTAGTACTTGAAAACAGCCCTCCCGGGAGAACTAAGAAGCTGTTGCAGGAGGTGTTTGCGGGCCAGTAGGGGGCACTCTTCTATCTGAACAAATAACAATCCGTTCCCCCAACACTATGCTGTATACGGCGGCATTCCTCAAATGGCCTGCCCTTATCTACCGTAGTCTCTTTAAGGTCCACTGGAGCCCCTCGAAACAGTATGGGTGTTAATTCCAGTGTCATGGTGAAATTCTCAATGAAATACCGTGCTATGACTGTTACGCTACACCTGGCCACCTGAACATTTCACATATCTCAGGAGTATCACTATGCTTTGAAGGCCCAGGCCACTTTGATTCATCACGGTATCCTGACGGAGTCTCTGAGTTCTCAATTCACCTACATGGTTAGAATGCCTAAATAAAGGAAGAATACATTTCTGTTGGTGAATGAGTGCCTCTGAAATCCTTTAACCTCTCTGAACCTCATAGGCAGTGTCATTTTTATTTCGCCGCATTCATGAGTTAGAAAAGGCTGGAGTTACATCAATACTGAACAATACAAAACTTTAAGGAGATTTAAGAGTGAAAACAACACTCTCTCTAAGCTGACTTAACCCTGCCTTTTTATTACAAAATCAGTATTATATGTGATACATATGTGTGTATGTATGAGTGTGTGTGTGTGTGTGTGTTTTTGTGTACATGCAAGGATGTGTGTGTGCGTGTGTGTGTGTGTGTGTGTGTGTGTGTACATGCATGAGTGTGTGTGTTTGTATGCGTGTGTGCTTGTGTGTGTGTGTGTGTGTGTGTGTGTACATGCATGAGTGTGTGTGTTTGTGTGCGTGTGTGCTAGTGTGCATGTGTGCTTGTGTGTGTGTGTGTGTGTGTGTGTGTGTGTGTGTGTGTGTGTGTGTGTGTGTGTGTGTGTGTGTGTGTGTGTGTGTGTGTGCATGAATGCATGTGTGTGTGTGTGTATGTGTGCATGCATGTGTAGTATGTGTGTGCGTGTGTGAGTACTTTGAATACTTCGTGAGTATTTTTCAGTCTTAGGACAATCTATCACTGAACTGAACTGAATTCAACTGAACATGTTGTCTGCATCTCTGAATGACACTACAATTAGACGGCCGCTCTCAAATGTGTATCTCCTTTGTAGCAAGCGTGTAGGGGTTGAGCTGCAAAACGGTGCTGAATTCCCACAGCTTTTTCCCCCCTGCTTTTTATTTAGTATTACAACTTATTTATTTATTTTGCGTGCGTGATACACAAGCACACTCTTCTCACACGGATGTTCACTCAGCAGTGAGGTGAGTGAGGATGTCATTCTTAGAGCTGAATGTTTTTTTTTTCCTGGTGGGGGATTAAGTGTCTGAGAAAAACTGTCTCACAAATAGGAATCATGGACTCATTTATCACCAGTCCACACTGGGGAAGTTCTCAGGAGCTTCTGAACAATTTTGTCAAGCAGGGGGGATTAACTTTCCAAAGTGCATTTCCTAAACTTGTGCTTTTTACAGCACAATGAGACAACAGACTGTATGTTGTGATGGAGCACTGGTCCATAAAAAAACAACAAAAAAAAAACAAAGACAAATAATATACCTACAGACAGGAAAAAAAAAGTCTGTTTGTAGAATATTTGAATACCGTGTACCTGCATTTACAGCACACAAAGCATTTGTGTCACATCTACAGGCAGCACAAGGGAAATGTCCACTAAGGTGGCACTTATGGGATGTGTTTCCAAGTGTGATGACAGAATCTCATACATCAAAATTACGACTGGTTTTAATCAAAGCTGATCTACAAAAATATAAGCCAAAATTCGATCAATATGTTGTCCTTAATTAATTAATTATACTGGCCTGAAACACAATTCAATTACCTCAAAAAAGTTTAAAGGTTTTTTTGTTTTTTTTTTACTTATGACAGACACCCATGTACCCAATTGATGGACTCCCTGGTTATGTATGCTACAGTCATGAAGCATGTTTTCATTGCGCAAGCTTTTACATGATGAGGGGGAAAACCATGTGTTTTTACTGGACAGTTAATAAAAATACAGTGCACAAATAAATATTCCTTTGTTTCAGACATGTGTGACTAATCTTACATTGACATATGAGAAGATTTTGCTGGGAGGGAGAGTTTTAGTTATCGAGGTGTTCCTCATTTTCTACCAACAATAGCTGGACAAATATTTAGTCATGCACGGGTATGATCAGCACTTTCCATGATTTTGTGATAAGTCAATGCGCTGTCGAAACACCTGAGGTGAAGAAACTGTGTTTGTAACTGATAATAGCTTGTGTTTGGCACACAAATCTTTCACTTAAGCCATGTAATATTGCTTTGCTGCAGCAAAGTTTATTAGAAAGCCTATACCGATCACCAAAGTTGGTGCTCTGTGAAAGATTTGTAGTTTACAAGTCACCAGATATGGTGTTCTGTGAATGATTTGTGATTTACTTGCATCGGTTCAGGGGGAAAGAAGGAGGAAAGATGAACCGTTATACAAACTGCATCTCAGCACGATAGGCTTAAAAGGAGAGGCAGCGTACAGTGGATTCTGTTGGATAAAGCAGCACAACTTACTATTCCCACCTTTGTTACCCATATTTAAACCAATCCATTATGTCTTATGCAGCGAGCCTCAGTGCATGAACCAGTGCACTGGCCATAACACAAGGAGCTTTCAAAGACGGCTTCCTGAACTAAACAGGATGATCTTACTACAATTGTGAACAAAATGGAGGGATAGTCATATTCTACCAGGTTAGAACGTGACGGCGTTTCATTTAGTCCATTTTATAAGCAGAATTAATGAAATCTGGATTTTGAAAACCAAACGGTAGAAGCTCTCTCAGCTTGCAACTGAGTATCTGTCATATATGCTTTTAAACAGGAATCAAATAAACATTTTTCTTCAAGATCTGATTTTTATTTATCTGTATATATTTCATTTAACTATTACATATATACATTTGTGAGTTGCATCTCACAGTAAGTGAGGCTGATTAAACAAAATTCTCAGGTTTGTGCCAAACTTGCTCAAACTCCTTTTCAATAAAGAAAGCTGCCAATGCTTGGAGTAGCTGGTTTGATCATACAGTAGAATCAGAGACCTTTGGAGTGTCCAAGCCTGTGCTTGACGCAGTGCTGGATGCTCTCTCGGCTGTTGGTAAATGACAGTCCTTTTTTTGGACTATCCATTACGTAATATTATGATCATAATAATACCACACATACTATTTGAGCATCCTAAATATGATGAAACAGGGATATAGATTCAATCAATCAGAGTTAGTTTATTTAAGGGAATATGTAATTCAGAAAAGACATTCTTTACAAATTCCAAAATATATAATTGCTTGACCGCCAATAAAATAGAAAATACTTGGAAAAATCATACTGCAAAATAAAGATTGTTTTGATTGAACTCTACATGACCTTCATGAGGTCAGGTGTGGTATCCTGGGCCCTGGCAGAAGTTTATCTGATTCAATGTGACACTAGGTCCATATATCAGCGCATTTTCCTCAGCGTTTCCTAAATTAAACCGTCACGTCAGAGAAGGTGTACACCCTCATATATTGCACACTAAAAATATACACGCAGATGCAAATGAATGTATTTGTTTTGTTTGCACGTAATCTGATTGGCAGAAGGGGCTTTGCTGTACTGTACCTACAGTAACAGATACGCTCTGTTTGGGAATAACTCACAGTCTGCTTGACACCAGATGGTAGGCAGAGTCCTTCATTATTTATTTAATTATTTACCATCATTATCATAAGAAAGTCAGCACTAAATATAGAGCCGGGAGACAAAAATTGTGACATATCTGTTCCCTTAGTGCCACCAGCAGAGCAATAATCGAAACTATTTCTTGGCCATATTTATGGAGAAAAGGAAAAAAAAAAGAAATGGGATTGATGGCAGGAACTAGAAGTGTTGATGCTTTGTGATATCTCGAACGGTTTGACCACAATCAATATTGTGAATCACTGCTGGGTAGAGATGGCAGCTTGGCTTTCCGCCATCACTGGCTCCACATAGCATCCTCGAGTATCTGACATGTTCAAGACAAAAAAAATAATAATAAAAAAACCCTGTATAAATTTTCCTGATATCTCCCTGGAGTCTTAACAGTTTAAAAAGTGGATTAACAAGCTGTCAGACTATGCATGCTTGTATTTTCCTCATTGATTTTTTTTTCTTCCTGCTAATACAATCATGAAAAGCTTTGTGATGGCAAGACAGTATTCCTTCATGTAGAATAAGTTGTGTTATTACACTATAGTGACATTTAATAGGTGTAAGTGAATGGATGAAGTTGTAGGTTTTTTTTATTTTCCATTAAGTTTGCTAAGCCTTAATTTTCTACATTGTTGGTTTCATTTTATTTTCACAATGTCACAATATTTTTCACAGGGAATTTTATGGATGGAGATTCACACATAATTCTGCAAATAAATATGTCTGCAGCTTATGAAAAAAAGAATTCTTTTTCTCAGGCATAGGAAACATTTCCTGTCATGTTCCTGTCTGAACTCACATTAAGCATCCCGTTAGTATTCGTGTTTGCAGTGAGTGACATCACCACAATGCCATAAGTGCGCCTGCATTAATAAGCTCCCATGCTAATTGTGCCCTTTAGCACAGTTTGCACTGTTGTTAATTGCAGAGGGGATAACACTAGCTCAGCGTTGTGTGTCATTTTCACCCATTCATCATGTTCCACTGTGTATTCCACTGCAAGTAATCTACTCTCCTTGTAAATTCCTTTTAAGCAAAATAACATTATATTTGCAAATGGCATGAAGCGACATGTGTACGCTAAGTGGAAGTTAATAACAGCCATGTAGCTCTTTTACTTTAATCTTTCACCATTACCCTAAGGCATATTGCTTTTAGATGCTGTCATACATGCTTGCGCATTTAAGTTGATTTGATTCTTACTGGTTTGTTGGTACAGTACGCTATCAATGCAGTAAAATAGAATTGTGGCATCATCACTTAAGGACTGGAAATAGCTGTTCGTTTGGAATAAAACATGACTGGAGTTCAAACTGATGGAATTACCTTACAAAAGACAGTAAAACAAGCTATTTGTAACATTTTTGTTTTCAAAAATTTTTGTTAAAAATGCTTCAGCATTTTTTTTTTTTTAAAATCTGACAACTTATAGTGTAGACACATTCAATGATCAGCCAGGTGTAGGATGTGTTTTGAAACAGAACAGGGGAAATATTGTCTGTTAAAAATGGCTGCTGGTTCCATTTGTGAGGATGAGGAGAGGAAGGCTTCTGGTGGCTGAAACTCCAGGAGCTGCTGCAGGGGGTCAGGCTGTGGGGCGGAACGGGGCGGTGGCCAGCCAGCTCTGGGCCCTGTAAACAGCATGTCAGGTAGACAGGAGTCCCCCTGCAGAACCTACAGCTGAGGAGGAGAAGACAGAGCCATCGATCTCTCTGCCTCCTGATACACTAGGCTGCCTCGCGGGCCTCCCTAAGTGGAGCGTGTGATGTGATTGAACAATCAGGAGTATTCCCCTGGAGGAATATAAATCCCCCTGGCCCCCGACACGCTCTGAGCTCTGCCCCCCCCACCATCCCACCCATCCCATCCTATCCCGCCCCATCCCGTTCTGGGGGCCCAGCACAGATCACACATCGCCTCCCCTGTATCCCAGTGAAGCCTTTATTGTGGCACAGCTCATACTTCCTCCTTTCCTTTAATTTTGGGAAGCCACTCAGCCCAGCCCCATTTAAAATAAAGGAGCAAATTCAAATTACATTTGCAAATTTAGTATATGCTCTTATCCAGAGTGACTAACACAGTATATATACGCCATCCATTTATGCAAAAGCCTCCGTGTTACAGCTCTCGCCCCCTCACTATAATACTGCACAGATTCATTTATTGAAAATGACATATCAAAAATAGCCACAGCCATATGAAATAATACAGACGAATTTGGGCTGGCTGCTACTCTGAGTGTGTGTATTCCACAGACCTCATCATAGAGCTGTGTGAGCAGATGCTCCCACATTGGCAGGTCTGCTTGTCTTAAAATGAATCTCCAGCTTGTTTAATACACTGCATGGGTATCACCCAGCCCCTCATGCTCTATGTCCCATATATTTTCATACCTTTCCAATCATTGCTGAATCAGTATGTGCGTGTCTTAGCATTGGTGAAATTTGTGTTCAGTGTTTCCTTACTCCCCTGATATTAATTTCTCAGCTCACTGTGTTTTTGTCCTAACTTCATTATTCAGAAGACATATCAGTGTTTGGGATCAGCTCTGGCTGCGATGAACAGATAACATTTTTGGCTGTGTCGCTCCACCAGAAAGAAATAATAAACACGTCAAGCCAGATCGTGTTTCTGTCTTCTTCAGTACCCTTAGCTGACCCTGGAAATACCCCATTATTCAGTGTTTAACTGACTCTCCACTATTTATGCTATCTATTTAATACATTATTTATATAGTTGTAGCTTCATTATAACACTGTAATTAATGATAAATAACAGAGTATTTAAATGTTTAAATATGTCTAAAGGCCTCCCATTTCTTCATACCTTAAGATTCCTTGTTCACTGGAAACTATCCCAATATCTCCCCAGAGGTTATATATTGTCTTGTGAATACAAAACTCTACAGTCTCCCTCAAACAGTGAGGCTTTCAAAGTGAAGCAGGCCTCAACAGCCCTGCTGTACTAATGTCTGGCTCACTCATTCGTATCTGTGTGCAACCATTTTTTTATGCTGTTGTGTTTCTGATAACAAATTATGTATTACATAAATCATGTCATTATGGTATATTGTGACTTGATATAGTTTTTTTTTTTGTTATTTTAAGTGTCAGGCAAATGATTGAATCACAATTACCACATAGTTAATAGTAATTGCAGAAGCATTTGCTGATAGTATAATTATTGATAGCAATAGAGGATGTCATAATCGGTAATATATTCCCTGAATTGTACCTAAGTTGTTTTCGAAACAATGTCTACGCTCTGCTCATTAGTTATGCTTGGGAAGCCAATATAGTGGTTGGGGGAAAAAAATACACATTGGAAATTGAAGAGTGAGAAATAAGGTCCTCATTAATTTTCCCAGATGTATTCCATATTGGCCATATGGACCGTTACTGAAGGTGTGCAGAAGCTTATATTCATACAGCAATATTCAATCTGTGCTTGCTCCAGGGTCTAACAACATGGTAATAAACATACTTTATTTAATTAAAAAAGTGATTACATTACAGCAATTAGGCTTTTAAAAAAGACTTTAATTGACGTTGGAAACTTGAAGTCAGCACGACTGTTCATCTCGCTTCCACTGAACAACCTGTTTTTGCTTAGCTATGCAGCCCAAGGCTTCCTGTACCAGCATTATGAATTTCTGAGGGAACAAATTATGGTGCATGTTTTGAAACTTGCAAAAGTGTGAGCCAGGCCTTTAGAGACCATGCAGTAGAAATATGTTAATCTATGCTCTGTATTTGGGAATTAAATAGGAAGCTTGAAAGTGCTGTCAAGATTCATGCTGTCAACATCAATGCAAAAAATGATGGGTCACTTTCCTTAGAGCTACATGCAAAGGTTTTCAGTCCAAAATGCTGTAGGTCAATGTGTTTGTTGTCATTTGTTATTGTCATAAAGTAAAAAAACTGTAGCAAGCAGTTGTGTCCCTCTACCCTGAGTATCTACCTAATATGAATGACCAGCTTTGTGAAGGATGGTCTTGTTTCAAGCACCACCAACACACCAATGTGTACGGACTACCTAGGAGGAGCGTGGCACCTATTTTTCACCAGAGAACTCATTAAAGTATTATTTTTACAGGGAGGAGTTTATAGTGCTGACTAAACTGGGACATGATTGGACAGTTGATCATGTCCAATCACCAAACTGGGAGTACTGTGAGCAGTGGGGATTCTTTATTCTGTGATGGCTGCCATAGAATATTATAAATATACTACAGGCCAGAGGTTTGGGCCCACCCTCGGATTTAAAAAAAGAAAAACGACACACTGCTTTCTCAAAATTTTATTACAAGAAAATATTAGAAATACTTAAAACAAATGTAACTTACTGGTCTTCAATATTTTATAGCCTGCAGTAACACATAATTTAGCCATAAAGGCTCAAACTACTGGTTTTGAAGAAGACATCAGTTCTGTCTTTAGTGCATTCACATTCACATTGTGTTGGGATTCTATGGAATTGAAAAGGTGCTGGGAGGGTTTGGACATGAGTTATTTCCAAAAGTTGCTGTGCTACTGTGATAAAGGCAAGGGTGGTTATTTTGATGAAACTCATATTTAAGCTAGTAACTTCAAAATTGGTCAGTTACATTTGTTTTGTAAGTGTTTCTAATATTTTCTTGTAACAAAATTGAATTGAAAAAAGCAGTGTATCATTTATTTTATTTTCTTTTTTTTTTAATCTGAGGGTGAGCCTAAACTTCTGGCCTGTAGTGTATTTATGACCAGAATTAATTTTCTTTGCATTGGGTTTATGTTTTATCCACAGGGATAACACTTCCAGTAGGGGGCTGATGTTCCCCTTCTCTCTTTCTTCCATGCATTAAGTCAGTTTCCGTATCGATTAAAGCAAAAAGGGTGATGTCTTCTTCTTCAAAAGCTGCCACTACAACCACGAGGAAACACAAGGGGTAACTTTATTAACATGTTTGTGTGGATGTAGTATGCTGAGAAATGTTGTCGGGATGCAGAAAGTACATGATTCAGAACCACGGCTTTAACATTCACATGGTGTCCAGCATCATTTGTCCCAAGTGGTCCAAATGAATGAGGGAATAATGCTTTAATTATTCAGAGCAAAACTCTGGCCACTGTTTTATTTCGTATAAATTTTGCACCGATCACTCAGCAAGCAGGTTCTTTCTGCTGAACCCCATGTTCAAAAACTCCTCATCAAATTTATATGTCAGGCAGCAGACCTCCTGTCATGAAGTATTTATCTCTTACATAATACAGGAGAATTTTTGTTCGATATTTGTTCAGCCTTTGGCCTCACATGGTTTGGTGTCTAAGCCTGGTGGGAACAAGCAAGCAGGAACTGCGCCCATGTGCCTGGCGGCAAGCCCTGGGCATTGGGTAGAAAACCAGCTCTCTACCGCACCACACCCAGCGAACAGGAAAACGATCCATACATCCATGTACATTCACTATAAGGCCTGTCCTTGCCTCTTCCTTTGTGGTCGTAAAATGGTCAAAAGCACATAAAAGAAGGAGCATATGGTTCAAAAAGAGCAAACTGTGAATGAGGGCAGTAGTGACGTCATCCTGTGTTGCAAACTGCAAAGATACAATGCCACTGTATCGACACTGAACGTAATGAAAGGATGTATGAATATGTATTTCAAACATGTTCATACACAGGTTGTGTGAATATGGTCAATTATTCTGGCCTCTGATATGACAGTGAGAGGAAGCGAATAGCGTGGTGGCCATGGAAGCTGTAATTATCAGACTCAGTAAGCATGAGAGTGAATAAACAAGTGAATTATTAAACGGCGCAGGCTGCACAATGTCTGTGTTATCCATTCTCATTACCTGTTTCGCCTGCAGGAGATTGTTGTTTTGGTCTCCCCTCGGCTGGACTCAGCACCCACGTCTACCCACCCCCTACACTCTCCCTCTCCCATCCCCATTATTTTTGGGTGTTTTTATATGTATAATCAAAAAAGTATGCAGTCTTTTCTTCTGCTACAGAAATATGTTTCTTTGTGCCAATGTACCGTATGTGTCACATCTGGCCATAACAAAATGACCACACATGACATCCAGAGGAATCAAAACATAACATTTTATATTCCAAAGATAACAAACCTGGATGTAGCATCCTCACTGTACTGTTACACAACTAGAAAACTGACACAATCCTTCAGAACTGATTCCATATTTTCTGACATGTCAGAATCATATGAAGTCAAAATTACCTCCGAAAATTGATAATTGGACCTAGTGGTGCCTGTAGTGGTGCTGATGATGTCATCATCTCCTGCTGATGAATTTTACAACATTGACTTTCAGAGCGATTGCATTCCATGATTCCATACTTGATTCATTTCCTCAGATGAAGTGTTAATCATTTAATGTAGACATAAACAACAAACAACAATTCTTCTCTTACAAGCCCTTAGAGTTTTTTTTCTCATTCAATCTCTTGTGTTTTCTGTGCCGTGACTAGCTCAAGACTGTGGAGCCAGAGGGTTCATTACAGCAGAACATAGAGCACTGTGGAGTGAGAGTGCTTCTCCTTTAATTACGGGAAAACATGGCCAACTTGTTTTGTGCAATCAGCATCACACACATAAACAGAAGCTATAGTGACTGGATGATAACCCAGGGAAACTCTCTGTCACCCACATCTCACCCAGTTAAACCTAACTCGCCTTGTACAGACTCTCTGGGGCCAGTTGTTTCTGTAAAATGTAGTAGAGCTTATCCATACAGTGTTACCCATATTTTGGATTCGGTCCTCACTCTTTGAACAGGAAATGGGCAGACTGATTTAGGAAAAAAGAAAATACTGTCATGTTCCAAATAAAAATCTGGAAAATGGCCTCGTTCATGTTGCCAATAATAAAACAATGGTTTAAACAATACCCTAAAACACAAAATTTAATCATGCAGTTTTATCAGCTACTTTTATAAGGGAGTGGTGGGGTGCTCTTAAAATGTGATTAGGATAATATCATGAGCTGCTTGCCTCTCAGTGTGCCTTTATCCTGATCTGATACATGTGAAAAAGAAATCCCCACCTGCCACTGGCTCGGCACATATATTACCTGAGCCCATTCCATTCCCCTCCACACTCTCAGTCTGCGCTGTGGGCCCTGCCAGTTCATCTCACTGTTTGGAGATATTAATCAAGCTGCTGGATGGTACAGTGAAAGGACCTTGCATCTGAGATAGTGAAGGGAACTGGACCATTCCAGCTGAGCGATTGTGTACCGCAGGCCCAGAGAATTGCTGTAAGGTGAAGCAAAGTATTTTCATTATTGCCTGTATACATGAGATAGAGGCTATATATAACCCCACAGTCATGATTACCCTACAGGTTAATGCCTCTACTGCTCAGGGAAGAAATAAGAAAAAGGAGTTTGAATGTAACTAATCTGTGTCTCTGGTTAATAATAATAATAATAATAATAATACAGCCTGTTCCATATTTTGCATATTCTAGTATGCTGATAGTCTTAAGGTATTATTTCTGATATCGGCACTGGCAGAAGTTTTTTTTTTTTTTTTCCCCATCTCATTAAAGGGGTTGAAAAGTATTTTCCAAATAAAATCCAAATCAAATCTCCATGCGAAAAAGCAAAATCAAAACTGTGGAAAATAAAAAGTTGAGTCATAACACTTGGCCTTGGTACATATCCAGATAACGATAAAATGAGAAAAACAAATTAAAATAACAAGTCTCAGTATCATTTCATCTTCATGACTATCGCACTTCAGGACTGAAGTGTCTGTGCTGTTTAATGAGAGACACAGACAAAAAGCAGCATCAAATTAATAAACATTGATCAGGTAATCTGAAAGGGTTGTCTTTCTGTGTGTGTGTGTGTGTGTGTGTGTGTGTGTGTGAGTGTGTGTGTTGGTGGCAAGAATCCTGGCTACGGTTAAGGTGACGATATAGAGGTTGATCAACAACACCACAGTTCTACCTGAGTGACGGTGAGTTTAGGAAAAACAGAGGTATGGTTGATTTTATTTTTACAGTATAACAACTTCAAAAAAAAGAGTTGAGAGCAACATGAAGACCTTTTTATGGCCTTCGTCAACTTCCCCAAGGCCTTTGACACTTGGAATAGAGAGCTCCGATGGGGCGTGCTTCTCACGGCGGCTTCGCCAAATCTGTCAACATTCTACACCAATTCCATGATGGGGCGGTGGCTCATGTGACCATAGGAGGATGGAAGACAATTCTGTTCCTGCATGCCCCGAGCTGAGATAGGAGTGTGTGCTACCACCTGTTCTCTGTTAACATCTTCATCCTATGTGTCACCTCGCCTTTCCACAGGGTTGCAGTGGAATTCAGGCTAGATGAAAACCTCTTTAAAATCAAGAGCCTCCATGCAACCACTAAACTGTCAAGGGAATGGGTCCTTGAGCTGCAGAACACAGACGACTACAGTGGGATGGGACTGTCTCTCATCACCATGGAAACAGAAGTGGTCTGCCAGTGCAGTCCCAGAACCGCAATTTGAAATCCAAAACAGGTTCAAGCGAGCAGCAAGCATCAGCAGAATTTGGGAGACACTGAAGTGCCAGGACTGCACTGTACAGCCACCAGGGAAGACACAGGTGAAGGCCAGAGGCAGAGGCCATCATCACATATGATGGAGCCAGCCGTACGCGTGGCAAGGGTGCCTGCAGGATGTGGTCTTACAATATGCACAAAATGATGCTAATGCTTGTGCTCCCCCCCCCATTAAGAGGGGGAAAAGGTGTGGTTTCAACCAATCAGGTGGTAGAATACAAAATGACTCTTTAATGATCACCAGGCATCATGTTGTCTTTAGAACTAGAAGCCAGTGAGCGGTATATGATGGCCAATGCCCACTGGCGCGCGTGTGTGTGTGTGTGTGTGTGTGTGTGTGTGTGTGTGTGTGTGTGTGTGTGTGTGTGTGTGTGTGTGTGTGTGTGTGTGTGTGTGTGTGTGTGTGTGTGTGTGTGTGTGTGTGTGTGTGTGCGTGTGTGTGTGTGCGCTACATTATTGAAAATTGGTTCAATTGTTCAATCTCCCCATCCCAATTTATATGAAGGACAGCTAAACTGAGGCAACCCAAGGCTAAGGCAACAGGAAAAAAAACTATGCCTGTGCAGCTGAGATATAATATTCCAGACAAATCACACTTTACAGGAACAGCATTCACATTTTCATCCACACAAACTCATCAAACAAAGGCATGATCAATATCTTAAATACCCTATTCACATCATGTTCAGTTTATTCTAGTAGCTGGAATCCTTGCTCATTTATCCAGGGAGATGTGACGGTATGTACAGGATAAAATAAAATCAGTCATTAATCCCTATTATGGTACATTTCATACAAACTACAAGCATCTCCTTATTCTTGTTCCCCAGCCAACAGTTTGTAATTTTATCCACCTGACACTGAGAAGAGTCTGATAAAATGCATCCTCTGTATCTCCACTTACATGTTCCTTTTCTCTCTTTCTCTTTCTCTCTCTCTCTCTCTCTCTCTCTCTCTCTCAATATATATCATATATATATATATATATATATATATATATATCAGTGGCGGTCGGTGAGCTGGAAACAGGGGAAGCACAAATAAATCTATCAAAATTTTTCACCTTCAACTTCATCATTAATTTCAACCTGTTCCCGTTAATGCGCCTTGATTAACAATAAACCTAGCGATTCGCAGAATAATCATCACCAATCACGTAAACAGAGTACATGATTATCAATTACATTTTGTGATGGAGTTGCTGTTTTTTTCGCAAACTAGTTGAAGCCTGTATGCTAAACTTTATTGTGCATTGCACTCAACGCAGATGCATTGTACAGATAAAAGATCTTGTTTTCTGTAATCTTAAGGTGTATTCTCAGAAATTGAGATCGATTTCAATACCTTTACTTC
The DNA here is from genome assembly GCA_022829145.1 of Albula goreensis. Classification (NCBI taxonomy): domain Eukaryota; kingdom Metazoa; phylum Chordata; class Actinopteri; order Albuliformes; family Albulidae; genus Albula; species Albula goreensis. Next base: position 35,098,690 of record CM040746.1, on the reverse strand, counting down.
CGTTTTATAAATTTGAATCGTAACACAAGAAAGCTAGAATGTAAAACACATTAAGGTATTAGTTTTTCAATGCGTGTTTAGATGATTGTCATCCTTGTTAGACAATTTAAACTTTCGCTGCAGCACATAAGCTTCAGACAATCCACTGTGTTTCACGAGCATTTAAATGGCAGAATCTTGCAAATCAGACGAGCGCATTTGACATGAACAATCCCTGACGTCGGGCAGAGAGCGAAAAGTACAATTACGTGTTGGTTTTTACAAATTTTACACAGTTCAGTAAAGAGAAATAAAACTATTACTAAATGACACTGGTGATCATTTACTCTATTTACACGATTAGTGTTAATTATTCTGTGAATCGCTAGGTTTATTGTCAATCAAGGCGGATTAACGGGAACCGGTTGAAATTAATGATTAAAGGTACAAAGATATATATGTCATATGCATGCCATATATATCTAAAATTATCTATCATTAAATTGCCAAAGGAAATCCATTCTGTTAACAGAGTTAAAAATACAAATTCTGAACATTCATGATAAGCCTGAACAAGGAAAATATACCCATACAAACCAAACCCAAAACTATAAATACCATTCCTTCGGAAATGGTTAAAATGGCTTACTTCTACTGAGATCCCAGCATGGCTGGTAGCCCTGGGTACGTGTGTCTGGTTCAACTGTAACTCTATTGTGCAAGATCCTCCCATGATCAGGTCCACTGAGAAACAAAAACCTGGCACAGGTTATACCGGATATGCCGATCAACACACAATCTGTCCCACACAGCTGTATTTTCCCTTGACTGAAATCTTAATCACCACATAAGTACACACATTGCATTAGTCCCTAATCTTCCAGCATTTTTCATTTTGGCCCATAAACTTTTCTCTACAACACAACATCAGTAAAAATAAACCATGATATTGGGGTCAGGGCTATGCAACAATCATTTCTAATTCCCAAGCGATTTGCTGACATTCCTTCACCTTGTTTGTTCCCATGCCGACTGCTGTGTGTTCATTTTTTTTCTATTGATCCAGATGTTGTAGGGGAGACAAATGGCTGGCTACCCATTTAGAGAACTAGAATGGATACGCAGTGTGTGTGTGTGTGTGTGTGTGTGTGTGTGTGTGTGTGTGTGTGTGTGTGTGTGTGTGTGTGTGTGTGTGTGTGTGTGTGTGTGTGTGTGTGTGACAGGATGGATTTCTTTGAGATGGCCGTTGGAAGTGATAAATGAAATGACAAATACAAATGAGTTACAAATAAGGACATGATGCCAGAGATGAAGGGTTGAAGCCACCCATTGGGGGAGGGCTGTTTCACAGAGGAATGCTATCTGAATATGTGCAAAATCTGGTACATTTATTCTGTCTTGTGTTCACACGCAGCGAGGACTGCCAACTGTATAACTAGACTAGGTCAGTCACCGATGGGAAAAGACTAGCAAACTTCAGGAATGACATCCCACATTGAGCTGAAGTTGAAATAATAAATAATACACATAAAACATATGTGTATATGGTGTGACAACATGAAAAAAATAGGAAACAAGAAAAAATCCATATTTGCATTGATGAATGTACAGGGTTACAGTTCTACAATGGTGGCACATTCGTTGAAAATCAGACCTCTACAGTTAATCAAAGCTCTGTAGCATCTAACCTTATGTAAAGTCCTACAGTGATGCCGCCCACATGACCTGCAGAAAAGATTTTTAACTGAGTATGATTTTATTTTTACCTGAAATTACTTGGATATACCAAATCCATATCTTGGATATATCAAAAAAACCTTGTAAACCTTATAAAGAATTTTTTTTTTTTTATAGCTTTAATTTTCACAGCAGGACTCCCACACATTTCATATCATAACAATAACCTGAGCATCATTTGCATTTCAAACCAGCTCTCACATTTATGGCTTTATAGGAATGAGTTCAGCGCTACATTTCATAATGTAATATCCACTGGCCTTGTTCTGAAGGCTCGAAAACAAGCACACTTTGCCAAGACAAAAGCAGGCTGGTGATAGGTCAAAAATAAGATGAGGTTCTGTGAATCATGTGACTGATTCAGCCAATTATGACACTTCCTATATCCTCTTTCAACAGCCCCCTTTCAAATGTAAGGTATTACTGTAGATTTTTCTTAAGTTAGGACTGATTCCAGAACTGTTCTCATGTGCATTTTCTACTTAAGTCACCATTTAAAGGGTGGGTTGAAAGCAGAAAATGCACTTAAGAGCAGGTCTGGAATCAACCTTAAATGAAGAAGAATGTGCAGTAATACCTTATATCTCTTTTCCAAGAAAGAACCACAAATGTCATTGATCTTAGCATGTCATAATCATAGCAAGCAGCATAACTGGAAATAAGAGACAACCTTATACATCACCCTCTACATCACAAACCACTGCCAATGTAAAAAAAAAAAAAAAAACATCTGTCTATCACATTGTAAGCAACATGAACATTGTTGCAATTCATGGAATATAATATAATATAATATAATATAATATAATATAATATAATATAATATGTTAAATGGGAACATTCACAAAATGTCTAGACAGTACTTAACATTGGCCAGTCACCATTTACATTGATTACACTGCAGTTGACTGGCTTTTATCTTGTTTTTCCCAAGGGCCCAGAAAAACGATCTGTGACAATGTATGTGAAGTATTTCTTCTGTAAATTGATAACGCTTTATATAATTATTTATTTTTGAAATAATATGTTGTTCTCTGGAGGAGGACATGTGAGGACATCCATCACTGTCAATGCCCCCGTTTTCCTATGTAGCACATGTATTGCCTTCACAGAGGATCAAGGGCGATATAAGTATGTGTAAGTCCTAACTTTATGTCTTGTGCTCAATGAGCCGGAAAACTGGAGATGGAATTGATTTCCAGCAAACGCTTCTATCATTTAAGTCCGTGTATCAATACGGGCTGACCATGAATGATCCAGGCACTTAACCTCTTCAGTGGGTTAATCCCATGCAAGGCCAAAGACGTGGCCTTAATAACAGGTGAGCACCCCCTGTCTGGGTGAGGGAGAGGTTAAACATGATGGTGAGGTCTCTCCTCTTCTCCCTCCATTACACAGACCAGTGGTTTGATTTTTTTTTCCTCAATACCACCACAGCAGAGTTCCTACACATGTATCTGTCAATAATAAGCATATGGGTTCTATTAGGCCCATTTCTGATTTACAAGACAGCCGGAAGATGCAGAGATATGCAGCGACTGCGCAGTGAAACCCCGAGATTGGACCCGCGCTGTCTGTTTGGAGAAGTCAGCTGCTATATTACACAGAGATGCATGGCGAGCTCACATTCAGAGATATAGGCTGTCAGAAACCCCCAACACAGAGTAGATTAATCTTGATTTATACTAGTTATGATGGGGCTACAAGAGACAGATATTTATGTAAACTGTTTTTTCTCCCCTTCCAGGCATGGAGAGCTAATCAGGGGGCGCGCCACTTGCAGATACTTAAGTCTGGAAATTAGCAGCATTCTCTTCATCCCCTTGACAGCAGAATCTGCCGCTGTTTCTCAGGCGAGCCGAAAGTTTGGAGCGTACCGTGTTTGTAAACACTTGACCTTTGGATAGACGCATGTAATTTGCAGAATAGATTTTTTGGGCTGCTCTCAGAAATACCATGGCTAATCAGTGCTCATTAATATGGATTGGTTGAAATTACCGTGAATCTTACTGAAAAAAAGCACTCAAAACACAGTCAAACTGACAAGGGAGACAGCATCATATACCATTAAGGTGTTTTTATTTAAAAGGGAATGCATTCATTAAATCTCTAACTGTTAATGCAATTGTTTACAGATCACACAATGATTATCCAGCAATCAGACATCTTGTGGATTAGATGTGATTCATGACCCACTCCAGATAATGCTGCTGGATTTGAACATGCTGATGTTTGGGTGCTGGGTGAGGTAGATGGTGGCAGCAGGTTTGGGACTGTGTGATAGTTGCATTTAATATACCTTATTGCTTCCATGGATTTTTCAGTTATTAAGCCAGTGAATTTAGAAGTTCAAGCCTAAATCTTGATATCTAATATAATAACATATCACAGGATTTATCACTGATTACATCCTTGAATTCTTGGTGAAAAAAATGACTATACATATGACCATTTTAAAATTATACTAACAATCTTTATCACAACTTTAACCATATTGTAGTAAAATACTGATTCGTCCATCCGTCCGTTTGTTCGTTCATCAACGTCCATATAACGTACACCTAAAATGCAATAGCACCCCGGTATATGATTTTCCCAGCCTTGGTCAACATGGATAAACCTTGAATGATCAGGGTGTCAGTGTGATTTTGTTGATGGGTTTAGTCCTTAGAAGTGAGGACCTTTGATCAGGAAATCAGAGGCAACAGCAATTGTGACATGATTGTCTTTGCTTTCTATGATGAAAGAAGCAGGGAAAAAATGTTTTGGCTGTGGTACGTGCTGTTGGTTATTGCCCAGTCGTTCACACATGCTGTCTCCATGGGTCCAGTGCTGCAAGAATTTTTTTTTTTTATTTTTTTTTTATTCAACGCTACCACCTTGCCCCCTTACAAATCATTTTGGTACTAAAGTCAGTTCTGGTAAAATGCCAGTTTTTTGCAATTCGCTAATTGGTAATTAACATAATTGAGAGATTAAATTAATGGGAGATGTCCTTCCCATGTACACCGAACTGCAATTAAAAGCCGCTATTTATATTGTGTGTGTGTGCGCGTATGTGTGCATGTCTTCTCCTTTTCCTCCTATATCTCTCATTCTGACATATTCCCCTCATTAGCTTGAGGCAAGGCATAGAACATTGTCTTTCCCAAATTGATTGCTCTTTGCATTGCGTAGGTTTGTGATAATATTACATTAAATGTCTGCATTTTGCTCTCTTTTGAGGCCTGCCATTTTACTACATTTTGATGAATCAGGTGGTGAGTAAGTGAGTGCACCTTTGACAAGCTACCGATCAATCTTCCCTTAGGCTCACCAACTTCCAAAAGCAGCTGAAAGAATGAATGATTTATCGTAATTCTCTGCTGCATAATTTTGATACATAGATGTAGTGTGCCCATTTTTCTTTCACTCCTTATCATTCTCTGCAGAGGAAAACTGTAAAAAGAGCCCCTGATTCTGTGTCATTACACTGTAGCAAGGAAATGAAATGAACAGAGCAATGAATTCACCCAGGAACTTATAAGGTGTTGGTAATAATTATGCCTTCATTGTCACCGTAGTGAAACTGAATGTGTGCTGGGCCACTGCTATTTCAACCATTCACAAATCACTTAATCTTAATGGCTATGCTAATTTTAGATCAGCATTTAAACATCTCATCTCATTGGATGAAGGTATTCAATGGAGCAAGTATGTAACAATAAAAATTAGTAATCCTAAAAAAACCCCGCCAGCCCCACCCCACCCCATCCAAATCACCCCAAGGCCTGCTCGTTGCCCCTAGCTTGAAAACCATTGCAAAAACCAAAAGCCAGACACTGAGTGAACAGCAAGGGTACTATGCTTACACTGTTAATTGAGGAGAGTGAAACAGAAGTTCAGTCACAGGGACTTGGTAGGGCCATTCAGCAGCATTGGGATGGGATGAAAAAGACCCATGCCCTGTTTCTGTCTGCTGGTTCAGGGCCTGCACCTCACCACCCCCAGCCTCTGGTTTTGTCCCTGGTCGGTTTTCTAATCCCTGCCATTCTTCCATTGACTGAATGAGCCTTCCTTTGAGCTGCAGGGTGGCACAATGCCACTGCCAGCTTCACAGGCAGATCAGAGTGGCCATCATGCACTGAGGAGTCATCAACATTGACATTTTCCTGATGTATTTTTTTATTACTACTTTTTTTGGTCATAAAATCTATCTGCTTGTATTCCTGAGTCTCTGTAATCAAGCAAACGTAGGATGAACACATTTTTTTTTATTATTATTCTGCAAGTGTTGCCTTGAGGAGCAGAACCATTGACACATATCCTGCACATACAAACAGCATCCCTCACACAGTGACCTGAAACACACGCTAATGTGGCATATTGTATGATAAACATACAATGAGGAAACACTTGGCCTGGCTTTCTTTGCCACGGGCCAAAACATAATTCCAAACACTACAGTGTTGTCAGTTCGGGTCAAGCAACCGCAAAAAACTGTTCTGATAGGTCAATAAAAACGCACGCAAGGGAAAGGAGAGACAAATGCAGGTAAATAACTGAAATGACAGATCCAATCCTACTTGTGCACCCTAAATAGAGATGGATAGATACAGAGATAAACAAAAGATTAATAAATAGAGGTAGCACTTAGATGTGAAGATATCTACGGCATTACACCCATTTATCTTGTACCCTGCCTTTCCTCCTTTCTGTAATATTTCCCATCAATCAGAATGCCCAATGTCACAAGCACCAGAGCCAGCCTATACAATGGCAGGTTCCTCCTCAGCCAGCTAAAAACCTGCTCGCTTGTCAATCAATGACAATTATGAGTTAATGAACACATAATGACGGCTGGACCTTTTGAAGTTGCAGGCAAATAAATCACTCATTAAATTCTTGCTCTCAAAGTGGCAGCCGTCCCCCTGGAGACGAACACCAATGGGCCACCGGCTTTTGTATGCATTTTCTCTCCATTGGTAAATGCCTTTCATCTGCTTGTTTTCCCGTCAGTTCATTGAGGTTTGTGGTAAGAAGGCCTTTTGTTCTGTGAACTTCAAAAATAAAAAAAAAATAAATAAAAAATTCACCTCAAAGGCCCACAGTTCATGTTGGGATTTAAGAAATATTTAAAGTCAAAGTAGTTCTATTCCTTAACTGCAACTCCAGAGATACTCCAGACACATTAAAAAAAAAAAAAAAAAAAAACATTTTTTGGACTATATGACCATGTATTTGTTAAGGCTCTGTGTTTTTCAACATGTTGCATAGTATTGAATGCTTCATGCAGATCTAAAACCATCATGAATTTGAATTTGGGACTGATTAAGCAGTCCAGGGTATACAGGCCTTTCAAACAGGTATTGATTTCCTGCAATCACTAAAATAGTTGGGATATTCTGATCAGCTGTACATATGTCTATTACTCATCTTTTACAGTGAGTTTCTGTCTAGCCAAAATAAAAAAAAATGTTTTATTATTTATTTTTTAATCATATTTATGAACTATTTACACAACACAGCAGTTCACATCTTGAACTTTCTTCCCAGATTCAATTCAACACTCTTCTGTTCCAAATGGCAAATAGCAGCAAATAGCCAGCATTCAGAGCCGCGGCTCTCTTCACTCTGACCACTCACGAAACAAAAAGAGAGGTCACCTCAGAAAAACCTGCACCGAGCACTGAGGTTTTTAGCTAGCTCACAGCCTCAATCTGTCAAGTGCAGTATACAAACACTAGGTTATAATGTTGCACTTTTGACACATGTACACTCAAAATGGATTATAATTGCATGCTGCACATTTCAAAAGGGATGGTGGAAAAGGAGTACTGACTCACTTGAAAATATATGTCAGCATCCAAAATAGCAGATAAAATTGTCAGGTAGCCCAGATAAATCCCTGAAAATCTGGTAAAGTACAGGCTGGGTGGCGACCTCACATTACACTCAATGGCATACATTGATTTTTAAGTATGACATGTAATGTGTCAATAGAAATTAATGTGTTATGTGGTTGCTTTCAAGTCCAGCCAGGTCTGGCCCCTGGTGAATATAATTTACTTCCACTGCAGAATTTAGCCTCAGACACTTTGGACTGTAGAGGTGACGTCATCTATCCCTTTTAAAATTTGCATCAGGGAGTGATTGACAGCTTAATTTGCCTTATCTGGAAACTGAAGCTGTATTTTGTTGGGCTGCATCCTTGAACCCAGGGCAGAGGAGGCTCAGAGGCTGAACTTAGATGATTGATTCCCTTCAAAAATGGACAGGAAGTGCCCTTCCCCATTACTTAGATAACCTGTCCCTGCTCGCAATCAGCTAAACTGTATGGAGAAGGATTTGGTGGCAATAGTAATTGTCAAATTAAAATATAGTTAAACATATGACACAGAGAATAAGTTAAACTGAATGTTTTTTATCTGTTGGACAGGATGCAAGTATAAAGGGTAAATTTGCAGTGATGCAATCTGTTTTTTTTTTTTTCTGTAAAGGATAACTCAGCTCAGATTTCTTCTGAAGTTAAAAATTGATTGTCTAATTTCAGTCCGTGGATCACTGAACTGACTTCTAATTTAAATAGCATGACTTAAGCATCAGTTCTCCTTGATGTATGACAGACATAAAGATGGGAGACATGTCAGTTTCTATGGCGCGGAGATGATAGCGAGAAGACAATCCATCATGTCATTCTCAGATGGGTCAGTCTTCTGCTCATCATTTTTATACATTTTCTAAAGGTTTTTTTTATTATTATTACAAATGGTAACATTTCAGGCTGTATTTTATTACGCTCATACATTAATTCCCACCTTATTAGTGGCTCTATTACTGCTTTAATTTTATTTATAACATATTTATAACAACATATGTTTTTACATACAATTGTCCATACAGAACATGTTTTTCAGTAATCATGACAATATCTTACCAAAATTGTACATATTTTCGCTTCTTAGTTCTTCTGATAAACTACTTTGTGTTTCATGATATGAACAATAATATCAAAAATAATTTTATTTTAATAATGATTCAAAATGCATGACTTGGGTTGAAAGGATTAATGAAGTCAAATATGATAATTAACATTGCAAATACTGTGAAAGTAAATGTGTGTTCCCTTTTATATTTCATGAAAGTTTTATAACATGGGGGAAAAAGCATATTTTCATGTGTATTCCCTTTTTTTTTTTTTTTTAAACTGCCAACAGACACTCCGGTCACACATTTATTTTGAGCTCTTTTTTTTACAGTGAAATTTAAATTTGAAGCACACTTCATTCTAGAGGGGCCGAGGCTGTTATGCACACTTTTGTCCCCAGCTGATATGGGGAAGACTCACTGATTATTGAATAGGCTCAAAATAACCGCCCAGATCCCTCAGTGTAAGAAACGCTTCTGAGTTTCAGCTTCATATACTCTGGTGACAAACTCCGGAGCAAAGTGACCTTGACAACAGGCTCTTAACTGCCTGCTTGGTCATTTATTAAAAACCCAAAAAAAAGGAACAACATTAATTATTTGATCATAGAGAAATGTACAGTAACACATGCTAATTATCAATTCTGCTTATATTGAAACAACTTATAACTTCACCAACAATAACCATAATAATAAAAATAATAATTCCTACACACATACATGCATGCATACATACAATATACATACATATAATTATGATAGAATTATTATTTTTAACAAAAAAAAATCACAAAATTTCTGTCAGTATGTAATAGATTTAAGAATGAAGAAAAATGTTTAAAAAAATTTTAGTAGGTGGTTTTACTCTCCAAAAAACAAAACAGTAGGGATCCTTTAGGCAGCTTTGAACACGGTATATCTTGTTCCTTTCATGTTTGGACCGAAGGGGAAATATACAGTTAATGCCTTAAGGTAATTTTTTAATTAATTAAACATTCTGGCTTGCTACATTATCACATGCAGGGCGCTGCGTGATCAAATTTGAAAGAGAACATGACAATTCACAGGTCAATACCCGCAATCTTTACATTATGTAGCTACTTATATTTTAGCAGGAGAAGTGTTGAAGTAATCTAATATAAGACAGAGGTGTCACCTGAGGCAACACAAGTATTGCCTTGAATTAATTTTGAAGTGAAAATAGCTTGAGCCCAAGCAACTTGCTTCAAGAGCATTGCAAAGGCACTCTTAAATATTGCAGAAAAGTTTCACAGCAGCTGAAAAAAGTTGTTTTAAAATTTGATTTTAGCTTCTGCCCTGCATTTATTTATTTATTTATTTATTTATTATTTTTGCCTGTTGAATAAGGAAGTATTTTGAATGTTTGAAGATTACATAAAAAATGAATTGCGGAGGTTGAAAATCACAGCTTCATCAAATACAGATACTGCCATGTATCTGGTCCTCCCATGCACTAAAACAGGTATTTTAACTATTCAGCTTCCCTACCTGGCTGAAAAGTTGCACAGATTGGAATCAGCTGGTTTAGTGCATGGGTGGATCAAATACATCTTAGTACTCCTACTTTCTGAATACAGGATTTTACAACCTTCGTATGTTGTAAATGCTCAATTAAAAGGACCACCGTTTAAGATGAAACTATTAATGATAGATGTCATGTCCTAACCTTGCCAAGGCAATGTTTCAGTGTGTGGATGGGCCCCACAGTCTGAGTCCCGTTAAGGCACTGTTCCAGTGTGTGGATGGGCCCCACAGTCTGCATCCTGTTAAGGCACTGTTCCAGTGTGTGGATGGGCCCCCAGTCAGTCTGCATCCTGTTGCATCCTGGACACTGTTCCAGTGTGTGGATGGGCCCCACAGTCTGCATCCTGTTAAGGCACTGTTCCAGTGTGTGGATGGGCCCCACAGTCTGAGTCCCGTTAAGGCACTGTTCCAGAGTGTGGATGGGCCCCACAGTCTGCATCCTGTTAAGGCACTGTTTCAGTGTGTGGATGGGCCCCACAGTCTGCATCCTGTTAAGGCACTGCTCCAGTGTGTGGATGGGCCCCATGGTCTGCATCCTGTTAGGCACTGTTTCAGTGTGTGGATGGGCCCCACAGTCTGCATCCTGTTAAGGCACTGTTCCAGTGTGTGGATCAGTCTGCATCCTGTTAAGGCACTGTTCCAGTGTGTGGATGGGCCCCATGGTCTGCATCCTGTTAGGGCACTGTTCAGTGTGCGGATGGGCCCCACAGTCTGCATCCTGTTAAGGCACTGCTCCAGTGTGTGGATGGGCCCCATGGTCTGCATCCTGTTAGGGCACTGTTCCAGTGTGCAGATGGGCCCCACAGTCTGCATCCTGTTAAGACACTGTTCCAGTGTGTGGATGGGCCCCACAGTCTGCATCCTGTTAAGGCACTGCTCCAGTGTGTGGATGGGCCCCATGGTCTGCATCCTGTTAGGGCACTGCTCCAGTGTGTGGATGGGCCCCACAGTCTGCATCCTGTTAGGCACTGTTCCAGTGTGTGGATGGGCCCCACAGTCTGCATCCTGTTAAGGCACTGTTTCAGTGTGTGGATGGGCCCCACGGTCTGCATCCTGTTAAGGCACTGTTCCGGTGCATGGATGGGCCCTGCAGTCTGCATCCTGTTAAGACACTGATCCAGTGTGTGGATGGGCCCCACGGTCTGCATCCTGTTAAGGCACTGTTTCAGTGTGTGGATGGGCCCCACGGTCTGCATCCTGTTAAGGCACTGTTTCAGTGTGTGGATGGGCCCCACGGTCTGCATCCTGTTAAGGCACTGTTCCGGTGCATGGATGGGCCCTGCAGTCTGCATCCTGTTAAGACACTGTTCCAGTGCCATCCTTTTGAGTCCCTGCTCCAGTTTGAATGGGCACCATTTTCTGTATCCTTTTGGGCACTGTTCCAGTATATGGATGGGCCTTAGGGAAAATAAGACAACTATGCTAAGGCTGACTAGCCTAAAGTAAGACATAATTGGACATAGTGTCACACAAGGAGAAAGTGTTAGCAGGCATTGTTCTTGTCTCATTGCTAACCAGCGATCCCTGCTGGATAGTGTGAATGCAGTGTGCCTACAGGAGTTTTACATGATAGTGTCTGGTAACTGGTTGAGCTCATGTTGTAGACTGTAGTATGAAAAAGAAGAGGTGGATGGCATCACATGTTTAGGAGGAGAGAGTGCACTTTTCTATGCTTTTACTGGTTTAATGAGTGTTGCTGCAATAGATTGTGCCGCTTGTGAATATAACCAGGCTTTCCAACAAGTAGGACCAAAGCAGATACTCAGATTTCAAATTGATAAGGTTATATGTTTCTTCTTAAATTATGTTCTTTCTTACAGAGATAACATTTTTGGTCAAATGTAGCTAAAACCTTAAAAAAGTAAATATACCAAATATTAATATGTCTAGGTCCTGGTTTGGGCTTTACAGAGGTGTATGAGACATTGTGTGCTTCAGAAAACATAGCCTTGCCATTTTACTTTTTGAAGGGGAAAATATAAAAATATATAAAATATTCCACACATAAAAACATGAACATTGCTGTTTTTCTCTTCATAAATCTGCCGTCTGTCAAATCTCTCTGCATCTACTCTGAAAGCTCATGAGCCCAGGAAGCGAAAAGCACGTGTGACTTATTGCTTCTGTTCTATTATGTGATAGAATTTGTAGGTTTTGAGTTACAGCCCCTCGGAAATGCAGAAAGATCCCACAGGAAATAAAGGGCGTATTCAGCTTCAGCAGCAGGGACTTTGACACCACAAATCATTATCAACTGTTGCATATTCTAAGGACTGGACTGGTTTGGGTTTGGAAACTTTGCTGAAGTGCACACGTACACGTGCATGTGTACAAGTAGGCACACGTCCATGTGGGCATGCACACGCACACACACACACACACACACACACACACACACACAACACACACACACACACCACACACACACACACAATGCAGGATAACAACAGTATATTAACCCATACCAAACCTTCCCTATTTGAGCCTAAATATGTATAAACTGTAGAATTGCACTAAAATGTCATATACAGCAGCATCATAATATAAATAGCATTTTTTTTAGTTTTAGGGTCTTTATTGTTCAGCATCTTTGCATTTTTCCATTTGATATTATCTGAAAAAAAAGGTTTATTGAAACTGCAGCCAATAAAAGCTCATTATGAATTCCACTACTAAGTACATTGTTTTTTTTTTTCAAACTTATTTTACCAATTACGTGCTTTGAATTATTATGTTCAGAAATATTTAAATTACTGCAATTAGTATGGGGGGAAAGAAGCAATTTTAATTATCATATTCCCATTTGAATAGCTTTATTCATCCTGTCAAAAACACATACACGATCAAATTCATGTGGGAATACTGTACAATTTTTTAAAAAACATAAAGCACAGCTTGAATACAACTATATTTGCACTTTCATCATATTTTAATAGTATTTTAATGAATACAATTAGTGCCATGGAAAAGTCAGCATAAAGTTTTGACTGACAGCTATAATAAAGTACACCATTCACCTGAGAGTGTTATGCTGATTATGGAGATTGAAAAGAGGTAGGGATTATTAATTATGAAAAAAGCAACTCACCTTCTACCTGAGATAGAAAGTTTTTATATTTTAAATGTATGTGTAAAATGTCATTATGCATATGTACACATTCAGTATATGTATATGTGACCAAATGTATAATTCAGGGGCACATTCACAAAATTCACATTTTTATTTTATCACATGATACTGAAGTACAGATTCAGAGCTACAAAATGAGGTATCACTTGCCAAGACTGAAGAAATACTTTTGTCATAATGTTTAATAGAACATTATACTTTTCCAAACTGCAGTTCTGAGAAAACAGCCTTTTTTCATTTTTGCATACATTCTCAGCACAAAAATCACTTTTAGAAAAGGAATTGATGCTTATAATGGTTAGAGTAGGATAGTGTTTTAATCAATTAGTAAATTAATTTTGAATTTGTAGTGTTGAAAAAAAACATACATTTATGTAAAATATGAAAAAACATCATTTAAGTTAAAACATTAATTTAGTGGTAAATTGCGATACTTCTTTTTACTCGTCTCATTCCCAGCCTATCTTTGCATGTCTCTTAATCATTCTGTGACTTCAGTACATTAACAGCTGCTCTCCTTATTGTTTTATGTTAAAGTCAGTATTAATGTGTGTTCAAAGTGGCATTGCTCTCATTCTCACCTTCTCAGCTCTGACCAAAAAGCTATCCCAGAATGCAACTGCATCTGAAAGGCTGGAGGACTAATGGCTGATGATGGCTGAGAATCCTTCCCATTGTTCTTGGGAGGGGTGTGGGGATTTATTTAAATTTTTATACGTGGAGGACTAACAGGGAGGACTACACTGATTGTCTAGGCACATGAAATAGAAGTGTGTGGTTATAGTCTGTATTTATAAAACAAGAAACTATTTTAATGACATTTACAACACAGTAGCTTATAATAAAATACAAAAAGGCACAACAAAAAGTGTAGATGTGCAGTGAACGTGTCCTTTTCCGGCTGTGACAATGCATTTACCATGTAGCGTAGCTCATAGATGCGCTCATGAGGCAGTTTGTTTGTAAAGGATTCCTGGCTGAGCTTTGAGTTTTCTTTTCGCCTTCAACCGTATCCGCAGGTGAAATTGAGAATTTCTGTAAGTTTCTGGTTTCAGTCAGTAACATCAGCTAACTGCATTGTATCTTCTGCTTTGTTAGTGACAACAGCAAAAGTTGCATCATCTGTCGGTTCTTCAAAATCTGCTTTGTGACCTCTTTCACATACAGTACTTTTATCCAAGTCAGGAATGATTTCTTAATCAATGCTGTCCTCATCTTCCAAGTCTGACAGCACAAGGTGCATCTTATCCTCCTCCACCTCAAGAAAGTAACCTCTAACCAGTTGTTCCCACTGACTTCTGTCTCTTGCACCAGAGAGATTCAGGTAATTAATATGTTTTAGAGCTGCCGCCAATCTTAAAATAGTCCATGATTCTAACAACATGCAAATAAACTTTTCCAAAAAAGTAAACAAACAAGTAAATGACAAACTGGTGGCAAACTGCACATTGGTGTGAACCAATGAACATTCAGCGCTACAGTTACTATAACACTAGAAGAAGAAAAGTAAGCTGAACTACGCACCATAGAAAGAGAAAACGCCGGTTTCAATCATAAATCAAGCATTATTTCAGTTACTTTTTTATCAAAATTGTTTAGTATTGTGAATTGACATCAGAGCTAATGTGAACGGGAGATCTTAAGCTGCATAACTGTATCAGAAGATGAACCCATATGATACGCGATCGCTTCATTTGATAGTACAATATGATGTTGATGATGTTTTCTCCCTTGTCAGTTCTTGTAGGACCAGCTTGCTTTGATATTTCATTAAATTTTTCATACCAACAAGTCATTTTCAAGTTTCAACAAAAATGAGAGATGATATAAGCACTTAATTTGACAAAAAAACTGCCCGCCCGTGGTGTTTGCGCTCTCCTGTAAAATTGACGTGGCCGAAATGTGGAGGGTTTGTTCGCGTCGGGTCACATATGTGCCTTGCTGTCTCCTCTTTCAAGCAGCAGATGTGATACCAATTCCACCCTGCCTATGGTGTTGAAAGAACAGCCAGCCTGTATACAGTATGAACAGTTAGTGGCCGGGATGCTGCAGAGCAGTGAGACCAATGATTTTACCTGGCCTGACTGTTATATTTCACAAGGCAAGCCTGAGCCACTTTTCTCCATGCCAATGTGAACATCCATCCATTGCTGGCAATAAGGTGCTGGAGACGCAAACACCCAGCTGCAGCACCGCTCAGCTGCACCACAAGCAGAAGATTCACTCCTGGCCTGAAGCTGTGATGGGCGCAAAAATCTTTTTTTGTTTTTTTTATTACGACAGCGTGCATCACAAACACACATGACCTTGACCTATTTCCTTTGGTGATCTAAGTACTGTCATAAAAAAATGATCCTGCAATTGATGCAATACAAATGATGTCAGTGCATCTACACCACAAATATTCATATATGAGGATTACTTAAAGCTGCTGTCATTTGGTTATAATTGTACCTCTGTCCCCCATTTCTTGATGGAAGAACCACACTTTTGCTTTATCCACACACGACATTGAAGCTGAATATTTGTGGGTTCAGAGTTCAGGCAAATACATATTCTGTATAAATCCAAAGAGGATGTTCTGTTCAAGGCTGTCACAGATGGCCTGACCAACACCCTTCAACTACCTTGTGTAAAGGGGGAGCAGTATGTTGATTTATACCAAACTATCTCATAACAATAACTCTTGCATCTTTGTTGCATATACTGTTTAAAATGTTTATGGCACCAGGCACACAACTCCTTGTGAAATATGTATTTCTGTGTAACAGTTACACCAGATGTCCAGAGGGCAATTTGAAAATAGAACCCATGATTTAACAAGTGATGTTAGTCAATGGCTATGGCTTGCTTTTTACTTGGATATGAAAATGAGTTTCCTGTTGGACTTGCTTTTGGAGAACAAGTGTTGGACAGCTTCCCATTTGGAGTAGACAGAGGTCCAGTTCCCAGTAAAATTACTCAAACATTGTGCTGTTCATGACTGCCTTTGGATCAGGCGTTTGATCATGCTTTCAGCTTGTGACAATAAGAATAATACAGATCCCATTGTACTTAACAATGTTTGCTCCACAGTGTCCTGGCTAAACTCCATATCTATACACCCCACAGTTTGCTTGTTTATTTGGCTTGAATTCTCCCCTCCACCTAAGCTAATATGAGGTAAGCATTCTGGAACAAAATGGCTGCCATGCATCATCCAGTCACTTTCTGCCACACATTTCATTTTACAGTACCAATACATTACTCATGGCACAAATACAACTTTTCATGACAGTTAGTATAGCCTACTCAGACACACACATAACTTCCCTTCCATCGCTAAATCTCTTCATAGCATCATTTGTGAATGTTGTATTTCCTTATTCAATTTCCATTTTCTGGAACAGAGAAAAAAAAACGACATGGACAAATACACTCTGTTTAGCTGCCTCCTATACCTTTAATATTATCTATTACAGAAAATGTAAGAAATTAAATGTGATTCTTGGAATCATTAGAAAGATCCACTGCCAGGTACTCCCTGTCGTGTTTGTCCTAATTGCACTTTTTGGTTCACTGGTTCTTTGTTAAGGCACATTGTTTTTTTTTTTTTTTTTGAATCTCCTCTTTGCCAGCATACAACATTACAGTTCTCAGCTGAAATAAATAAAAGGTAATGAGAGGTGACCTTTAATTAGTCTCCCATTGGGAATTTTAATGTGACCCATGTAATGTTGCCTTTCTGTGACCCAGCTCAGTTTTTTTCTTAATCAGCTACTCTAACACCCAATAAAGTAAACAGAGGTACCACGTGCTAATCAATGGTAAGATTTAATTCAGATATGGGGGAAAGGAAAACAAATTAATAAACACAAAATGCATAGAAAATGTTAATGCAAAGAAAAGCGAAGCTGTTAGACACTCTTCTTTCTGTTAATTTATTTATTTATGTATGGAGACCCTGAATTGTATCTTACAAGCACACAAATGTATCCCTACATAAAATATAACATATGCTGTACACTAGAATTATTTAGTATGCTACACAGTCCCACCGAAGCAATCATTGGGAAGGTTGAAGCACTGGGTTTCCTCTTTTTTCCTCTGACACCAAGGTCACCAGAACACACTGGCATGACACTCATTACAGTGCATTACAGTCATTTAGCTGATGCTTTTATCCAAGGGCCACTTACAGTTGATTGGGTTGGCCAGGGGCCAGTCCCCCCTGGGAGAGGTGTGTGGTTGGGGGCCTTGCTCAGGGGCCCAACAGCAATGTTGTTCTTGCTTTGGCTAGAGCTGGAGCATGAGCCACCAAGCTCAAGGGCCCAGTCATGTACCCTGGCCTATAGACTGCAGGCAGCCCCAGGGTGGCCCCTATCTTACATATTCTACACTCAAATGTAAAATAGACTGAGGGCAATGCCATGAAATCCACTGCCATTTGAAGATCTGGGTTCTCGGATTCACTGCTTCTTCATATTCTATTTTTATGCTTATTAGTGATCTTTTAAAAGCACTGTAAGATGTGTTTCCGCTCCTCGTTGTTAAAGGCTAATGGCTTAATTTGTCATTTTACATAGGGGAACAAAAATGGCCTTTCTAAGACAGAGAATTTTGGGGAATTCCCTAACATTTGGGAATTGTTCTGTTCGCTATAATAGCTTGCCCAAGGAATATTTAAACCTTTTAAGGAGGGAAAACAATTAACCTGAGTAGCTGATGAATTAAAAGACCGTGGCAAACTTCCAGAAGCACACATAGCGCGTGGACTGTGGTCAGCAGTTTGCAAGGGGGGAAATAAATTATTACTTTGGTTTGTTTATCATGTCTTGGCAAGCGTTAAGTTTATCACCTGGGAAATTATCTTGAGCATGTTTTTACGATGTTAGTAATGTTTGTTTAAATTAAATTACTTTGAATACACACAAGTCTGAAATCCTCCTCCCTTGCAGCTCATTTGTGTCAATTGGTGGCCTCAGAATACACACAAAAGGGACCACTGCACCATATTCAGAGCACACCTGACGTTTTCTCTATTTTAAAAACAGAACCCCCTATTACATTCAAGTAAAGTGATGAGCACAGCATATAAAGAGTGGCTTTGGGTATGTAACAAATTCAGCACTTTCACTTCCAAATCTGCAATGCACACGGCAGTGATTAATGATTTGTTGACAACAATGAAGATGCACACCTAGAGATTCCAAAAAAAGTGATATATATAACTGACTGCATAACGTCAGAGTGATTGGAAGGTGGGGGTGCTAATCTCTCTCAAGTTTGAAAGCTCCAATCTTCTCGGCAGTGCAAGTCAAATAACAACTTAGACACTTTGATGTGTAAATAAATTGCTGTGCTTTTTCTGATCTTTTGTATAAAAATATGTTTCTTTATTCCATGCAGACAAACAGCGGTTTTCTTGTGAAAGATAATTTTGCTGGCTGTCAGGCTTTTGTGAGAGCCTTGGTTTCATGCGTCAATCAAAAGGGAGGCACGGAGCAGGAAACCAGAGGCAGGTTTGCCAGTTTAGCGGCAGCCGCAGTCCAGGATGGCCTCACTATTGCTTGTGGAAAATGAGCACAAATGAACTGATAAGCAGTGGAGAGAAGGTGTTTGAGATGTTCACTTATCATGTCTGATCTTTCAATGTCTATCACCACGATGACAATAAACTCAAGGGTACCGAAGCAAAGTACCGGTGTGGGGCCAGATCTAAAAAAAAAAAAAACACATGGCCCTCAATGTGATGTATACCCAGTAAGGACACCCCTGCCATACCTCCACCAGTTACAATGATCAATTGATGATTCCCAAAGTCTGCAGGGTCTCTTGGGAACGTTATGAACTCAACATCTTCAAGGATAGTCTGTGCTGAAGGACTAATCGGCACACACACACACACACACACACACACACACACACACACACACACACACACACGCACACGTAAACACGCACATGTACACACACACACACATACACACACACACACACACACACACACACATGCACACGCACACACAAACATGTACACACACACACAGACACAAGCAAACGCACGTTGACACACATACATCCACCCACACACATGCATGCGCACACATACTGATAACGTTCAATCACATCTTGAAAACATGTAAATGGAGTCATGGAACTCAACAATGCACTGAAAAGTGCATTGTACATTGAAAAGTGCCTTTTCGAGATGTGCCACCTAGAAGAAGCCAACAGTGTGTTTATCTGTGATAACTGACTGAAGGTTGGGTTATGAATCTCTCCCAGAAATTTAATTGTATCAGTCAACCTTGTCCAGTATGTTGATGAACAATAAAAAAGTCTATGAGTCATGCTTCTTATTTATGTATTCGACAGATGCTCATATTGAGTGTGACATAAGTAGCTAACATTATGCGCAAAGGACTTACACAATATACTGATAAGAAATTCAGCTAAAGAATATAGCAATCCTGTCCTGCTCCTGGGATTTCTGACTTCCGGTCATGTTCTCTTACCCCTGAGCCACGCTGCTGTCAAGTGCAGTTCTTAAGTGCAATTAAGATGCTACATGTCAGAACTGTTATAATTGAAAAGGAGTCGGGTATCTCCTCATTCACAGAGGGGCAGGATGTTGGATCCTTAGGTTGAGGTGCAATCAAATTACATTTCTCCTGCTTTGCGATTTCTTTTCTTCTGCTTGACATGCTGTCTAAGGAGAGCATATGACTGCAGGAGCTTGAATTTGAAAGTTAATTAAAAGGCAATGTGTATCAAAGCAAAAATCTATACAGCTAAAGAGGGCACTATGACAGTGTAAGATTCAGGTACTATAGTAAATGTATTTTCCAGGTACTGCTGAGACTCAGACAGAAGTTGACTGGCATGGGGGTTGGTTTCTGTCTTAAAATGCATATCATAAATCTATGAATTAGACATTTGCACATTCTGATACAGGAAAGCGTCTGGGATCTACCACTTCCTGGTGATTGTAATCGCAGTGCCATATTGACAGTTCAGTCATGCAATCCTCACAATAGAAGATCCTCTCTTTAGGTCAAAAGTCAAGACCAGTACGTTTTCAGTAAGGATATTGGGCTGATGTAAAACAGCCTGGGTGGAGATGCCATATGTTGAGAATATCTCTGAAATAAACCAATCATTGTTCAAACAGCAAAATATCCAGTGTTCATTTAACAGCAACATTGTTAATTACATTTTGCTGTGCAGTGCTTATTTATTTATTTATTTATTTATTTATTTATTTATTTATTTACATTGGGTTTGGTTTAAACAAGTCTGCAACTAATTGCATCACTGCCCATTTCTGGTGTTATGATAATGATCATAAATGTAAATATTTTCAACATGTACAGGTAATGCAGAATGGTAAAGTGATTAAAAAAGAAAATAAAAGGGTGAAAAATTCAGTCCATGCTTCTTTAAATTCATAGCTGGTACAATCCAGAAGATACAGTGCATCTGTCCTTTCTGAAACAACTGCTAATCATAGGCCCAACATATTTAATTGAATGAAAAGGTAAAGTATACAAATGGTTTGAAATTGCAGCCCTCTTAATTTTGGAACACCTGCTCTTCCACTTGAAAGCATTTCTCCTCTCTTTTAAAAAGGTGCATTAATTCATTTGCAATTTACAGACCCTCCGACAGTTCAGCACATCCAAGAAGATAAACACATTTCCTGGGTGTTCTTTTAAAGGTTACCACTTCACATTCTCTCTTTCTTCCCTTATTCAAATTAAAATAAAAGTGCTTACAAAGGGCCTTTAGATGAAGTGATGAGAGAAAAAAAAGATGAGATGAGCAGGAAAAAATAAAACAGTTGCATTATCAGATTTAAAAATTATACTGCATGCTTTGTATTTTGAAAATTATGTTTAAGGGACAGAACAAATCATTTGAAAATTGTTTTAACTTTTGATAATTCATTCAACAATGAAAATAGTCCATTAAATACAGAACAATATCAACATAACTTTGAATGAAAAGCACAAAGGGTTTTGAGAACATCAGTGTGTATTGTGAATTGAAATACTTTTTTATTAAATCACAAGATGTTTTCGTTTCTCGGTTGCCAACAAGCTTCAATTTTGAGCAGGTTACAGCAGAGCTACTCAACTCTAGGTCCCAAGCGTGACAATGTATGCAGGTATTTGCAGGTATTTCCACCAGCCACACACTATGCCACCCTATTTCATTAATGAAATCATGTCATTGGTCCAGGAAGCGATCTCATTAGTTAAAGCAGATGGTGTAGTGTGTTGCTGGAGCAAATGCTCGCACAGACTGTGAACTTTAGAGTCTGAAGATCAGTAGTCCTGAGTTCAAACATCGCATCATTCCTGTCCATTCACACCCCTAAAGTGAACATATTCAGATTGAGGTTTTTTTGAACATAGCACATAACAGGTGATTTGAACATTACAGGTGACACTCGCAATGATAAGAGGCTGGGCCCATAACCTAGACGCACAGGTGTCTGCCCTGGCTGTGATATGGCTGCCTGTGGCTGAGATTCTGAGGCTGAGGGGTCTTTAGTCAGCCAGGGGTCCTTGGCATAGCAGCCGTATCATCTCAACTGTAACACCAGGCACTCACAGCCCACCGGACATCCTCAGTGAGGAGAACCCCCCCTGCTGTGGATGCCATTAACACTCACTCACAGAACTATGGGTAACACAGACTGGCTCACCGGCGAGTGAATCAAAGGAGAGCGCACTCTTCAGCTGAGAGCTCTGGATGGCACAGCGGTGAGTCAAGAGGAACCACTTACCCTCCCAAACAGGAGAGAACAAAATAACAAAAAATCCTCCAAACATCCACCACACAACAAGAGTGATCTCACAAATGGAACTCTAAAGAGGAGTGGCTATCTCCACCCTACCAGTGAACCTTTCATATGAATCCGTGACTTATGCTGATAGTTATGTCTTTGAATGATGATATGAAAGCCACAGTGTGTTCATGAATTCTCTAAACAATAAAAACAAAAATCATACTGAACTGAGGTGGTGTTTAAAATAAGTCTCACGCATGGTTATGGCCAGCCATGATTACAAATGAAGGGCTTCTCTAACTAAAAATAATTGTTCAACAGTAGAAAAGCAGGCAGCCAAACAGTAGCAAGATAAAATGCAAAAGATAATATGAAATGATGGAGAGGGCATATGGATTTTGTGGAATCAGATTTTCAGAATGTTGTTGTCATAACTACACATTGTGTTTCCATTATGAAAATGGGAAATAAATTCACCATCGTACAGTCTCTGTGATAGTACAGCTCTGCAGTTCCTTGTATCACTGTGTCAAACATGCTAATATTACGATTACTCCTCAACGCCTGACTTCTTGAAAACAAAGTATTAATACAAAGGTTTAATCAAAGGCCACACAGAAACTATATGCTCAATATTTATTACAAGCACATATCTGAATTTCTGATCACTGCCCGCGTGTGAACAGTGGCTCTGTGACATCTGCAGGCCCAATCAGTTTTCTCAGTCTCAATATAACAAGTGAAGACAATGCAATACCATGGCTCTGACACAAAAATGAGCTGTAAGAAAGCACATGACCACACTAGGGGCATTCTGCACACATTCACACTATTTAGTGACTCTTCTGTTAGTTTTAGTTATTTTATGTTGATGGTTTTTCTTACACTACCAAAGCAGTCAAATGATACAGTATAACTCTAATTCACTTCATTCTTCTGCAATTTTTCAACGAGCAGATATCTTTTTTTCAGTTTGTAATTAAATGATTCATACATTAAACATAACAATGTATTTCTGCCATACATATATTTACATATGGCAAGTATTCAGTTAAATTGGCCTTCCATTGGGCTGTAGCCAATATTATAGTCATTGAAAGTATGAAAAATTACAAAGTCCAAAGATTTATGGTGTGCAATCTACAATGTTTCAACATTGCTTTAGCTAAATGAAATTGATGTATCCTGCCGGGATGGTTTTCTTTAAAATGAAAACATCTCAACAGGGTTTATCCTGTTGGAGAAACACAAAGCTCTCCTGTATCTATCCACAACATAGAAACGCCCCATTAAAACCTAGTATCGTACACTAAAAGCTGTTGCACAATCAACGAGTTTGAAGACCAGTCTTGCCAAATGAGAGAGCTTTATTGAAAGTTCATACACAGAAAACACTTGATGATTGATCTAACGATCAGGCTTCGCTAGATACAGCAATGGCTTTTGGCAGAAAGGTAGACCACAGATAAAAGAACATCAGGTCTGCTTCTGAACAGAATTATATCTTTAATCACAGACATTAAAAACATAATTCTTAGAGATGGCACATTCTCAAAAGAGACGTTCGACTGTAAAGTTTTGCCTCATTACTTTCTCAAAAGAAGAACATACTGCATACCCAATGAGACCGTCATCTGCAATTACCTGGCTCTTAGAGGTGGACAACTCCAGCTTCTGAAAGTAGAAGTACCAGTGTGTGCTAAACTAAACCAGCTGCTCTCAGTAATCAGCTCCCCTGCAGGACTCAAGAGCGATGCTGATTACAATCACACAGTTTTAGTGATTGGTTGAACAAATACACGGTAGTGCCTCTTCTCTCTGGAGCCAGGGAAGTTAACCTGCACTATCGCTACAGCCCCACATTTACTGTGCTAACGACAGCAACAACACAAAAGTGCTGCATGCAAACACAGACATCACTGAGATCGAATTGCACAAATGTTAAATACAGAAACATAAGTTTCAATGGAATCAATGGGAAATACACTGAAATCATATCGTCATATTTAGAAATACAGTAAATATTCAGTGTTAGGATAACTGGTATCATGTCATATAATGTTTTTTTTTTTTTTTTTTTAATAATCAGCAAATGCATTTGAAAATAGGTACTGTTAAAAATAACAGTATCATGAAATTGACTTTTATATAAGATTGGATAGAACATAGAAACTGGAACTTTATACAGCCTTGTGGCTTGTAGTTTATGTAATGGTGCAAGTATTTTAGCTCACTAGGCATCAAAAGATAACTATGAATATATTATTCTTGATGAGCATTAATACATTTCCCAATGATTTAGCTATATATTTATAACTGCTTTCTGAATTTGCAGCATCTCATATCAGCTCTGAGGTGCATTCAGTCAATGGCATACGGGACAGGCTAGCTAAATGCTGGTATGTGTGTAATTTATCATTACAATAAGAGTTGTTTTGTGGTCTACCCATTATGAATTAGGAAGTCAGTGAATATAATCTGAAAGCCAAAAGATATCCGTATGTTGGATGGAGGTTGATCGCTCATCGTTGGTTTTGTGGGGTGTATTAGCCCCATTAGGGCACACTCTGCTGTGCTAATTATAGGGTAGCAAAGTAATATTTCATGTCTCTAATTTCAATGGGCATGCGCCGTAAATACCCCCTATGGAATTCTTTTGAAATTACTGAGGTGGTTATTCTGACACAAAGCCACCCTTTCTGACATGCATGCTAGGGCTCTCATTTCCAAGACTACATTTACACGTTCTAAAAAATGATTAAAAAATAAAACAAAAAAATCAAAACATAAATACATTTTTCAGTCAGTCAGTCAAAGATCCCAGGGGTATTGTTCAGAATAATTAATGTAAATAAAATTCAATTAAATATGTTTTCCCTAATTTGCCATTAGGACATCTGGCTATGCCGTCATTGAATTTTAACTAAATGATGTCTTTTCATGCCTTCTGCACATGACCACAGGCAAATAAATCAGCTTAAATTGGCTGCAATGATAACAACTTCAGTCAAAACATAATTTAGACCTCAAGCTATTTTTTAACACTTTTATAGCTATAGAGTTTGCTAAAGAGAAATGTTCATGCAAGTTCAATGTGGCCAAATTAATTTTCAAACAGGTGAAGGATGATTTGTATAAACAGTCTGGACTCATTCAGCATTAGCCACTCAGATGTATCCATTTTTAAAGAATAAACTCATAAACATGTTTTCACACTTGGAATGCTGAACTTCAATACTTACTGAAACAAGCCTTTCTTTAACCAGCCACTATTCCTCAAAGAAATAAGAAATAAGTGAGAAATAAGTGGAGTTCAAATTCCTCATGTATAATGCAACCACATATCTGTACCATATATTTAAGCTATCATACTAACAATCAGAAATTGATCTTATTTTTATTGAATATTTTATTCATTGTAATTATAAATGATTGACTTGAAAGGATGCAGAAGGAATACAGTGATAGTGGGTGACACAGATGGAAAAAAAAAATTCCAATCGGGATATTTTTAATGGCATTCAAAAGTGCATGGAACTGTGAAAAATGTCAAAGATTTGCAGGGCTAATGGAATTGGATGTGAAAGTCTGAGAATGCATAACATAGATGCTCCTGAACAGTTGACTTGACTATACCTCACCGCAGTCTATGGCACAACTTAATTTAGTGTTGAAGCCGAAGCACCATGGCTGGCTCAAAAAATAGACTTACGTGAAGCTACAGGATATACAATTCATGCGATATCTTTCCCGAATGCCTCTGACCAGTTCATTGTTTTGACAGGATGTGTATTCCATTCCAACATAGGACCACAAGTCTCTTGTAATCTTTTGAATGAACACTTATTGAAAACATATTAACATATTCCCCTTGGTTCCATGCATATTATTTCCCTAAACTGCTCTATGTAATTCAGGAATATGCGTGTGTGTGGGTGAATTGCTCAGAGAAAAAAGTGCAGAGAGGCTGATAAGGTTTGTATTGCTGCTTTTATTTGCACTCAAAGATCACAGCAATCACTTTGGTATTATAATTTCTGCTCATGGAATACTGAAGTATTAACCCCCTGTTACTCTCCATGTATCTGAGAAGTAGAGGAGCAGAGATAGAAAAAATGAATAAATAACGGGCATAAAAATTCAAATCGTAGACAAATTTATTCATTTCCTGTGGATAGACTGCAGTTTACCCAGTATAAAACCATGTATTTTACTTCCTTCATATCACCTTGGGAATCATTTAGCAGCATGTAACTGATTGAAAAGAGTTGCTGATAACACTTTTTTTTCAATAATCACCTTGAATAATGTGTTTTGCAGATGAAATAACCTTAAGCTTAGCCAGCAGCAGGGTGATTTGGCAAGAATCCCACCAAAGCCTGTCATTATAAACTCTGTTATTATGGAGCTGTTATTGCTACGTTTAGCTATTAGCAGACACATCATTAATGACTGGCTAAACAGAACATAAAACAATCCGATATATGCAAAGCCTAAAATTGTTGCATCATTTTCCTGCTGACTCAGAAGAACTGGCATTTAGTTTAGGAAAGCAAAGCACAATCATATCATTTCACATTATGCATTTTTATTTGGCTCGAAAGAGCCAGTTAAATTAAACATTATAAAACTGGATATTTTAAGAAGTCCAGACGAGGCCTTCTCAAGTGTACATCAGCAAAATCCGGTTGGGCAGATCAGATCTGTTGAGAAGGACCAACATTGGATAATGATTGCTAGGGCTGACCATTACAGAAAGATTGAGATGCAATGCCAGTGAATTTGGCATGTTTTATTATCTCCTTATCTACCTGTAAAGCCTCAACATACTTTATCCATCCATACTCCATATTTCATTTCTTTTTCCAGCAAGATGCAATGCATATAATTTGACTCTGCCGTATGCTAACTGAGCTGGGCTGGCACTGCTTCAGAGGGGGACACTACATCCGCAGTGGTAACAGACAAATCAGTCATCCACCTGACCAGAGGGCTACCTGCCACATTCAGGATTCAGTCACATTCAGGTATGTAATGCATTCATGCTGTATGCATTCAACAGCAACAACAACAACAACAATAATAATAATAATCATAATAATAATAAATAGATTTGCATTTCATGTTTATTATTACCATCATTATTTTATGTCAGTATATGTACCAGTTCACTTCACAAAACCTGAAAGGCCTAAAATTCACAATAATTTACTAAATTATTACCTCAGTCTTTATTTCTGGGAAAATATAGGGCCTCAATCTGCCTTGAACAGGTTTCATAATTACTCACCTGGGTGAAAGGGACAGATCTGGCTTATAATGGCTGGATATTAGTACTGAATTCCTACAAGCGGCCATGCAGTACGCCTGGACACTAAATCAAAGTATCCGTGATTGTTTTCTGCTCATTGACTGTCTTAGATACAAGTTGTGGTTTTATCTGAGCGTGTCATTAGGCTGGTCTCCTGTTTGAAACATGGCCCTTCATGGCTTTCTATTTATGGCCAATTTTCTGTGTTTTGATTCATGTGCTATTTGTTGCTGATTATCTCGGGGCATATTGATGTTCCATTCATGCTATCATTTCAAAACACATAAAAATTATATTGAGCATGGCAGTTATCATGTCTATTGATATTTTACACGGCCGATCATTTACCAACTTATTATGTAGTTCATAGGAAGATGGTCCACATGACAAAATGTCTTTATATGATTATCTCAGATTTATCTCAAATCAAAAAGATGACAGATCCTACTGAAATCTAAAATTTTTTTGCTTAAAAAAAAAAAAAATACGAAATGTTTGCTTAACATGTTTCTAGATTAAGCGAGGTTTCAAAAATGATAACAAAAATGAGAGTTGAACATTGAACAATTTTTTAAAAAAAATATCAGAAGAAACATAAAGGAAAAACTCCATCAGAGTCTGGAAAAAAATAACTGTAAAGATCCTGGAACTCCTGATTTGTAAAGATTTAATATTTTAGTGGCCAGAGTAAACACTGTATTTACTACCATGACTGGGACCCCTGAGGTTGGCGGTTCAAGCCCCAATCTGGCCACAGCAAGCAAGCACACCATTGCTGTTGGGCCCTTGAGCTAGACCCTTAGCCCCACATTGCCTTTGTTTAGCCCAATCATCAGTA
Source organism: Albula goreensis (assembly GCA_022829145.1). Classification (NCBI taxonomy): domain Eukaryota; kingdom Metazoa; phylum Chordata; class Actinopteri; order Albuliformes; family Albulidae; genus Albula; species Albula goreensis. Next base: position 35,070,468 of record CM040746.1, on the reverse strand, counting down.
AGTCACTTTGGATACAAGCTAACTGTAAAGTAACTGGGGATATATGAACATCCATCGATTATTATATAGTTATAGCAATGTAATAACTAATCACTAGCGCAGACATGGCTTTCTGTTCACTGACGGGTCAGTGGAAAGAAAAAAAAATAATAAAGAGTTGATTGTACTTCCTCAGGATGGTGTTGGTAATGTTTCAATAGCATGCACAGAGAAGCAGTGAGATGCATGGCTGTGAAGTGATTCTACAGAAGTGGCCTTGCTGCCTTTGGAAGCCATTAGATCATACTGTTCAACATTCTGTTTTAAATTAGCATTCTTTTACAGATGACAATAACAAAAAATGTAACAATTTAACAACAACAACTGCTTGTTCTACAACACAGTGTTGCAACTGGTATATGATGAATAAAACACTCTGTAGTTGTATATCAGTTAACTGCACCACAACATCCAGTTATGAGTTGTTGCTGTACAACTTCCATGGTGAGGAAGGAACATTGCTATGGCAATTTGACAAACTGAGGGTACTTTTTATTATCTTTAAGCCAAAGGTTGTCCTCTCAGTCGCCTGCTCAATGACTTCGAAGATGCATTTATGAAAAGACAGGATTTTTTGAAAAATTTCAAGTGCCATTTAAAACGCCCTTGGATTCTGACATGAGATTTTGTATAATCCTTGTGTGGTGTTCGTGTTTTTGTTACTCACCCAATGTTTCTGGGTCAGGTGGACCCACATTATTGGGTTTTAAAAAACAACACAGCCATGACAAATTATGTAAAATACTTAGCAGATATTGACTTTATCTCAATTACAAGGAATACAGACAGCATATATTGTTAATATTTGCCATTTACCTCTGCTAGATAACATTTCTCAATAAAAGTGCTGTTGGTTTCTCGTGATAAAATGTGATTTTTGTAAAAGAAATCAATTATAATCAAGACATGGGTGGAATAAATCAAACAATGAAACAAGGTTTCCATCACTATTGATGTTTATTGCTTTGAACTGAACAAATTGGAAAGAACATTTTTTTAATATGATTTTATTCATTGAATATGATTTTATGGAAATGATAAATGAGCCACATTGAACACATACTCATGCCGTCTACATAACACACGAGGGACAGAGATTTACTGTGTGTGTGTTGCAGATGTATTTCTTGGGCTTAATGCATGTATACTGTGTCTTCCTGTCCTTCTTGGGTCCACACACATCACATTGCTTCCTTTTATTGCTGCCAGCTGCAACATAGAATGATGAAAACTGTTTTTAATTCATTTTAATTCAAGGAATTTACTGGCACCACTCTCTCTCTGTCTCTCACTCACTCACTCACTCACTCACTCACTCACTCACTCAGTCACTCACTCAGTCACACATACACACATACACACACACATTCACTTACAGCAGGCCCACGTAGGAGGAAGAATCCTTATGGACTGGGAGTGTGTGGGGGGGGTGGTGGGTTTCGGTGTATTGGTGGTGTATCACACACACATATGCACGCACGCACACACACACACACACACACACACACACACTAACAGCAGGCCCAGGTAGGAGGAAGACAGAGCAAAGACAAAAGACAAGGCAAAACTTTTTCTTTCATTTTTACCATGTTTACTTGTTTTAACACTTTTATTACCCACTGGTCCAGAGGACCCGAACCCTACATATGCAATATAAATGTGTGCTTAATGAAAATGTGCTTCACAGAGAATGAGCCAAGGCCAATGAGTCTCAGGTTGAAAAAATTATTCATTGCATCATTGTTCTTTTAGTAAACATTGAAAACGGGTCACACACACCCGAACACCAAACCAGGGAAAAAAGATAATTAACTTATGATTTTGCCTGAATCATAGATGCTGTCATTCAGTGACCTCTCTCATGTCTCCCAATTGCAAGATAAATAATTCACAAACATAATTTATTTCTGCATTTATTTACGTATTTAGTGTTGTCCGTTTGCATGTTCAATGCTTATTTTATTTTTTGTTCAGTGCTGTCAGTTTTTCTTTAGTCTCCCTTCTATGCACTCTGAACCTTGCAGTTCTCATGGAAATCTAACACAGTGTGAGGTGTACTCTTTTTGAGTCGTACCTCTCCAGTGTCATGAACAGACCCGGCTTGCCTGAAAGGATACCTCGCATCCATTGAAATTGATCTTCATTACAATCCAGCAGGGAGAAGTTGAAGTTTGTGCCCCATTTCAGAACCAGGGATTTTTTATTCTTCCATATAGGCAATTTTCTATGCAGAGGACAATCAATTGCAGAAAGTCGACAATAAAAATTGCATGATTCTGATTCTGTAGTGCCTCCAGAATGTAGTATCTCCTCAGATAAATTTACAAGGGGAGCAATTTTGAAGAATTCAAGTCATCCCATCAAATCAATTTGCAGTTGTGAAATAGTCCATTTATGAGCTCTTAGCGTGTTTGAAAGCCATTGCTATTCATGAGGTTCTGAGAGTGACAAGATTGTCTCAGATGTTCCAGTAAGGGGATTTTTGTTTGTTTTTAGCGTAAAACCAGCAAGTTAACAACTACCTTTACATGGCCGAGAACCACTCTGATAGCGCTCCACCCTGCGTGTGCCGACATTGAGCGCCTGGCCCCATTTGCCCCAGTGTTCATATGAGCGTTACGCTGGAAATGGCTGATTGGAGGCTGCCAGGGGTAACAGACAGCAGATTTCCCCACACCTTTATAGCGTATTGTGGGTGGTTTCAAAATAAAATGCAATCACTTCTCTTGGACACGACTGTGAGCAATTCAAGCCTCTGAGCGCAGCATCTAGGCCCTTTAGCGTATGCTTCTCGCTTTGATCCACAGTGGCTACTAATGACTTTTGCATTTAATCATTCCAGTTTCTTATCTGTCACTTCCCAAATGGCAGACAGCAATGGTAGTCTCATAGTGAAGCAGTCATCTCTGTTTGTTTATGATTTTTCTGTGTTTTAAGTGATGGATGATGAGGAATCCTAAATGAGTTCCTTGTCACTGTGTCTCCCGCACTGTTATTGACAGTACATTAGTCTTTAACGGGCATGACAATGTACAGAGCATTCAGGCCAGGTAAAAATCACATATTGATAAGCTGGTAAAGTGTTTTGTACATGATCCAGGTGACTTGGTCGATGAGTGCAAAACAATCACATTGAACAAAAAGAGATGTGTATTTGTAAACACACGTGATGACCATACACTTGACCCTGTATAATGTGTTGTTTGGGGATGTGAGTTTATGCAAGCATGATAATAGGACAGGCACATACAGAGCTGAAGAATGTGACTGTGTCTGTATATATAGTACATCAATGGCAAAATGACATGCAAACACTTTTCTTCGATAAATGAATAAAGCAAGATATTCTTTCACCAGATAAAGGGAACTAAAGGAAATTTTACGGCATAAGAAAAAAAAAATACATGTTTCTGTTTTCAAAGTTTTGAAATGACTGATGAATCAATGAACATATACCTGCACAGTAACGCATGAAAGACGGTGAAAAAAAAACAGACTGACAACTCCAGCTGCCTTTGTGCAGGTTAAAGCAGTAAAAAAAAACTGTGATGTGCCTACTTTGTCCCGCATGAAATTGAAAATAAAGAACACTATGAAAACATTGATAAAGATAAACAATTTCTGACACACAAATAGCCACAAAACAGATTCATCTTACTATTCTCTCAGTGTCTGTATGTTTCCAGGAAATACCTGAAATAGGTTATTTGAAGTAAACACAGATGCAGTCAGGCTTTGCTGTGTTGTATTATTTAGGCTGTCAGAGAGGCTTCTCTGGCTCTGTACCCTGGAGAAATCACTCATCCCTCAGCCCTCTCCACCAACAGCATTAAGGTATGCATGGTGACTAATTACACACTAATTAGATAACTGTTATGAAGGTAGATGAGTGGTTTAAGCAAGTGTTTGTTAAAAGGGGACAGAATTGCATCGCTGCTTGCATTTTGAAAGAAGGTGTCATTCCCTATTTACAAAAGTAGAAATATGATCATGAGTGCATGTGAAGTATAATAATGTATTTTGATGTCAGTGGAATTGTTGACTGTAAAAGTATTCCCTGGTGGTGCTTTGTTTTTTTTTTTTTCTTTTAAAGTGTTAAAATGTGGAATGGGATGGGAAGGGAGGTTGTCGTGATCATTGTGCTCATTCTATTGACGCAAAATAAGGTTCTAGTCATGTGCATCTCACATGTGCAACACACTGCTCATTTGGTGCTGCTTTTCTCAGGAGCAGGTACAAGGTAAGAAAGCTGCTGGAGTAAGACAGTGTGCTTCATAGCAATCCTTCTCTTACGCATTCTTTAGAACTATTTACAGAATATATATATATATATATATATATATATATATATATATATATATATATATAGATTGTCCAATTCCGTCTCTCCACGAACACAAGTTTTTCTTTTTCTTCTTCTTTTTTTTTTTCATTTGGCCCCTGTTGTCCGTGTAGTACATTTTTACACACAAAGACATCCAATAGATGTCCAATCTAGCTGAAGATTCCTCGCCCACTCCAGTTCCCATGGCAGACCCAGGCTATCTCTTAACAACACAGAAGTCCAGTGTGTGCTGTTCATTGCCCTCTTCTTCTTGTTGGAGAAATGCAACAGAACAATTTCCTCTCTGATGTTCATTTTTGAGCTCGACCACACAGATGGTTTCAGTTTAGTGTTTCTAAAGAGATTGTCAGATTCAGTCTGAGCTGCAGCTGTGGTGTCTAATTTCATTATCATCGCCTTTTCCTTTACTTCAGGTGTAAGCCACTGTATGTATTTGCCATCACCATTCACATGATGAAAATCTCTTATCTTGACACTCAATTGTTTCCAGTATTAGACTTGTAATTTACAGAATGTGTCATTTTTTTTTTTTTAAATGTGAAAGCACATAGTCCAGCTTCCTTTTAAGTATATTTTCCCTCAGCTGCCAGACACTAAAGGTGTACCAATGTTTCATTTCTTCCTGACTTCCCTCTTAAATCTGCATAGAAATAGAGTTTCTGAACCCGACACAAAGAAAGCATCCCTCAGCTCGTGCTGTAGCTCTCTGTTATGTTTTACACACTGCTGCTACTTTGTTTCGATCAGCTACGCCTTTAATTCCAATCTGTACATCCATTGCATCTCTGGCTACAGTTTCTACTGAAATCATTATTTCCACTATGTATTTGGGCATGATACCTGTTTCCATTTTAAGACTACTTCACAACCTTCCAAATAACTGTATGTCAGCCACTCTTGTAATGATATGTATATCCATGCCCAAATGGAAACTTTTTTATTCAGACATTGGTCATTGTGACATAAGTTACAATTATTGCTATTTCAGTCTGAATCCAGCTGTAGAATTTGAAACATTTTATTTTTCTTTTTATTTTGTGTGTGTGGGCATGTGTATTGTGTGTTTTTAAAGGATATTCTATTATTACATTTCCTATTGATTAATACATTTCTTTATTTTATTTTCATGTGTCCTTGTTTTGCAGTAGGCAACCATGGGCATACAATGAACATACCAGTTCTCTTCTAAGAAATTACCTCATGTTCATCCATTCTCCCTCAGCAAATGTGTTCAAAAAGAAATGACACACAAGTGTATTCACCTTCAATAGGACAATATGAAAATGTGAAGCACAAAGATCACGAGCCACAACAATCAGTCTGGTAAATAGAAAAGTTGTTTCAAAGTTAGCTGCACATGAGAGACCTTGTAAGAATAGTTAAAGCGCTGTTATCAAGCTGCAGCCGGCACAAAGGATGTTCTGCCCCACCCCTCAATCTGTGAAAACCATTAAAGGATGGCAGTAGACTGCAGCAGAACTCTAAAGCAGTGAATCATGACGCATTGTGTTTGCTACTCACTTAGATGGCGAGGTCCAGCCTTCTTTCCAAAGAGAGGAATTTTGCGCTTTCCACTTAAGTGGTAACTGAATTTTCCTTCTGCAGAACCTGAAGGATGTTGTCATTTCTCATGGGCTTGTAAGTGGCAATTTGCTCAAGGCTATGTTCCTCTGTGCTTACATGTCACTTCTTTGAAGCAGGGCATATACACACATTTAAATACTGTATTATATACAGTGCAATAGGGTGATTGCTTAATGAATGTTTTTTTCCCACCATCACCATTTATAAGCCTAATTAAACATTTGACAGTTATGTAAGTGTAGATGTGTACTGACACATGTTTTTTTTTGTACAGTAATCTCCATTTCATCATTTATGCTAAACCATATTAGACTATGCCCACACAGCCTATTTGATTTTTCTCTTCACTACTCTTTAGGCACATCTTGGAAGAATGTGCAAAATAATCATTTGCCATTTTGGGATTTCATGTGAGGCATCACTCCCATTTCAGCACACGTTTTACCTGTGCGAAGCTTCCTGTAAATCAATGTCTTGCTCCTTTTCAGCTGTTGGTTTGATACGTGTCCTTTCCAATTTGCAGAATGCGGAACTGAGACAGAGTCTTGAGGATTCTGCTCTGGGATCTGAATAAACAATATATTTTCCCTCACACCAAGAGTCTGAACTTCCAATTTCTTCTTTATTTTCCTTTGTAAGTCCATCTTAACTTTGAAGATTACACAGCTTTATTTTTTTTTCATTTCTTTAATGTTTTCAACTTCTAGACTGAACTCTTTCATTTCTTCTCCTTGATGCCAACTTATAGAGGACTAGAGTGTCCAGCTTGACAAGCTATTTTGTGAATCAAAGGTAGAATTTTATATTCCATCTCAATTGCAATTGTTTTACTTCTCTGGTTCCATCAAAGCTTTGTTTTTTTTCATCCATTCCACTTTATGTCTGTAGGTGTGTGGAGAGAGGTAAGAGAAAGAAGCTGACAGGAAGAAAACAAAATCCTAACTTGGATATAAGTGTGATGCCTCAGTATTTTTTTCTTGCAATTTAAACTTCTGCTAAGCCGTCAGCTTCTGAGACAAATAACAGCAGATGTTGTAACTCTTGCTGCTGTACTTGGTACCTGTTTGTAGGCATTTTTTTTTCTGGCCACCAGCCTGTTCGCTTGCTGCCCCCCATGTGTGAGTATCCAAAGCCTTTGCCACAACAGTGGGTAAATGTTAAACCACAGAGGAGTTGGGGAGCAAGGAATGGACTCCGCAATGTGAACACCGTTATGTGTGTCAAGTATGGCGCATAAAACTGTCGAGTTTGGCAGGAGGAATTATGTGCCATGAGAAAGTCAGTAAACTCATCCTTAGTCAGTGGTAGAGGAAAATGTGGTTCTGGGCGTCCCTCTAGAATTTTACAAAATAACTGATCAGATCCATAAGGCTATCCATAGGACTTTGAAGGCGATGGCTGACGTTATGCTTCTCAAAAATGTGTTGACTGTAGATAGTGCATAGCTATCTTAAAAGACATCACTCTCTGCTTATGTAATGGTTTGACATGGGGTTAAGTTTTGATTAATATTGGCACTGCCATCTAAGGCTATGGAGGCCACCCAGTCATGGAATGAAAATGGTTCCACAGCATTTCTGTAACTTCCAAAACCTTTAAATTTTTCAGTACTGTGGCATTTCCACTTTTTTTTTCCATTGTCTTAATGCATGGCATACAAACTGATCTGCTGTTCTACTGTGTAGTGCTTTGGTATAAAATAATCAGTTTTTATGTACTGGGTAGAAGGTATACTCCATCAGCATTTTCACTTTCTTCTTAAGACTGAGTCAAACAACTTGTTAAGCAATCTTAATTGAATTAGAATGAACTTTTTAAACATAATCTTGGCAACCATCCATGTACACAGAGGAGCCAACCAAGGTAGATGTGAAGTGCAATGCAATGCCATTTTGATTTACTGCGATCATGAATGTAAAAATGCAGAGCCATAGAAACCATGTTATTTCTGTAACTTAAAGCTATTGTCTTCTTATTTATGACCAAGGAGAGCGCAGCCTATGAGCGAGATGTATTAAACGGGTGTAATGAGAACCATCTGCTTGCAGATTGTCCTGGGATGGGGGGGTGGGGGGTTGATATGGATGGACAGAATGCAAACAGGGCACAATGACTTTCATTTTACTCTTTTCAGTCCCCTGCCATCGCAATAAATGTGCATAATAAATATGTACAAATTCTGTGTTGAAATAAACCCATTTCGCTTTGTTTTTGGGTCCATCCACTTGTTCTTCGCCTCTGCATTTCTACAACATTCAATGCTGTGCCTCAATTAAACACAAAAAAATTTCAGCTCTCTTACAGTTTAATTGGATACAAGGTGCTGAATTTGATTTCATGCTGGTGTATTTTGTTAGCATGTAGGAAGGATATTTTGTTGCCATCACCTCCGTCAACATCCTTGCATTATTATGAAGAGTTTGGATTCTGTTTCTTTAGCAGCACTTGTCTTTGTTCAGACATATCCCATCTATTTTTGTCATAAAATGCCTTGCCACCACTATACTCACTGCAATTATGCTGCTAATTAATGGAACACATTAAAAGGCTTTCCACTCCATATCCCGCTGCTCATTAATGCCATTTGTGAGTTATTTGTCCATAGATTTGCACTTCCTCCAAATTTGTCCCTCACGTAGTTTATTTCCATATGTCAGCAGAAAAAAATGAAGAAATAAATAAATAAGTAAATAAAATGAAGCCACTTCATTTGAGCCTTCTGTTAAAATGTATTCTGAGCAATATTGAAATTACAAATCACAAATCACATTCAAGACATTATTCTAAACATGGAACACAATCTGGATAAATAGTCATTTTAACCAAGTTGCTGCAATATACATATGCATGTGTATGAAGTTACCAAGATATGGACATTTTAGATGATTATGTATTCAAATATACATATTACTTATTTATGCACATGTTTACAGCAGTTATTTCAGGCTTTTCAGTGCAAAGATGTGATGAAATCTGAATTAATATGATAATTTTCTATTTCTTTTATAAAACATACTTTCAAGATATCCACACAGGATTTGAGTTCTAATCATGTTATTTAAAAGACATAGTTGTGTTACACCATACTGCAGCATCGTTGCACTCATATGTAAAGAATTTATTAATTATTCATGATTATTAATATGTTGTTGCCATAAACATTTTATCAATGTGAAAATCAAAAACATTATTCTGTATGATAAGAATTGGCAGCTATATTCCTCCATGAATTCCAAAAGAACCAATAAGCAAAATAAGTCAGATGACAGCAAAAGCACATGTGCTAATATTTTTACAGGAACGATTCTAGACTTTTAGACTTCAGAGTCGTGCAATGTTGACCTGTGTAGGGGAATATTTGTGGGTGTTAGTGTTGCATGGTTGGCCCACAGAACCCCCTTTTAATTTGGTCACTATTGGCAAAACAGCACCAACTTTTACCGCAGTCAGAAGGAACAACTTTTATTGACTGCTTGGCCTTCACCCACCCTTCCTCTGAGGGTTTGGTATTGTGGTTATGCCACATAAGCCATTGCTTTACATATTACACGCAGTACTGCATTTATTCTTCCTTAACTCTTTCTCCACCCAGTGCCGGCCTGAAGTAGATCCCCTCTGAGCCGGGTTCTGCTCAGTGTTTCTTCCTGTTTGTCAGGGAGTTTGTCCGTGCCACTGATGCTTTGGCTTGCTCTGAGGGGGTTTCAGGGTATCAGTTGTAAAGGTGCTTTGTGAAAACTTGTTGTAAAAAAGTGCTGTACAAACACATTTGAATTGAATTGCATTGGGACCAATTTCCTCTGAGGGTCGAGTTTGTGATTCCTATTTCCTCTGAGGGTGGAGTTTGTGATGATGCCTGTTTACTCTGAGGGTGGAGTTTGAGAGTGACCGCTTTGTTAAACATGCTCCATCTTTCATGGAAGGAAGAGTGCAGAACAAGGTTCTCATATATGCTGGTGAGTGATGGAATTGCTGAGGAAATTAAGATTACATGCCCTGGTGTCTCACTCAATCAACACCTTCTACATTTCAGGCCCTTCAACAAGGTGGAAAATCTTGCTCTTCCTTGTAAGGTTACCATACACGGCTAATTCATAATTAATCTCATAGAGCAATAGATTTTTTTTTTTTTCACTTAAATAGAATTTGATGTTTTTTGTTAGAGTTGAAAAAATAACATGTTACCTGTTGACTGCTGTTTGTATTTATACTGTGCCGGGCCTTTTTTCTTCATTGCAGGTCATTTTTTCCCTCCATTAATATTATTTAAAAATGGCTGTAGCATGGGACTCGTGCAGTAAAATGTTGATTTGGAGCTTTCCAAAGGTAGAGAGCATATTACAGTATTGAGCTAGGGTATCATAACAGTATGGTAGGGTGGTGGTCGCAGTTACCACCCTATTGTTTGGGTTCCTGGAACTATGGATTTTTTTTTAGATGGAAACAGGGAAATCATGTTATGGTGAACATAGCAGGAAAATATAATTTATGTGCAACAAATTCAGTGTTAGAACAAGCCATGAACTGAAATGTTTCACCTCCCTTCTGCTACCAGTTCATGTCACACAGACTGCAGAATACCAGTATTTCTGCATAGAGTGACATTTTCTTCAGTTTTACTTATATGATGTATTAAATTCATTTTATGTTCCACCACAGGCGTGAAAGAAATAATAATAATAATAATAATAATAATAATAATAATAATCAAACATTTCAAACTCCATTTCTTAAGAAACTCTTATCACTGCCCATATATCTTCAGATAGATCATAGAAAACATGGTATTGTATATTTACATAGTTATAATAACAGTGTATTAAAAAAGTGCACATACATATTTGATGAATAAATGATGAATGTTATGTCATTATAGTTGCACGTCCAATACACAATAGTAACAATGTTTAATTTAGTTTAATTGTTACTCACAGACAATGAAAAACTGACACGTGGGTGGAGTTTTATACAATATATGGTATGCTTGGTATTCAGCATTCCTGCTGACTACAATAATGTAAGAGGTGTGTGTACAAAAGAAGGTAAAGGACATTCTGTGCTTGCTCTCAGGCGGAGGCAGGGAAAACACTATTATGTGCTGATGAAAAGATGTTCTTCCATTCGAAATGACTGTTAGCGCTGATTTAAAGGCTCTCAATACTGTACCTAGCTTGATAAAGTGCTGTCCATTTGTTTGCAGAGCGACGTGCTGCTAATGAATGTTATGATTGTAATCATTGTCTTACAGCTGATAGGAGGAGTCCTAGAAATGCATTAGCCTCGCAAAGGGCCTCATGTCATTATGCAGCCAAAGTGTGCGGCCTGATGGTTCTAGAGCAAGTACTCCAAACTGAGTGTTCAGCTTCTGCCACATAATGTCTTTTTTTTTCTTGACAGAATGATGTAAAATTCCCTCTTCTGTTTGCTGTGATTATGTTTTTCAATGCTTTTCTAACCAGCGTTCAATACAAATCACCTGCCCTCTGCCAGTGTCTTATTTGGACCATTGGGAGCATTGTTAATGATGCAAACCCAAGCGTGTTTGCTATTAACTTTTATATTTCTGATTTATCAGTTTCAAGCTGTTGTAAAGTTGGGAGAATTGTTGATGGATGAGAGAGTGAAGTGCTGTTGTTTGGAGCGCCAGAGGCAGAAGAAGGGCATGTGGAGTATAACAAATTGAAAAAGAGCTCCTTACCCAAAATCTGCACACTACATGCACATGTGCATGATAAAAATGTCTTGATAGTGTCATGCCTTAACAGAAATGGTAATAACATCTCTGCCAAATGTTGTGGTCATTACATTGACTTTCGCAAACAATGCGGTTTTCACGGTGCAACAAAGCACATAGAAATACAGACCGTACAAGGATCTCGAACTTCACAGTCACCCGGGGGCATGTAATCAGTCATATACGGCCTTTTCTCTGCGCGCTGATTTTTCAGCGATGCTCTGAGATTTTCTTTTCAAGCACGCTCATGCTGTGATGTTTTTATATTTCTTCACAAAGTGCATGGTCTAAATTATGCACGGGCCTCACTGTAACAACTTTCCCGCTCCACACCACCCAGAACCAGCAAGCCAGAGCGTCATGAATATGTATGATCAAGGGGAAAAAAATAAATAAATCACCATATTCTGAACCAAGGGCTGATATGCACCTTTTATACTTAAGTATCATCCTTAATATTTTACCTTGGACCATTATGGGCTGTTTGTGTCCCATGACAACTGAGTATTTTTCTCTAAGGATATCTGTCTATGACATTATGGTATTCAGATATCCCTGCTGAATGTTGTTTATAAACCATGGTGTCACAGCCCATTCATGACAGACCATAACCATGACAGCCAGCACTTTTATTGTATATAAAAAAGCCTAAATCCAAATCTCTCCATAAATGTGATATTTATGTTGGTAGATGAAGGAAGAAGGTTATTTCTGTGACAGCTATTTATTCTGGACAAATGTACAGAACACTTACTTCCCTCCTAATGCATGATTGAATCAAAATCATTCTTTCATTGTTTGTCATTTTATTTATTTTTTCATTTTATTTTTAATTTTTAATCATTACAATGACATATGTTTCCTCAACCTTGAAGAGTTTGTCAAAACTAATTTCTTGACCAAGTTTACAGTTTTCACATGAATGTAAAACCACATGATACAATCCATAAAAGGAGGGAAATCTTTTGTATGTTATTTCAGACTTAAGTCTACAGACCTTCTTTACCTCTACAAAGTCTCTGCACTAACAGTAATACTTACAGAACTACTACTGTGTGTGTGTGTGTGTGTGTGTGTGTGTGTGTGTGTGTGTGTGTGTGTGTGTGTGTGTGTGTGTGTGTGTGTGTGCATGCTCATGTGTGGTTCTTGGATGTATATGCATGCTCACGTGCGTGTACGTATGTGTGTGCTCACATGCAAGCAAGCATGCGTGTGTGTGTGTGTGTGTGTGTGTGTGTGTGTGTGTGTGTGTGTGTGTGTGTGTGTGTGTGTGTGTGTGTGCACGCGTTTGTGTGTTTGCCTTTGGGCCTACCAGTGTTCTCCTTCCAGCCTTCCTGCCATGGGGAAAAAGAAACTCTATTCCCATATGCATATTTTGATCAAAGCATTCTTATGTGGAACAAAGTAGTGTGCATGCACGCTGTTTCGGAAACAAGATGGCATTTTTATCATGCATCTCATTTTCTTGTGTGTGTGTGTGTGTGTGTGTGTGTGTGTGTGTGTGTTTGTGTTTGTGTGTGTGTGTGTGTGTGTGTGTGTGTGTGTGTGTGTGTGTGTGTGTGTGTGTGTGTGTGTGTGTGTTTGTATGTGTGTGTGTGTGTGTGTGTGTGTATGTGTGTGTGATGCATGTGTGTGCAGTTGAACTGACCTAAAGGGCATTTTGGAGTGAATAACTATATCACGCTTCTCTTGGCAGGGTCGGCACTGGATTGAGATGTAATTCAAAGCATGAACTGCCCACTTATAATAAATGATAAAAATAATGGCCAGAGGGCAGAACCAATGACTTTCTGCCAAGTAGTAAACCTATGATGAAGACAAAAAATATTATTTCTCATATAGCACTTGTGAGTTTAAAATGTCACTCATAAATCTAATGTTGTTAAGAAAAAAATCAAGCATCTTTTTGAAAAGATACAGTAAAGTAAGGAAATATGCATGCGGCAACTTGAATGGTATATTCAGCTTAAGTTTATGTGTAACTCTACAGAATACAGGTCTGTCTATTGCCAGTGCTGAATAAATCTACTAGCACATAGAATGATGAATAATTTAAACTCTAGAACATCTGAAGACATATTAATGTTCTGAGATTTTAGAAATGCAACCTATCCACAGGTTCTGGGTGCCTTGTACTTTGGAGGAAGATTGAAATGAGCTTCAGAATCCCGATTGGATAGCACCGAATCATTTTTCCGGCACTCTTCCACTTTCTATGGCCCAATAGTACTCTGCAAAAATGAAGCGGCCAGGCAGAGTCTCTCTCATGTCAGTCAATGGCACAAATGGCAGCAGTTTCTCTGCAAAAGTATGAATGCGCTGTAAGATTTACTGTCATTCCTTGCAACAGCTGGGCATCCCCGCTGGGGGACACACAGCGAGGGGAAGTGACGGCTGGGTGAACGTGGTTCAGGGGACACACATGCTGATCTGCTCTCTCCTGCTTTTACAGAGAACTGCACTGGGTATTATGCTGAATGGACAAAAACAACCAACTACTTACTTTTTTTAAAATATATATAATTTACAAATAACATTGATGTCTTTGCTGGACATACAACAATGGGTACTGTAAAGCAACGAAAGCCCAGAATGACTTGGGGGGGCATGACATATCTTTTCATGGAGGCTATGTTTCCATGCATAAACCATGTGTTATAGAGATCCAAAAAAAGGACACACACACACACACACACATACACACACAGTGAAATAGATTGTGATGAGTCTGTGTGTGCAGGAGGAATCCAGTGCTGAATGCAGACTGCTATTTTCTCTGCAGCCTGGTCCTCCCCTACCTCCTGTGCAACAGCAGTGCTGTCTTCATCTTTACTGGTAAGAATGAGCAGAAAAAGCTGCGCTCTTCAGTGCGTGACAGGGTGTACCTGTACACAACTATGGGATGTGAGCCTGCATGACGTCCACAGGTAATCCATTAGCTAATTTCTATATCAACTTATATAAGACAAATATATTTTTGACCTCTCTTAATTGCCTTAACTGCTGTAGATAAGCATGTTCAATTATATATATTATTATTTTTTAATGACAGTTGGCTCATCAGGAGGATTAAATTGCACTCAAAATATGTCATGATAAAACACAGCAATACCTATAAATTAGCTTTATTAGGAAATATAGACTCTAGGATCTTTGCTACACTGGGAAGAAATAGAGTCGCCCTAAGCTGAAGCAATGATTCACTTTGCAGATATATTTTGCCTCTTCAAAATGAACTGACTTCAATATTTTATCAAGGGCTACACAGAGCAGCCAGAGCAGCATCTATGCCACTACAATGGCAGCATGCATTGTCCCTCAGAACGGAAATGTATGTTGATAGATGGCTTATCTTACAGTGATTGTCTTTATATAACTTTTAGATATGTTTTTCTGAATGCTCAGTGACATTGCTTTCTGTATGACCTAAATTATGTAGGATCAGCATGGTATCCATACAGAGCTGCCATCATAGCATCATGATATTCTCATACTTGTATATGATATCATTAGCATGATGTAATCATAACGCTATAGAGCATTCCCATTGCTCATATAGGTGGAACACTCTGTTGCCAGATAGACTGTCAAAACAAACGACTGAACATTTTGAGGTGGCTCTGAGGGGTCTACAGGAACATAGGCTGGATAACTGTACTCACAACGTTCAGCATTTTTACCAATCTTTACCAATGGAGAAGAGGAAAGTATACATCATAAGAGTCACTATTGTGATATGGAGAAAGGTTAGATGATAGACACTTTTGTATAAAGTTTGCATAATGATCTTATCTTTTACAAGTCCATTTGACAAAAAAAATAAATAAATAAAAATAAAGAAAGAAAAAAGCTGTGTGATCTCAAAGCTGCAATAGGTTCTGGACAAAAGTGCTGTCTATATGGAAGTCACAACCAATCTATCTTCATGATACATTGATATGAGCCAAATGCTTTCTCTTGAATTAACATTTGGACTGTATTTATGAAAAAAGGAGGTGAATAATAATTTCACCATCGAAATGATGTTTTTTTTTTTTTTATTAAAAAGTTAAACCTGTTCACACTGCCAGTATGTGCCTGCAGTATGCTGGGACTGATGTATACCAGTGGAAATGTGTGTCTTTTGTATCTTCCACACGCAGCTATGTGCTTGCAGTTACCCCTGTTATTTTATTACCAGTGGATGAATATATTTGGAATGTCAAGAATTTCATTACAACATGGCTTGGGGCTTTAAACCAGGCACAAAACAGCTTGCTTGTTTTATGTCCCCCAGCCAAACCCACAGAAACAAATGGGAGGCATAAATAGGTTTCTTCTTTTCATTACCTTTTCTTTACCACTAATCATTAATAATTCATCAATTCCTTGGCTCATTATCTCTAAGCAATCATTATAGTGGTTTATGACTTAACAGGCAGGGCAGGGAGGCTTGAGTTAGGACACAAGCCTTCCCTGCAATGTTCTATTTTTAAAATTGACCATATATTATATACGTTTTTAACCAAACACGTTCACATTAACATTCTTATCTTGACCGTTCCCATCATGGCCATATTTATGCACATAAGAATTTAGAATTAATATTCAAATTAATCATTGTATGTACTGTTTTTTCACAATAGGACCCGGAGTCCAACAGAGGAGGCTAGATGCTAACAAGGGCACCCAGAGTGTGAAAGTTGATGATGGCAAACAAAATTAGCTAGCTGAATTGATAATTACCATGCATTATTTATTTGTTTTGCAGACACTTTTATCCAGGGTGAATTATTAAGCTAACATGTATTTATTTATAAAATTATTATCTGTATACACAGCTGGGTATTCCCTGAAGCACCAGCATGCTCTATGGTACAGCAGGGCTGTAACACCATGTAGCTGATTCACCTTCAGTCCGGATCCAGCAACACTATGGAATACTTCTGCCCTGTACAAAGTGTAGAAGATTAACACTCACACAAGTGTTGGATTAAGCAATTATCCTTCCATTGTTGATCATTATGTATGTCATCAGATACATTTCTTAATAGAAATAAAATGGTACAATAGTGGAGTTCACTAACTTCAAACAGCTGAAACATTAAATACACAATCTACAACAAATACAAAACCATGACCACATCATACTTCAGCAAATTGACATTGAAAAAGAACCTGATTCACCGCACAGGTTCTTGCTTGGTAGGAGTCATTTTGATTTGAAGACTGAATTAATCATGTTTGAAAGTACATCTCTTATCCTCATTCTAATAATCATAATATTTGGCTCTGTTTGACATATTTGTTTGCTGGAGGAGTGCCTACTTGTCAGAAAATAGAAATATCAAATGTGTTTTATAATGGAAAATGTGTTTACCCAGTGGGTCATTTGTTGCTACTCTGATTGGCTGCCTGGCTTGTGTGTAAAATCCCTGTGCCTCTGCCACATGGAGTTGGAAGGGATAATGTTGGCTAAATATGGGCAGGCAAAATATTCTTTTTTATTTTGAATATAAAATTTGAATCATTTTAACAATGTTGCCAACAGAAGCTAAACTTTTTGGAGCCAATAACAAGTAATATGCAAATGAAAATATCTAATTTCTCTGTTCTGCTAATAGGAGTGGGGCATGCTCTATCAGCATGCCAAATTTATATTAAGGCTTTTATAAGGTGGCTGTTCTTATGCACAAATATTTATGCTTGTGTCTTCTCTCCAAATTCCATTTCTCCAAATTCAACAGCCCAAGAATCACTGTACTTTTGAGTTTGACATTCATGGCTCATGCCACTTGGCCTTTCCGCTTATAATAAGGTTGTTGGTAACAAACAAACATAGCTACTACATCCGATACCATTGCAGGTGTTTCTGGAATCCCGTAAACCCGACCAATTGCTTTAGCACTTGGAATTCATGTCTCAGATTTAAGCCACATTTATTTTAATGCAGTACATTCACACTATTGTATTCATTGCTACTAACGTAACAGAAATGTCCATTTTTGCATAAAATTGTGCCATATTAAATTGATATGAATGTATCTGTATGTAACTGTGGTACTGTGGGTAAATGAGGGTCTGTGGTTGTTGGTATATCATGTGAACTGTGTAAAAAAATAAAATAATAAAATGTGACCATTCATATAGTAAAGGGGGCTGAGAATAGAAGAGTTAATGCAGTTGTATTACTGTAGTCCTTGTGTGTCTGAGGTGGAACCAAAGCCAGTCAGCCATGCAGCTGCATTTGAGCCTACAGTTCCAGGTTTCCATAGGCCAGCGATGGCGATACAGCTCTCATGGAGAGCGGAGCTGCATGAGGCCAAGTGCTAATGAGGGCAAGGGTCCATTATAAGCACTGCCTGTGGAGCAATAGGCCGACAGCTCTCCTCCAGCTGCACACGCACTACATGCCCCATGATTCCCCTGGTGAAAGGGCCAGGACAGTTAATCAGTTAATGATGATATGCTCCAGCTGTGTGAGTCATTCGCGAGGGATAAATGGAGGGACCCGCTCTCAATCAGGGGGCTCAAACAAACCGAGCCGCTTTGTTGCCGCGTGCGGCAGACGCAGCTTCAAGCAGAGAGAGAGAACTTCTCCAGCCTTAATGTCGACCAGCAAAGGGAGAAATCTTTCAGACTTTCAGTCACAGTCTCTAATCTTTTTTTATTGCGGCTGGAACATTTTTAAATTATGCTTTCAGTTCCCTTGCAATGTTTTTTTTTACAGCCAGCATAAAGTGAACATGAGGATACAGCAGCTTGTTCTGTTCTCGTCTAACCTCATACTGTTGTTTGTCTTTTAAGCCCAAGAGTTCTGGAGGTTGAGTCCTGCAGGGCTTTACTATAGTGGGCTTTATCTCCAGTACCTGCAGTTTGAATGCTGAGAACACAGATCAGTGTCCAATAAGACACGGGCTATTCATGTGATCAAACACATCATGGAAAGCAGGCACCTTTGAACCTTCCAGGAGTGAAGGTGTGATCCCCGGGTTAACCTGTCGCCCAGTGAACCTGAAAAGGCCCTTCACTGATGGTGTCTGACCACAGCTAACACATCACTTCATATAAAATATCCCAGACGCATTGTGCCGACACATTAGCAATTAAGCTAGACTTTAACTGATATTGTTTGAGAATACCTGAATCAGATTTTCCTACATATCAGAGGAACATGTCCTTCTCACTGATTAATTCAATATTGGAAAGATTGGCAAAATCACACAGTGCCTGAAAGTTTCAATGGAAAATACAACATGCAAATGGGGGCAGTTTGTACCCCGTTTGCATGTTGTACTTATCCCAATCAGCTCATGTACAACTTGTGTCTGCACACCTGTAGTTTATTGGTCTATTTCACCTGTGTGCATTATATCTAAGGATTAATGATGCCTGCTTGTTAGCTGTTTTATTTTTGTAAACATTTTGTAGGTAAGTACTTATGAAAGCCTTTGAAAAGGAAAAGATTTGAAAAGTTTGCCTTGTCTTTTTTCTCTTATTGTTGCACTCTGCTCTTTGGAACTCAGTTTCCCTTCAGTATGTCCTCATAAATGATACACGTTTACAATCGTGGCCTTAAAACTGTTTTTTAGTGGATTTATCCTTATTCTCAGTGGCAGGTGAGTTTCTGTGCTTATAACTTTAGAACACTTTACTTTAGAACAAATGCTAGTCTGCTAGTCTAAAAAAAAAGAAATTGATTATTTCAATAATATTTATTGTCCATCATATGTTTCATTTGTTTCTTTCATTTTGATAGATCTACTGTCTGCTCTCTGAGTTTCTTTCATGAACACTACCATCCTATTTATTCAGCTGTGTTCACTGCTTACTTTCAGGGGAAAATGCATTATTTAGTTCCTTACAATGTGTGGTGCATGCAGTGCTGTTTCGCAAGGTAAAATCATTTTTGCACATTGAATGCATTGTGTGGTAATTATGTGCTAAGTGTGTACATACAGAACCACAACTGAACCTTTCTTCATGGTGAATGAATATTTTGTTAGACAGACTTCTAGTGGGTACAGAGATAACAATAATAATAAAAAAACTATACATATATGTCAGTGGTGATTTGCTGATCAGATTACCAATTGGTAAATAACTCGCAAGCTATTTAAGCCACTGTGTTTATATGTTACTTACAACTTACATTTACAACTCACATTTTTGTGTAAAGATGATTTACACGGTCAAGAATTTGCTCTGTCTAGTGGTATGGGAAGAAACAAGGAACATAATAGGGTAACATTAGACAAGCAGAACACAGGTAATCCAGGATGTTCTGAACATTTTCAACACTGATTTTTTTTTTTTCACCTGGCCCAAAATGAATCTTTTTGATGACAAATTAAAACCTAAAACTTTTCTGCAAGTAATTTCAGCTGTGTATATTATGTGGATTATAACCCAATAAAAATGTTCCATGATATCTAAAAAAAAATGAAAGATCCAGTTCCTCTGGTTAATTTGATTTCCTTAGTCCCTGAGTAATCCTCCGGATCATATGATGCTCATTACAAAAGATTGCAGTATAAAGTCACTTCATCTCAATCTATGTGCTTCATATAGCAAATATAGTCTAATATGAAAATGACTTTCACAGTATTTAAAACTTCAATGTGCATAAACTTGTATTTTGATTAACTGCCAGATTTTAGTTGGCATCCTGACTTCACTTTAAATGAATTTGTCAGGTAATGTTACGGTATGAGGTACATACTGTACCCCCATCTCTTGCATATTGAGAGGGCAGACAGGAGAAGGAGGAATCTGCTTTAAATCAATTAACTATGAATTTTAATTTCTCCCTCTCCTATCACCTGTACTGTTGGTATAGTTGATTTGATGTCACTGTATGCGCCTGGATCGGTTGCTGTCATTATGATAACTTTTTTTAATGACACGTTGTGAGATGCTTTGATGTCTTTGATTGCTGAACTACCAAATCATAATGAAAATAAATGAAATGCTGGAGGAATTTTCACAGCTAAACTGTTTCTGTGTATGATATTTGTTGAATAGTGATTAAAATGACTTGCTTGATAATTGAAAGCTGGAAATACTCCTGCAATTGTCACAGTACTGGATTGAGAGTGGTGCTGTTTCACTTGAATGAATGTCCACAAATGCTTAAAGCCACGCTTATTAATTGCTTAAACACTGATGCCGTGTTAGGTTTTGCTTGGAAATGCATTTTGCAATGAAAAATGGAAAGAATGAAGACTTTCTTAAGCATGTCATTCAGAGAGGTTGTGACATTTTGAAGTGCAATGAAATTGGTGTTGAGACTTCATTGGATTCAAAGGACAGGACCGTGTAGGGGACAGAAAGGATGCTTGAGTGAAAAAACCGTGCCACTACCTTTTATGTCCGACAAGTTGATTCAAGTGACTACGTACCAAATCTCACCATGAAGAGGGGACTGGGATGAGCTCTGTAGCTCCTGTACTCATCGCCAGTCATGAAATCCGACTTGTCATACGACGAGAGATCAACAAGGAAACAAGAGGAGCGTTCGTGTTGTGCCCCGGGGAATTCCGCTGCCAGCCTGCTCATGCACTTACTTTGATTCATCACTCAGAAGCGCGCTGTCACGGTCCCGGCTATGTCGAGCGTAATCAGATGAGAGAGGGACAGTTTTCATTTTTTTTGCGTTCGTGAAATCTTTCCATTCTTTACATAAACGATGAGAACAGGAGACCCCTGCGTAATGCATTTTGCAGAATCAAATGATTAAAATCCCACCGCAGCATCAATACAGAGTGGATTGCCATAAAATACATGGCAGATAATAAGAGAATAAAGTGCAGGAAATGGACTGGTTGGATGTCCTGTACATTTGCACTGTAAATCAAGTTTGTATTGTTAAACTGTCGTGTAAGCAGTTTCTGTTTTCTGTGTCCCGGTGCTTACCACAAAATGCTTCCCTGGGGTTAATTTTCAAATAATTAATTTTATTTGAAGGAATCCGCTTTATAATTATGTACTTTGTACTTAACGGGCCACACTAGAAATGCTAGGTTTATCACTGAGTAAAATCAATATCAAACAAAAATGCCCTTTACATTTTGCTGGCAATGCATATACAATCTACAGTTCTACAACTTTTTTTTTTTTTTTTTCCGACAGAGTGACTTTCCAAAGGTAACATGGAAATATAAATGAAAATATAAATACATAATAGTAGCAACAACAGTTAATTCATGCAACAGACAACAGTAATATATTTCATACATAAAGGTATATATAAGTATCTGGTGGCAGGTTTCTGCAATTAAA
Organism: Albula goreensis; assembly: GCA_022829145.1. Classification (NCBI taxonomy): domain Eukaryota; kingdom Metazoa; phylum Chordata; class Actinopteri; order Albuliformes; family Albulidae; genus Albula; species Albula goreensis. The sequence goes on along the minus strand of CM040746.1, from coordinate 35,048,509 downwards.
ATGGTGGCTATAGCCCAGGGATTGAGACAGATGGAGTTGGGTTCAAATCCCAGGTGGGGAATTGCTATTATACCCTAAGGTCATGTGATTCAGCATCAATAAGGACATCTGTCATTATAAATTTATCTACATAAAGTGCATAATGTTGCACATCAAAGCCTAAATCAAAAAGCAGACAAGTTCCTGAACCACTTACTAATGTGGCGACCACAGGGGCAAAGTTATATTTGCATCTGTAATCAATACTAATCAGTAGGAATACACGTTTTGGGTCTCCTGAGGGAGCAGCAATAACAAGCATTTCATGGGCAAGCAGCGCAGCATTTTATGGGTCACTTCCATTAGTTATGACTATAGATAGAGGTTTTGCTTTAATCTGATATGTAAATAAGACACACAGGATAATAAACGGTGCACCAGTAAAGGTCACAGTTTTGCACACTACACATTACAGCATTTGATTGTGTGGAATCGCTAAATTATAAATCATTTCAAACACACACTAATGGTCATTGTTACATTAATGTTTTTTTTTCATTAGCCTATGTATGTGTGTTTGTTTGTATGTGTTTGATCGAGAGAGAGAGGGAGAGAGAGATAGAGAGAGAGATAGAGAGAGAGAGAGAGAGAGAGAGAGAGAGAGAGAGAGAGAGAGAGAGAGAGAGAGAGAGAGAGCATACTCACACATGCAGAGGGTATGCCACGAACTCATACACACATTATATCTCATTTTTATATTTTCTCCCCGTTTGGAATGTCTGTCCCATTGTTGCTTTGTCCTCAGTCTTCATGGGACAGAACAGCACATGGATGGTCTTACTACATGCACCCAATAACCAGAAATGAAAGTTCTCGTGTGACGGGACAGGGTGAAACCTGCCCTCCCTCTTGCAGGGCATAGCCTGCTTTCCTGTGAAAAATGATATTGGACTCTGGAATATCTGCAGGGCACATCACTGACCAAGGACCCATGCTTCAGCCGGACACACAACTGGGTCATGTCTTAGTCTCCTCACCAATACTTCTTTTATTTCATACAGTGTATAATTTATGTATATGCTGTATATATGTTTATTTAGATATGTTTATTTAGTATTTGAATATTATTGTCCAAAGTTTCAACACCAAAAAAAAAATCCCTATTTTTATATGACAGCTTTTTTGGTTTAACTCGCTCTACAAAACTAGCAGTTAATTAGTGCATGTGATTATTTTTGTGTTTTGATTAATGCTATACAAACACAACAAATTCTCAAGCACAAGATGAGGTGTAACTAAAGTGTAACTGTTGGAAAGTCGATATTTTCTTGATGCACTGAAACGGATGCCGCTAGCTTGTGATATTGGGATTCGATTACTGGCTGATCCGTTGCACCGTAGCTGGATCCAAGCGCAAACCGCTGGCACCATGGGGACATGCCTGCGCATGCCTTGGGAATGCCCTTTGATTTCTGACATTTTGTCTCAAAGTTTGGCTCACCGTGTCCATCCAGTCTCACATATTTTAACTCTGATGCCTGCTCCTTTCCTCTTCACTATGTTGAAAGGCAGTCCCGCACGCAGGCTTTATATTGGCTGAATAAATCCATACTACAAAACGCATTTGTCTGTCTCAGCATCTTTGGTTGATCCATTTAAGTAGGCGCTTAGATTGAGAATTGAGACTTGCAAGAATCAGGGCATAGCTTATCATAAGCTATGGTATTTTACACGGAATCCCAAAACCCTTCAGCTCCCTTTTGCATTGTTTTGTGTGTGTTCCTTCAATAGATATGAAACTCACGGTTGTTACTCTTGGCGATTTTATCGATTTAAACAATTGATGATTATGACTTCAGCCAGAGTTGAGACCAGAGGTGAAAACCAATGAAAGCTTGCAGGCCCGAAACAGCTGAGTTAAAAGCTCTAACGCAGTATCTTTAATCCCGACCTCCCAAACTTTAAACTATTTTCAGTTTAACCAGTCTGTAAGAAGTCAGGGTTTCTCTATTTATTAGTGGGTTTTTGTCTGCATCTTTTTATTCTGATTCATATAATCGTGTGGATTTTCTTGCATACTGATGGAGATAATTCAACCTCTGTAAAATGCCTCATGTTTGTATTTGTTTTTTTTTTTTAATGCAGAACAGGTGATGATAATTCTGGTTTTGAAAAAATGAGGATTATGATCATGCATCTGCTATTGTCAGGATCCGTCTCGCTGATTTCACAGCATCTGTGACATCCTGTACCATTTCAGAAGGATACATGAGTAGGAAATCACTCATGGACCAAATAGATCAGCCTGGATTTATCGACTGCACAGCAGGGATGTACATGTTATAGAAATGCATTCTGTAACTTAACACACATGATAAATTAATATACATGCAGTGATCGACTTAGAGAATACATTACCTGATCAGTGTGGTTAATTTGTAAGAAAATGACCAGCACAATTGTATAGTTATAAAATCAACCCTTTCATTGAAGGCACCTGGAGCTGAAGGGGTTACACATATAGGGTAGCAAAACGTAGGGCTACATCTAGTTGCGCGAACCTTATAATCATAATTAAAAATAAACACTTTGGTCCGGCAGGTTGGAAGGTGCCCCGTCGCAGAGAGGAGAGAATCAGCTTCCCCGAGGGATCAACAACTCCCCCCGTTTCCCTGGTGACAGATGAGAGCCCGCATTCCCTCTGCCACATAAAGCTTATTTACTGTCACAGCTGTTCAATTTTGCAACACCCCTTCTTATTTCCCTTATTAGATGTTTATGCCCCCAGAGGTGCGCAAGAGGTCCTCTGCCACTATCTGCATTGTGGTGAGTCTGGATCTAAGTCAGAAAAATGGTGTCAAGGTTTCATTTGCAAAAAAAAAAAAAAAAAAACAGAGAGAGGAACGACCACTGGAAATATTTCACACTCAGTTTAGGGGTCTAAAGCACAAATTAGAAAAGACCCTATTGTTTAGCTGATTCTGCGTAATCGATAGTCCCATTTTGCCTTTCTGCCTCTTATCTCTATTTTTGGACTGGCCACGATTAAGTGAGCAAAATTGTGTTTGTGTGTGTATGTGTGTGTGCATGTCCCTTTTTGTGTGTATGTGTGTGTGTGTGTGTGTGTGTGTGTGTGTGTGTGTGTGTGTGTGTGTGTATGTGTGTGCGCATGTGTGTGCGCATGTCCCTTTGTGTGTGTATGTGTGTATGTCAGTGTGTGTGCTGCTATGTGTGTGTGTGTGTGTGTGTGTGTGTGTGTGTGTGTGTGTGTGTGTGTGTGTGTGTGTGTGTGTGTTTTTCCCATCCGAACAGGCTATTACTTGATGACCAACCCACACGTCCCAGTGTTTACCTTCCTGGAGATTCAGTGCATCTATCAGGGAGAGGGCTGGGATAATCAGAGGGCTTGAGAAACACCATGGAAAAGTGGATGGGAGTGCGTGTAACCAGATTAATGGTGCCTGCATGGTGGAGAGGGGACACCGGCAAATGGCCTCACCGCACAGCTTTCTGCTACCGCGGAAGTGCCTCTCGCTTTACTCCCCATTCAAGGGCTCAGGCACGAGCCCCAACGTATTTAAAATGGTGGCACTTTGTGTGCAACGGATACCTTGGGAAAATATTGACTCCCGCTGTGGCTCCTCGATTAATTTTAGATACCCATTAACTGGACTCAGGAAATGGAGGGTGTTAGGCTACATGTGAAAGCATGAAATGCAATAAATCACTTCTACTTTTAGGGGAAAAATGCAGAATTGGTTACAGAAAGTAGATCCATTCAGATCATGTTCCATTCATCTTTTCTTTCTTTCTTTCTCTCTTTCTTTCTTTCTTAAAATAGAATTTGTAATTTGGTGGTATCCTTCCCTCAGAAAGCATGTATTTATGCAAAGTTAACATTATTTGTGTGATGAAATGGTATCACATTACAATTAGCAAGCGCCCTTGCAAATGGATTAATCAACTATATGCGATACAGACGGCCCCCAATTTACGATGGGATTACATTCCTATAAAACCATCATAGGTGGAAAATGTTGCAAGTCGAAAATGCATTGAATAAACCTAAACTACCTAACCTACTGAACGCCATAGCCTTGCCTAGCCTACCTTAAATGTGCTTAGAGTGCTTACATTAGCCTACAGTTGGGGAAAACCATTAATTAACACAAAGTCTGTCTTATAACAATTTGTTGAATATTTCATGTAATTTATTAAATACTGTACTGAAAGTGACACAATCGCACCAACGTGAAGTAGAAAAATCGTAAGTCGGACCATCGTAACTTGGGGACTGTCAGTAATTCCTGTTTTTATGAAATAACATTAAATGGGCACACAAATAAATATGAAAATATTAAGCTATTGATTCATATTTTATATATGTATATAAATATAAAACCTGGCACAGAAGAAGGGGATATGGTTTTGTGAAGAAAGTGAGCACTTACACAAACACAACTGGCACTCACATTCAGCTTACATTCAATTTTACATTCTCAATCATCTGCAAATGCTTTCAGATCTGTGTATCTCATTGGCACGAAACTGTGAAAATGGGCATGTCACAGTTATTGAGTATGTAAAGCCAAAGCAGAGGGCGTGATATTTTCATAACAGCAGAAATACTCATGTTTCCCTGTTTTACTATCTGAGGTTCAGAAGTGGAAATTTATTTATGCATTTATTTACTTATCACAATGTGTACCAGGAGCTCAACTTTTCAAAAAAAAAAAACAAATGGGATTTTTACATACAATGGGGGCAGTTTAACAATTTTTAGAAAATGCACTCTCATCTGTGAACAGTGTTTGTTTGTTTGTTTGTTTGTTTCACTTTCCTGGGACAGTTTCAATTTGTTTAAAGTTTTTTTGTTAATGTCACATTGTACTGTTTGGCCAGGTGAGCTCAGCTACTAATGCATCCAAGCATTGGACTGTCCATGACCACATGAGGCCACTGTCATTGTGTGTTAGTAGTGAAATAGGAATGAGTGAAGAATAGTGTGGGGAAACAGAGTTGATCAGTCAAATGAATGTTTAAATTTAACCCAGCGCAACTGGTACTGGCTCAGCTCTGTGTCCACAGATTACCCTCTTTATGTGAAATTTTAAATAATGTCCAATGAAATGGGCACAACTCAACTGCAGAATCGTGGTCCTTTTTTGTTCCTTAAAACTGAAGACGTATACGATGTACATGTTAGAAACTGCATGTGTAATGCTGGCCTTAAGGCATGATGTGTTCTGATGCTCAGATTCACACATAAGTCCTCTGCACGGTGAGTTTGTGGAGCCACTGTTGATCATTGCGATAAACATAAGATAAATGTGAATAATTTCATTTCTTTGTGTGCATGTTTTTTCAGTCTTCTGTTTTTTTGCATTTAGCTCCATTGACTACATTATTTTAATATTTTATGAAAAAGCAGGCATAAGAATGCAGTCTTAATGAAAGTTTGATACATTCTTATAAACTCTTTTCACTTTAAAAAAAAAATGAAGGACCAGTTTGGTTTAACCTACTCATAACAGTATATATGTTTAAAATCAACTGAAAGATACCGTAGAAGCCTTTTCCATGTCAGCGAATTCCACAATGTCTTTATTACATTTCGAGGATTGCCCTTTCAACACACTGCTTGTCTGATGGTGAAATGTGCTGTGCTGTGCTGTATTGAGGATGAGTGAAACACACATAGAGGAATTACGCTACAGTATTACATTTAAAGTGATATCTCTACAATATCCCTCATCAATAAACCCGTTTTAAGGCTCAATCGTGGTCTGAGAATTCTGTACTACTGAACGTGTCATTGGGTTCAGACCTGGTACAGACCTGAGAGGGCCATGGCAGGTGGAAACTGTCAGTGTCAGGTTCTCAAACCATTGGGTGACTCTTGGTGTTTTGTGGATGAGGGCATCGTCATGTCTAAAATGAATGACTCAATATAGAGTGAAAGTGCTCAGTACCATTAAGCAACAACTGTCACCAGCCTTCCCTTTTATGGGTGTGTGCTCCCAAGAGCTATGCCATTAACTTGCACACCACACAATTATGGACAAACCAGAACCATTCATTGCATATTAAAAAAAAAAAAAAAAAAATATATATATATATATATATATATATATATATATATATATATATCTTCCACTATTTAGTTTTTCCACTGCCTTTTTTGAAATAAAGCTATGAGTGCTGTGATTGTAATGTAGTTTTGTACATAGATGTTTTAATATCTTATGTATGTGTTCATTGGAATGCATGTTGAAGAGATCTCCTGAGATTTATGGTCTTGTTACGGTGGTGCATCATGTCTTGGTTGTAAATGTTATATATTGCAACCACTAACATGACTTGCCAAATGAAAAGTGCTGTTTCACTTTTATTGTTATCTTTTTTCATGTTACCAGATATATTCACCTGGCTGTTTTCACATTAAGATGCTACCAAGATGAAATCATAACATGAGTGCCCACTCTTCTGCATTGGACATAACCCTCAGCTATTTAAATGACAGACAGATAGTGCCTTAGTGTGCTAAAACAAAGACATGCATCTCAGCGCAATGTTAGCTAACTATTCCAGCACTGGGAAGACCAATTTCTTTTAGGGGCTGAAAAAAGGGAATTTAGACTGGGGCTTTAAAGCCGGGGTTGTAATCAAGCTAGCTTTCAGGAGTTACAATAGAACATAAAGGTAGGTTTAATGGGGACAATTATGGTGTGCCATTTTATCAGGCTTGTACTGCCCTTGGGTTAGCTTATACCCTTGGCGTTCCAAGAGAGCAAAGCTAGTTGTTTTGGTTCATAATAGCAGAATTGCTTTCTTGGCAGCAGAGAGAGCTGCCACAAGGATGGAAATACATTCTCTAGTTCTATGAAATGCCCAGGGTCTTCATGCAATGTAGAGAAAGAAGAAAGAGTTTGAAATTGTTGGTATCTGTAAAAATTGTGTCTGTACAGAAATACCTTCTGTGACAGAATTATGTAATCTAGCCATGCTTCAAGATTTGATATGTCTTCATGTAGGTGTGAATTTAGTTGCATGGTATTTTAGGCAGCACATAATTGAAAGCTAAATTATTTTTTGACTGCATTAAAGGACAACTAATTTCTTCATTGGCTGGACTCAATGATATTGTGTTGTCAAGTATTGTTTCTCTTGATAGGATAATTCTATAAGCATTTGCTCCTGTATTTATTTTATTTTAGTCTGCTTTAATGAAGGCTTAATTGTGTTATAATTATAATACAATATAATAATGTGGTAAAAGTTAATATGTTGGCCTGGCATTGATACTGTACTATAAAATCTACATTATTTGAAATATACATGATTTGAGAAAAAAAAAACGTGTAAATAAAATAAAATGAGTTGCCAGTTATATCAGAAAAAAAAAAAACATATGCAGCAATATGTTTTAAAACTAGGAATGCAATGTTAAATAATATTGTAGATAATTGATGTAGATGACTGAAGTTTGTGCTTGAATCTTGAATGGAAGTTTAATTTATGGGAAAAAAAGTCTTGATAACTTACACTTTCATAACATTTGCAAGTTTAAGTCATCAAGACTTTTTTCCCATAAATTAAACTTTTGCTTCAACCATCCAGTCAAGATTCAATCACAAACTTCAGTTATCTGGGACTATTCCAATTCTCAGGAAATCGGAACAAAGAGGGGTGATGTCGAAATGCATGGAATCAGAAAAAGGAATGATCTCACATTTTCTCAGGGACTTTATGTCACAGCGTGTCTCAGACAGTGGGACTTTTACACCAGAAACATGCATACTCTGAGATATAAGGTTCCAGACTATGACTGCTGTGCAACCCTTTTAAAACGGCAGGATATGATAGACAGCTGAAAACCATCAGCTAGAGTCAAGTGGGCTTTTAGTGTCTTTAATCTCATCAGGGGTCATTATGGAAATGCATCCTGATTGACCTTGGCATGCCAAACACATATTTGGCGCGGGGAACCTGTCACCTGCTCTATTCATGGAAAATTAACAAGTTCTCCATATCTCCAGTATCTGCCAACCCTGGTAAGAAGTAAGTATGCAGTTGTCATATTTTCATCTTAGCTTTGCTCAGGTATATTTCACAAAGGCAAGAGTGCAAGTATTTCCTTTGCTTCTTGAAATCTACAGTTTTTTTTATTCCTTCAGCAATATAGACGTTCTAGCAAGCTACAGTGCTTGCCCAGGAATCAATTCATTATGATTTCAATTAATTATTTACTGTAAATGAGGTGTGTGTCACAATACAGTTGGGTAACCAAGAAGGGGAAGCTACACCCACACATACATAAGCATGTTGATGGATTTCTTATCTAATCACTGCATATAGATGGAAAGTATCACTATTTTCTAATGTGTTTTATGGGGCAAAGAACTACAATTAACAAAAAAAAGTACATGTGTGCGTAATCATGTTTTTTTTTTAAGTTGAATCAAAAGACTTTTTTTTCTAATAGCTTATGGGGAAATTAAATAATGAATTAAATAATGTTGTTGACCTCACATAACTTTGTCTTTTGAAATTATCTGCATAGCGGAACAATATTGTATATTTTTGGTATTTAATCATTTTTGGAATTTAATCATTATCTAATGATTAGCTGTTTCCTCTGCCATGAGGACTAAATAGGCTCAGTTTACCCCCTGGTGCTAAACCCTTTAACTGGCCCTTAACTGAATAATTGTCCATGTTCCTTATGTACTTGCCACTAATTACTGGAATTTGAGCACTTACACACACCCCCTTGGGAACTGGATTGAAAACTACATGTAAAAATAGCCCAGGACAAGAGACCAGGAAATACAGCTTCCCAAGCACATGGTGGTCTCATCTTTGTTGAGCGCATCCAAAAACATGTATGTCTCTTTTCCAAATACAGTATCTGAATGACCTGAATGGAATGTAAGAACAGGCAGAGGTAAGAACAGGTCGTTCAGTCCTTTCTCAGTCATTATGTGTGTAGAGAGAGTATGTGACACTCCACCAAGGGCTTGCCTGCTCCAAGCATTGGCAATTCTTGGTGCACAATAATAGCTCCTGGTAGGCCTCTGAGTGGCCTCTACCTACGGGTCCTGAGACCGATTGGCCAGAGGCATCCATGAACATGACCATGAGCATGACCATGACCATGACCATGGCCAGAGGTTGCGAGGCAACAATCTCCAGTTGGTCCATCACAATAGCGCTCTACTCGGGGCTGCTTGGTGCCTGCGGTGGCACAAACCGATCGTACGTCTTGTCATATGTCTTCCTCCGATGAAATCATCGGTGGTCCGGCCGCAATGTGAAAAAGAAGCAAGATTGTCAACACGTGAGTTGGAGGAGTCACATGTGCAACCTCTCCTCCCATAGCTGTCAGGGGTGGGGTGCTGCGGTGTGATCAACCAGTTCGGTTGAACATTCGGGTTGGGAAAAAAGGGGGAAAAAATCAGGGATTCAAATTAAAAATAATAATAGCTCCTGGTACCAGTGTGGAATTTGCGGAGTTTCTTGGTGATGCTTTCTCGGCATTATTTCTGCTTCTAATGTTTCCAGGGCGTACCCTTCCATTGTAATGCTGGTCTCAGCGAGTGAATCCTCATTGAAGGCATTGAATAATGTGTCAGTCTCGCAGTCAGGGGGCAATTCAGGCATGCAGACTCACCAGCATCTCCCGGTCCACATCTGTATCACCGAATTTTTCAAATTTCATTCTGTTCATTGGAAACCCTTCAAAACATACAGAGATAATGACTTGGAAGTATTTTAACAAGAACATTGACTTCTCTGTGAGTATCATTATTTCCAGAGCACATTGTCAGGGAGGGGAAATTAGGGTGGTGGTTGGGTGGTGGGGGGTTGTGAGGGGGCAGGGGGGTAGATCATTATAAAAAGTAGTCCATGCCTGAGGGGTCAAACTGTTGCTAACAACTAATAATGTCTTATTTAGGTTGCTGATGAAAGTAAAGCTTTACCAGGGGAGCCGTGGCACACACACACACACACACACACACACACACGCACACACACACTGAGAAATGCTTTGTGTCTGTAGTTTTGGCTCCGGTTCCTGGACAGTGGGAGCTCACGGCTCCCAAGTGGTCTGTCCGTGTGAAAAAAGGGAAAAAAAACCCCAGTTCCTGACGCAGTTGTGACGCTGGAGCCTGGCCAGCATGGGCAGGCTCTAAAGCTGGCTGAGCAAAAAAAGCTTTCCTTTGGCCAGAACCAACAGTGTTGGTGGGCTGAGCACAAAAAAAAAAAAAAAAAAACAAATTCACCTGAGCAACCACAAAAAGAGCCAACTTAGTTCCAGCTGTACGGTGAAAAAAAAATCAGTAAATTGGTGCTGTAAATAGTAAATTGATCATTTTCTGCAATGTGAAAACAGCAGAATTTGGAAAAAGTGTTTATCAAATGTCGTCCAACAATGGCTGCTGTTTTTGAGATTCCATTTTTTGTGTTGATGCTGCGTGGATAAAACTCCATCCACCACCATGTATGTTAAAAAAAAAAAAATAATACAATTAAATTTAACAAAATAAAGTTCCTGATGATTTCTGTTCACACGTATATTCTGGAGGATTGATAACTAGTTTCATAAGCATTGAATATGTGTTAAATTATTACTACTTTGCACTTCATATGTCATCTTCTATTCAGTACATGCATTTCCAGGAATGCACATAACATATTGTTTTAAATGATACGTAAGAACAGACAATTAGCAGTAATTTTAACTGTGCTTGTATTTTCAGAAAAGTAAGCCACGATCTCCCATGTGTTTGTAGCTGCGGGGTTCACCCATCTATCTATGAAATATCATGATCTACTTTTCCATCAGGGTCATGTTAAGCTGGGACTCAAATAATTAAATTATTATTATTATTATTATTATTATTATTATTATTATTATTATTATATGTTGTAATATACACCAATTAAATGGCAATACAATATTTTGCAAAAAAATCACAGTAAATTGAATTAGCGGGAGGTACAGAGTAGGCCATTCAAAGGGTACAGAGTAGGCCATTCAAATAGGAGAGGGTCTAAAGTATCATACTCAGGGCACATCTTATATTGCATACTGTATTGTACCTCACTAAAATGGTTTCACATAGTATAAATACAAAATAAAGGAAAGGGGGAGAGAAATAGCTAGCACAGCACATTTGTATCCTGTGGGGGCCGTTCCATTAAAACTTAATGATTGCAAACTAGATAAACCTGTAAAGTAAAGGTTTCTGTGTGCAATGGTGTAGACAGCATTAGATTTAGATGGCTAGAATTCAGCCAAACTCATGGAGGACCTGTTTCTTACTGCTAGCCCGGCAGATTTATTTCTCTCCATGTTGTTTTTTTTTTCCCTTTTACACTTACCTTGAACTATATTGCCTGCATTGTTCATATCATAGCCTGCCTAGAATTAAATTTTATCTCTAAATTCCATCTGAAATGGGAAATCAATATTGCTGTAAACATGTTTTCAAGTGCTATAACATTTATTCAATTTAAAGCATTATGCCTACTTTTTCTAGAACTTGGAGAGTTGGAATGTTTCTCATTCTTGAGGTATTAAGGTCATTATGCACACCTTCTCAAGCATACATTGGTATCGACAAGAGAGCCATGAGGTCACACAAAAAGAGCAGCATTCTCTGCATTTTCCACGAAAAAAACAGCTTTGTGGATGAAACAATCATTAAAATTACATTTTAAAACAGTATAAATGTATGAAATGGCTTGAAATGCATTTTGGGAATTTGATTCAGCACCTCACTGTATTAAAACATTCTGCAGCACAGTCTATTCTTATTTCGCATTGCTTCACATTTCCTTCATGTTGCATGTCCAGCTACTCTTCTTTGTATTTTGTTTTAAATCTCAACCCCCACATCAACTAACCCAAAACAAAGAAAACTTCTAATAACTACTGATAGAGAGAGAGAGAGAGAGAGAGAGAGAGAGAAGAGAAATGAAAGTCATTTTATCTCAGTAGGCTGGTAATCTGATTGCTGAGTTGTTGAATAGTGGCATATCTTTGAAATTAGTTGTCTTGTCCTGTTCTATTAATTTCCATTGCCGATGTTATTAAGGTAATTGAGTCCTGACAGGTGCAAGCAAACAGCGTCAGAAGCAATACGGGACCCACGGCGGCGGCGCGCAGCATGGCGGCGGGATTCGATGCGGGAGTGACAGGCTTCCCTCAGTCTCCTATGCGTGTTGTTAATTGAGCTTTTATTGGAACCGGGGCTGCAGACTGGAGGGACGCGGCAGACTGCAGGTAATGACAAACAACCATCCGCTGCGTTTTTTGGTAATTAAACGCCTTGTCAGAATCTCAAGTTTCAGCGACGATGAGGAATGATGAAGGGGGATTCAAACTCTCAATTTTTTCATTGTTTTTTTTTTTTTTGGGGAGGGATACCAAAATCCAATAAGTACTTTTCTTTTTTTTTATTTTTCCCCAAATGTCATTGGAAACAACAGATAAGCAATAATGACTTGTACTGATAAGCTGACTAACTTAAAGGTTATCTGACCATGGGCACCCTAATACAGTGTGTTTATCGCTTTGGGATCTTGGTTTATAATGTGAGGGATCTGCTGATTATCTTAATTAATGGATATTGGCATTCATGCCTCACTATCCAGCAGCATGACTCATGGGGTCAAGTTTCAAGGATGAATGACACTCTTCTGTACCCTCCATGAAAAATTCAGCACCCCCACTCAAATATATTCAAAGCTATTTAAAAAATGCATAGCTCACAACAAAAGGACTGTCTGAGTATAGCCTCAACACATATTGCTAGGATGCAGTTGAATAACATGTGACATGCATTGTGCATTCTTTAATTTACGACAGGGTTTTTTTCCCCCTTATAAATAACCAGAAGAATTGTCACATTCTACTAAAAATCAGGCTGGAACCCAATCAAACAAACAGTCTCTCTACGGACAAATGCAATTCAATCCAAATAGAATTCAGTCTTTCTGAGGGTGTATGCTCACACTGCTCATGTTGTTTCAGAAAGGAGAGATCTCATTCCGAAGGACAAGTTTGCTTGTCTTCAGCAAAGTAGGAAATAGAAGTAAGAAGCAAGTTGCAATGTATATAGTTGCAATGAAGTCTGTCTTAATTAAATGCCATCTGCCCTTAAATAGATTACATTTGATCGACTGAATCCCAGTCACATAGCTACTGATATAGCTGCCATCAACATTAACAAAAATCATGTGGGTTGTTAGTGGGGTGTCCAGCTCACCTGTGGGAAAATGCAGGTGACCTCCAGGATCATGGTGGTCAGTCAGGCATGCAGATTAAACCAATACCATGCTGAAGTAAAACACACAATGACATCAGACAAGTGTAACACCTTTCAAATACTGCATGAACAGTAACCAAAAACCATTTAATTGACTACATTTGAGAGCTAGAGAGGACAGTGTACAAATGTGGTATGCCATTCAGAAACAAAGCAAGGGAAATCTCATTACTAGATCCAACATTCAGCTGGAAACTTATATTCTATTTATTTTAAAAATAGGTCTATTTAGATTAATGTGCTTATTTTCCCAAATAAATTACATGTACCCTATGACTATCATTTCATGTTAGGTAAATGTTGATTTATTTTGATACTACGATCTCATGACACACCATGTTGGAATACGAGTTGACATATGGAAATATGTGGATATGGATGTGAAGTGTCAAAAAAACATGTAATCACTACTCAATGTGCAAATGATTCATGCTGGTTCTTCCCTGTGGTATATCCCATTCATAAAGGCTTTTAATTTAGCAAAAATTGTTTCCTAAACAGTGGGAGGGGTGTCACGCTTAAAGAAGGGGTGCCTTAAATTCAGACCAGTGTTGTATATGCACAATAGATCCATCCCACCATGCTTGAGAGCTTCTCTAAAATGGTGGTTCTACAAGGTAATACAGAGGGCTGTGGTTAATAAAGTAATATGCCAAAGTACACACAGCTACAATAATGGGAAAGGTGTTTCTGCTGCACTAAAGTTTTTAATTTCGCTTTGCATAAAAAAAAGAAACACCAGGAGAGTTGCCACTCCCACATTACGACTACGCACGGAACCCGGAGTTATTATATTTGAGCTGAAGGGAGGGAACAGTCCCTTCTTAGCTAAAGTCCCATCTCATCCTCCACCTCCTGGGAGGTGTTTGTGAAGGCACAAAATCAAAGCATCTCAATAAAACAAAGGCACGCGATGGCATCTGCGTAGCTGGTGGAGATGCTTGGCATTCTAATATGTAAGCCATTATGGAGTCCGGTCCAAATCTGTTGCTGGGGAGATTTCCCCCCGGAAACAGGGAGATGGCAAATGCAATAATCATATTATTGCAAAACAAAGCTCATATTGTAATTCAGAGAGAATATCAGTAATATGACGAGGGACTGCGCTACATGTACTATAGGTATTTCAGCAATTTCTTACTGTCCATTTAACCACATTACTTATACATGTGTTATAGCCAATTATATCTGAACAAGAACTTATTTTGGAAAAACGGCTTGTAAAATTACTTATAATAACTTGCCATGAATCATATGTTTTTATATTTTCAGTTCATAATAGCAGATGACTGTTTTTAAAAGAAAATTGTTTTTAGTTTTTAGTTTTTTTAGTTTTTTTGTTACTTCCCTGTTCTGTCATTTGTTTTGAGTGTTGTAATTGCAGTAGCATGTCCTATTACATGCAGTGTTCATGCTTATGTTATGTTAATACAATTATGAAATATTTCTCTCTTTCTCTCTCCCTCTCTTCTCTCTCTCTCTATGTCTTTCTGCTTCATTACAATATCAATTACTTTTGGAAATTATTCATAAGTTGTTTAAACACTTTTCTAATTTCACGTTAAAACTACATGATTGGCGCGCCCGGTAGCTCAGCCGGTAGAGTGTATGCCATGTAAGGCCAAAGCCTTACTGCAGTAGCCCAGGTTTGAATCTGGCCTGGGCCCTTTGCTGCATGTCCTCTCCCCTCTCTCTCTCCTGCATTTCCTGTCTACCTCTCCACTGTAACTGTCAAATAAAGTGGAAAAATCCCAAAAAAATAATGTTAAAAAAAAAAAAAAGCTGCATGATTATTTATGAGCAGTTTGGTGATTATGAATGGGAAAGACAAGAATGAGGTAGAAAATCCATTGACCGGGCCCTTGGCATGCCCATTTTGTGGATGCACATTCTTTAGATGCTGCTGCTCTACAGTTCACGTCTTTATCAATGGACAAGTGAAGACATTGAAAGGGGAGGAGGATGAAGAGTATGGAGCAGAATAAACCCAGACATTTCCCATAAAGACATGACCTTCTGAACCAAGTCTTTTGTAAATCTTTTCAGAGATCGAATGCATTTTTTTGGAGTTTTGGAGTCTGGCATGTCAAAGGCCATCAGAATTACACGTGTGCATGTGTCGAGCAATGAAACCCTAGTGTTGCACAAGACCATCATCCGCAAACAGGGATTGTGAAGGAGTACCCTTCACTGTTAATGGTTGTGGAGCTTTGCTTGTTACGTGTGTGCCAGGTGCATTTGTTTTTGTCAATTCGAGAGCATGATCAGTTGTCAGCCTTGTGTCTTACCTGAAATTGATTGATTGATTGAATGGAATGTTAACATGTGAGTCATTGTGGGCCTACTTAATGACAGGTTTGCTGTCTCAGGGGGAGGGGTTTTTGGCAACCATTTGTAAAATGGCATAAAAATGTTTGTAGCGTTTCTGAAGAAATGTTTTTAAATGATTTTGAAATGAAATTGTAACCGGTTACGTGAACTTAAGTATAGTGGTATTGTCAAGCTTAACATCAAATAAACCCCTTTTTTGATATATATTGGCTCTGACGGTTTAAGAAAAACCCTATGCTATTGTCCGAGGCAACGGCCAGCTTCGTGACAGGGATATTAATACCATCCCATTGGATGTTGTAATTGACGCGTGCTTTGCGAGGCCTTCAGTGAGGATTGACATCTGCGATCAAAGCTGGATGAGCTAATAAGTGTTTGTTTCACACAGTGATCTTTATCCAGACATCATGGCAGAATTCAAACACCTCCTCCGAGACAGTGGCTAATATCTGTTCCCAAAATCAATACTAATAAATCAGACATTCAAAACAGAGTATGGAAAGGTTTATAGATGGACATCAGCTCTTTATCTGATGATAGTACAATTAAAAACTGATTTCGCCAAAGATGGAAATACATATATTAAATGCAGGGTGCTTTATCTACCATTTCTGTTGGGCAGAAATAATCACTTGACAGATTTTGACACCGTGACGTGTGTCCATATGAATAAATCTCAAAACAGGAGCTCTGATTTCGGGTCAGGTTAGCTCAGCTCATATCATTAGTTGATTCATCAAACAGTAAAATCCCTGGTAGATCAGCTCTCTTCCTCGGGTACACTTGAATACAGGCCTAAAAAGAATTATCACTGAAAAGGAAGAATGCAAGGCTACATCTCAAATAAAGAAATGCCGATCCCCAAAAAATATTTTTCTCCATTCGGCTGATTTTTTAAGGGGTATTGAATTATCACTGCCACATTCAATTCAAAACCTTGCCAGATTCAAAAATACCTAGGATTGCCTTGCTATACCAATTTAACCAGTCATCTGTTAAATTCCATGTAATGAACATCCCTGGAAGCTAAGCACAAAAAAACTGTGGGAGGAAAACATTGTTCTTTTACCTCAGTAAAGTTTTCAGCCTAGGCCTTGGAAAATGCAGGCTGGAGACTTTGTGATGAATTTTGCTGTCTCTCATAAGTAAACACTGGTCCAGCAGGCAATGGCCCTCTTCTCTGAAAAGAGGCCAAACTACAACAAAAAGCCAAATGACTGGATACAGACTTAACTCAGAGGTGGTAACTATAAATTTGTCATGAGGTTAACTCTGAGTCAAAAAATATGTGTCTTTATTCTGCACTCAATCAATTTGTATCCTTAATTTTGATATCCAGTTAAATGCATGTATTATTTGCCATCTTGCTGTTTTGCTGAGGAAAACAGCAAAAAAAAAATCGCCCGAGGAAACCATGGCTACTAATTCCCCAAATAATTAAGCCTGAACCTCTGTTAATGACCCTGTAAAATTATTTTATTTTCTGTCTTGAATGTAAATTCAAGCTGCAACACTACAGCCTACAGAACTGATATAAGTTTTAATGTGAAAAATGTTAATAATTACCTTCCTAATGATATGCAGAGTTTCAGCTTTCAGCATTCTGAAGTTGAGGTGTGCTATCTGGTCCTCAGTAATCATGGTTTTCCTTGACTGACAGTCTTGTGAATTCAAATAGCCCAAATTGACATATAAGATCCATCCTCTTCTCAAATCTATAATTATACAAAACAACCTTCATCAATAGAGTGTGTCAAAATCGTGGAAGAGAAATCTTGAACAAAAATGTATTAACATGAAGATCCAACATGAGTGGATGCAGGAAATTACTACCGTGCAGTTTACTCCAGTTTATTCGACTTCTTCTTCTTCAAAGGACCTCAGAGCGGTAATCGATAACACCTTGTCACAAGAAGACTGCAACGGCAAGCTGGGCATGCAGGTTCTTTCTGTGCAGCATTTGGACAATCCACCCCTTCCTCATGTCCTACTGTACCCAGCCTCTGTCCCACCTGGGCTCCTTCAACTCCCTTCTGGTTCACCCTCCTCCATCAGCCCATCAGACCCCTGTAACTTATCCGGATGTCTACTTTCACCACCTCCCCAGACGCTCCCTGTTTCTCCCCAATGTGCTGCCCTCAACTGGCTACCTATTACAGCTCTCAACTATACTATATAAGGGGACAGCCCCAACATAACATGTGTAATAAAGATCTCCATACCCTGCACGCCTCTCAGACCCCTCCGCTCAGCTACCTCAGGACACCACCTCCTCATGCATACACTTCCCGGTCACGTCTGATGTCTGTTCTGACCCCTCCATTGATAAAATGACCTTCCCATGAAGGTCAGAGCTGCAGAGACTCTGGCCAGCTTCTAGCACAGACTGAAGCCTCCACAGGCTGCACCTGTCCCCATCTCTCACTAGCTCTGCTACTTACCTATACATGTTCTACTATTGTTCACAACATTATCTTATATTTAATAATATAAGTTTTCATTTTTTTTTTTTAACTAGTTATTCTACAGGGTCCTAGTCCTATCTTATGTTGTTACTTCTGGCCCTTGGGAGTTTACTTCCCTCCAGGATTGTTAGCAGTATTGTTCATGACTTATGCACTTTGTGTTGTAATTCACTCTGGACAACAGCAATGCAACGTGTTCTAAGAACAGAGGCAGTCGGCATAAGATCTGCAAACCCCCGACATGAGAACAAAGACAACCCCATTGACTCCCACTGTGAGGATACTGCAGATTCAGGCATCCGCATTAAAGCATGTGAGCTCAATGAAATGGACAGGATCTCCAGACTTAAAGATCGGTGAATCTGCACAGCAGTTTTCTGCAAAGACAGTTCTGCATTGCCTGTCTTTTGTTACCAGTCTGTAAATGTGTGTAATTCTAATTCAACATATTGTATTCAATTTTCAATGTGCACAACATGAATAGACAGACATGCAGTGCACACTGTAGCAATGTTGCTAAGATAAATAATTGGTTTCTAATGGTTTCCAAGTATCCAAACCCCTATTTTACTGCAACAATGTGGCCATACCCCACAATGCTTATAGTCAAGCTACAACGACAGGCTGAACAGCTTCTTTTAAAAATATTACCTCATCTATCCTGTTTCATCAGGACACCGCAGAAACTAGGTTTCAATTTGTCCTAATTCTACGTGCCATACATTTTATTCTACTCCCATACATCTGCTTCTCCCATATTTGTCTCACCGGGTTGCAGTAAAAAAGATGGGTAAAATGCATGCACAGGAGATGAATAGAACTGGCACATGTTATTGGAGGCACAGATAAAGTTGAAATTCAGATTAATACTACTCTGTTTTAAACATGAATACTAGCATCACTGTTGCTGGAATGCTCCTGTCTGCAAAACAAAGTTTATTTACTTATTTATTTTTTGTTTTTCATTTTAATCTTCTACAGACATGAGGTGTAGAAACAACGCAATTAATTCATAATAACATTACTGTGATTGCATCAGTAAAAAAATAAAATAAATATAGAAATTAGAAATTATCTTATTTATTTGGTTATCTTGGTGAGATTGCTACAATAAATGTTCATAATCTATTCATCACACATACCCACTGTAAGCAACACATACGCACATACAGATAAAACTGACCAGTCCAGTTTGCATTGCCTGGATGTCTTCAGTCTGTAAGAGGAAACTAGAGAACCCAAAGCCCACAAGAACATGGAAAAAATATACAAACTCTGTAAAGAAAGGGCCCAGCCAAGGTGCAAATCAACCTCAGTCAATCCTGCTGTGAGGCTACTGTGCTGCCTGTCTATTAATTTGCATTAGCCCTTAGCATGTTGAGTGATAGAATGTAGTCTGTTGTAATATGTCAAATATCAACTGTAATAGCATGTATTATGTCATAAGTAGGTTTCTGAAATGGATACCGTACTGCAGGCCCTTAAAGAAATGATTACCACTAAAATGTGAATGAATTGCCAAAATATATTTCAATATGTCTATGAAAGATTGTAACACTGAGTTCATGTGATATATAATCACAGATTTAGAGTTTGTGGAGAGTGTGCAGAGCATCATCAAATTTAGGACAAAGAAATGGTTAAAAAAACTGAACTGAAAACATGTAAGTATAGTATGTATAAAGTATATAGTATACTATAAGTATAGTACTTTTCTCTTGCTATGTACCATTGCTGTTGATTTTATTTTTAAAAGATGTTTTATTTGTTTACAATCTGTATAAATGTAATTATTGTATATAAACAAAAAGCTAACTAAAAAGACTGAAATTGTGTCCGAGCCATGTATTTATAGTGGCAGTTGGCACAGCTGTTGGCTTGTTCCCAAGTTTACGGTCAGTTTGTTCACAGTGATGAAAACAAAGCCCTTTTTTCAGAATATTCTTTTTTTCCTCTCTTTCCCTCTCCTTTGAACAACACAATGCTGTTTCTTTTTTTCTTCCTTCCTTTCTTTCTTTCTTTTTTTCTTCCCCAAGCACATATTTGATTTGAAGTCCAGGCAACACACACTGGTCCTTCAGTCACAATGGAACTCGGAAAATTAGAGGTTGTAACCCATTTTGTTCTCAGTGAATTAAGATGTAGCCAGCCCAGCTCTCAATACTTCCCGGTGATGAGTGTTGGTGGGTGCACAATCACCCAAATAAAAGCAGAGGTCACCTTTAATGTTGGGCAGCAAAAGACCATCCTTAAAGGTTTGGCAGCCTATTGAAGTTGGTGAACTTTTCTGCGGCAATGTGGAACCTTATTCTTGGTGGTAGGCTGATTGAATTCCTTTGCGTATCAGCGAACAGATCAGGTAAAGGGGGGGATTTGAGCAGATGATAAAGAGTTGCATTGCTGAGCCAGGATTTGGGCCAGCGCATACTGATCAAATCCCAGACTCCTCCCTGCTGCATATTATTGTTTTCATTGTGATTTCCTGTTCTTTTGCTAGAAACAGTGGGTATATGCACTGCTTGTTGACTGTTCTGAACATATATGGCACTGCAGGGTGCTACAGCAGAAACTGCAGTTGCGCCAGACGAACATCACACAGATAATGCAATTTGATAGTTGCATTTAAAAAAAAAAAAAAAAAAAAACATATGCTATTTTTTTATTACTAGTTTGCCTTTCTTTTAGAAAATCAAGAACATCCGTTTCTCTTCTCTCCCCTTCATTATGAAGTGTGAGCAAATTCATTGTTCATCAAATGAAATGAGAGAACACAAAGTGCTTAAGAGTTCCGAGACAACGCAGTCATTATTTCTGCTCATTCTCATGACATGCGCACAGTTCCGTATCATTGTTGTCTACAGTGACTGTCTGATATCATCAATTTGCATGACACACACTGTGTTGTAAATGTCAAACGTGTTGTTTGATGTCATCATGTCGAACTGTTTGATTTTTGAAGTCGGTAATTATTCCCCTCAAATTAAAAACTAAAGGTTGCAGGCGATCAGAAAGCCTTTCAACAACTGGTGACTAGCGTATGAGCAAGCGTACAAGTCACATGGTTTTATAAACAATGTTTGACTGAAAGATAATGCACTATATACAGCAGTCTTGTCTCTATAAATTCATTATAAAACTGCAGTGATTTCTAGCACAGGAAGTGTAAAGGCATTGCCCTCCATAGTGTTTGAGAGTTTTTTGGCTCTGTACCCTACAATTTTAAATTAGTAATCACACAAGTAACAGTGCAAATTCTCAGCTTTTGAAAAAAGGGGATCTTTGCAAAAGGTCCCCCTGCGTATCCTTTGCACGCAATTGCTGCCTAAAGCTTGTGATGTCCCCAATAGACATAACAGGCACTGAGTATCCTCTCTGGTGATGCTCTGCCAGACCTGTACTGCAGCCATCTTCAGCTCCATCTTACATCATAGGTTACATTCCTTTTTTCTTCAGCATATGAAATGCACACTCAGCTGGATTTTGATTGGATGTCTGACTCGGCCAATCAAGGCAATCAAAAGCCAAGAATTAAGACTAGGTACTGCAATTTCTCTTTCACCAGCACTAAGGAAGCAATTGAATCACACCTGACTAAACACCTTTGAAGGTATTTGGCCCACCCGTTATGGTGCCCTGAAATGGGGGGTATGTATAAAAACTACTGTAACTCATACATGGGGAACCCTAAATCTAGAGTCAAATACAGGAAAAAATCTGTCTTATTATGTGGAGCTGTACCCTGTAGTTTGCACATATCCATGTCGCTGACACATTTGTCACATTCAAAAATGTGTTTAGTCTTCTTTCTGCCTATTTAGAGCACATGCACTCAATGGTACATAAGCCTGTCCCATTTAATGTTAACTTTCAATGCATACTGCAGTTTCAGCAGTTCTGACTGGGCACTAACATTTGACTCAAACGTTTCTACTTTGACCTTGAAGTGTGCCCTCTTATGTAAAGTAATCAAACATGGCCACGACTTAAATGTGTTACTGAGGGAAAATATCCACCTGCTTATACAGACACTGAGTGACAGCAAAATCATTCCTCCTGAATGGCATTTGACTTTGACACACAATTCATATTTTTTTCATGGGAGCATTTGCACGCAATTATTGGTAATGTGTTCATTTGGTTTTTCTTACATTGTTATTATTACTCTTCTGTTTATTCAAAAAGCTTAATTTAATCAGTTTATGGTGTAATAATGAATACAGAAGATTAACAGTTGGCCCTGTCCTTATCCGGAAAAATATATATATATAAAACAATATTTTTCTTTAAAATGTTGCAACCAGTTTATGCAGCTGGACTTTTCGCAGGAGCACTTGAGGTAAAGTGTGTTGCTTAAGGGAACAGCAGATGTTTGCTGCCTGAGATATGAACCCATGACCCTCTGTTCTACAGTGTAATGCTAAGGTCGTTACACAATGTGCTGCCCCTATGTAGACACTTCTTTGAACAGGAAAACAATATGGCTATAACAAAAACAAACAAACAAAAAAAAAACTTTAAATATGCATCTTATAAGCATGCCACTGCAAAATAGATGATACATCATGCATGTCAGGTTTGACAAACATCAAGTTTATTTATTATTCAATAAATAATATTTTATTTATTATGCATTTTTTTATTGCTATTGCAATCTCATTATACATTCAGCTCTGCCCAGACACTCGTTGAGGCTACTGTAATCCACAGCTCCAGTACACTGTTCACCATATGTTTATCGCAGCCTGATAAACAGCGTGCAAATTCAGGTCACGGCCGTGATGTTGAAAGTGATGCCGGGCGGATGTGTCAATGCCTGTTGCTTGGAACACTGTATGTTTAATGTTCCCTTGCGTGGCTCACAGGCCTAGCTTCATAAGGGACATATGGCCAAAACGGTGGTGCCATTTTCCGAGGGCCTAGCAGACAGAATCAGCAGGTGTCTGCTTTCGCTCTTCCTCTACACCTCTCTCTCTCTCATTACATGGTATGTGACTTATGACTGATGCAGGAGCTTTGAATGAGCAATAATCAACAATGTCATAAAGCAGATTGTCAGACTCACAATATAGTTTCCAATGATAACAAACTCATTGTGAGGGGTGGGGTGGGGGTTCCTTTCTCAAATGAGCATCTTTTTTATTTTTCTGAACTACAGACAAGTACATTATTTATGACCATGAGCCCTGGTGGCAGGCTCAGCACCACGGTGCTCCACAAGGACCTGAGAGCACTAATTGGGATGCCGTGAAATCAATCCGTCAACGAGCCTCGCCAATCTGTCCTCCGAAATGAGCGATAATGCTTTTGGTTAACAATTTGAGTATTTTTTTTTCCACCACCATCGTAATCGCGTGCGGCTCTCCAACAATTCAATTTCCTCTCAATTTCTGATTTGATTAAAAAACATAAACGTTATCTAATTGCGGTTCCACGTTCTGGTCCTGTGAACAAGCAGAACAGGCACTTATTGCTTTTCCATTTATCTCCCATGATAAAGTTTTACAGTTGCGTCGTCCTTTTCAACAAGGAGAGCAGTACTTGTCTACACTGATTGTCTCCTTTATCAGAATCCTGTGGGGCAAAACTCATTTTTCAATGACCTGGCAATTGAGTTCCTGTTCTCACAGCAATTCATTATTTCCTGTCTGTTTTTACTATAATTGTTGATTAAAACTGCTTTGGCTGACTGGATTCCGCTTCAGTTATTAACATTAAATTGATTTCACTTTGATAAATGTTGCAATAGTAAGTAACGTGCAGCATCAGGCGCCGAAGCTGGAACTTTCCTGTTCCACTGTGTGCTATATTGGGAAAATAAATGAATAATTAAATTCATTTCAGTCGTGTCCCTAGGGTTAATTAGTCTGGCTGACCATGGGTTCAATGTGATTAGTGACAGATTGCTAACAGAAAAGTGGAAATAGTATTTGTATAAACTGCCTCTTTGTTGATTAAATACTAGAAAAAAGGAATCTTTTCAGATAATGGATGAATGGACTTTTTGTGACATGTGACCCCACCCTCCCCACCCCACCCACCTTAATGAAAATACAGTAACTCACAGGCATACAACCCAATCGAGGAATTTAACAGCATCATAATGAATATATATCTAATGAGACAATATGACAGCTGCATTTTCTCCAAAGAACGATTGAGATAATGCCTTAAACTCACAACCTCCCAAGTATCTCTGGCTGTTGCTGCATATCCTGTGCCACCATTGTGCAATATTCCATTCATACACATGCATAATAAAAAAAAAAGTTGTATTTGTTATTGTCTTTCTAGATGTCAACGTTTCTAATATCATCTTACTAGATGTCAACATTTCTAACAGCTCTTGCACATTCTTTCCAAGTCCTAAACTGACTGCAGAAAGAAAGGAAAACCAGAAAAACCTGCAGACTCTGAGACCCTCCCGGACTGACAGCCACATCCTCAGGGATGTTATTTATGAAATCCCTGCACACGCCCAGGCCTGAAGAAGCACAAGCCTGTCACCAAAAGAACACTCTGTGAGGTGACTGAACTCCAGGAGCTATCAGCCTAACAGGAGGAGGACACACACTTGCGCTGTGAAAGGCCTCTTGCCCCTGCTGGGGATCCAGTGTAGCCCAGCAGGATGGGATGCCGGCTCTCTGGTCTACCATATTTCCCTCAGGGCATTTAACCAGTCCCCAGAGCCTTTAGCGGCATGGTCTGATCATGGTGCTTAGTGCTGATGAGGCCAGTCTGCATCTTCAGCTCTCCTTATGGCAGTGGGCAAATGCTGTGGTACCCTGGCACCCAAAGCCAGAGGCACACCTGTGTGATTGGATTTGTTCCTCACGATGTTGTCATTGTTGGAGTCATTATTGCATTTATAATTCGTTTAGTGTTTCAGCATAGATAACATTTTTTGTACAATACGTCCATGTTATCTAAGTTTAAAAAGTATTCATGTGTTAGTAAATAAAAAAATACATGCATAAATGCATTCAATCACACATGATATACAGATATGCTTTAGTAATGAAACTCTGAAAAGATAAATAAATTGACTTGTGATGGCTTGGAAAAAAAAAAAGAAAATTTTGCAGCTGCCCTCTGCATCCATGTTTGTATCCAAGCTGTGAAGCAAGCTTGTTTTTCAGTACTTTACACAAACTCAGAGGCGTCGGACTGAAGTAGGGGCTCGGGGATCTCAAAAGCCCCGAATATCCTCCTCCAAAATGAGCCCTTCAGGTTCTGCCTCTCCACCAGCTCTGTTTTTCACTGGGAGTCCTGTCTTGTTCTGTGCCATTTTCTTAAGACTGATGACTTGCCATTAACTTAAAACAGTGGGTCGTTATCATAGCTGGATGGAGTTTTGGAAACGCGTCCTCCGGGTCTGTCAGTGGGTTAGCATATGGCACTGGCATAATAACTACAATCTGCTGACCGGCTCTTGTGTCCTCTGCGCGTGCACCATTTTACCCTCCGCTGCCTGCCCTCTGCTCATCTCAAACCCATCTTCCGAGGTCTGCAGCCAACATTTGACTGAAAGCGGCATTTGTTTCTCACTGCTTTTAAGCATAACTGCATAAGAAATGTATTTGAGGGAAATCTTCCAAGAGCGGATCATTCAAGCTAATCTGAGCTCACCATTTTTTTTTTTATTTTTTAGAGAGCATGCCTGCTTTGGGTTTGATCTTCAAGAATCCCTCGGTGTTTCACTGCACTAAAAATCCTGGCAAGTTATTTCTTGTATTTACTTATGTTCTAGTGTAAAGTAAGATGGAAAAAAATAAGGAATACCCTCAAGTGTCAAAATGACATTTACTTTCAAATAAATCCTACCTGTGCCCTCCAGGTATGTTTACATACCCCTGGTTATGTTTATTTAATGATTATATGAAACAGCTCCTGTAGCCAGGTTCATTAATTCTTTTTTAAAAAACTTAAGTAAAACATCCCTTGAGTGTACATTTTTTGAGAATATAGATATAATGTGAATTGCAATATTCATCATCATAGGTTATCTCTATCTGATCTTTGGCCAGTTTTACAGCAGTTCTCATGCATCATGGAAAGAGATGAGATTTCTCTGGATGAACACAAACGTAGTCTGTGCTAATAACATTTTGAATTGACCTTGAATTGAATCTGATGAGTCAATATGATGCCAAATTTTACATTTTTTAGATTTGAATTGATTAAAACTATGTTACATATGCTTTGTTAAGAACACATTAATCAAAAGTATGGCTGGAATCACACTTGTATATTACACAAAATGGATTGCAGTAAGTAAGAGATACCAACTTTTGAAGAAAAAGATGGCCATACCATGTACATAAATTAGGCAAGCATCTGCTTTGATCAAAAAAACTTTCTTCGCAGATTGCTTTTGATATACATTTATTAAAACTAGTTTGATATGACTGTATCTTTAAATTATACTCTGCAGGCCTGTTCCAAAATATAATTAACCACCATGCCTTCAAGAGTATGCACACACATTTCATTAAAAATCTACTATATGGTCAGAATTAAACTCAGAGTGAACTCACAAAACCCTGAAAAAAAAAAATCATATCATATTCATTTGCATTCACACAGCTGTGTTTTGCAGGAATCGGGTGCTAAAAGAACTATGCCGTGATTGTCTTGGAGTTTTATCGACGCCTGCTGGCTAGGATTGTCAAAGCCATTCAATAAAATGGATCAGACTTGGCCTTTAGGTGAAGCACATGTTCAAGGTGCCTGCTGTGCATCCCAAGGATGGGATTTTGAGTCCCAGCCTCGCCGTTACTGGCTTTGGGCGAGAGGTCTACTCTGGCAAGGCAACAACTGGCAATTGGCTCAGACTCAGTGGGGTAAGTCGTGGTCAGCCCTTTAAACTCGTTAGGCTTATCACTCTCCAGTGATCTCTGCTTGATGGCCTGGCGCAGGTTTCATGATAATAGCATTGTGTTCCAATCACAGCAGAGGCAATATGTGACTGGTACCACTTCTGCAACATGAAAAAGTATAAAAACGTGAAGACTATGGGGAGTCACAAGTTAAGCTGCCTCCACTGGGGGCTGTGTTTTTGTGTGTGTGTGTGTGTGTTTGGGGGTGGGGGGGGGGGGGTTGTCCCAGTGGGTGGTGCTGAAACCAAGGTTCAATTCAATCTGGGAAGAAAGGGGGAAAATGGCTCAGATATTCATACAAAACGCATGTCTGCTGGAGGAGAAACCACTCATCATGAAGACTGCTCAATAGCTAATAATATTATTATGAACTATCTGGCTGCAAACATCTCTCAGCGCCCAATGGCCTGAACTCGCAAATGTCATAAGCTAGTTGACTGGCTGACAAGTCACAGGATGTGAAATGAAATGAGAAATGTAAAATGTATGCATTCAGTACATCTACCTGGGCTTCTCATTAGTTATCCTGATTGATTTTGTAATGAGTAGCATTTCGCTGAACAAGGAAGAGTAATTTCTTTTTTTAATGTGGTACTTTCAAATATGGTATTGAGACAGGCAAATCACATTCTGATTTTGTGCTATATGAAAAATGTGTCATACATTTATTCACTCCTATCCATGCCTGCTGCTACTGAGACATTGTCTAGGACCCATTCAAACAAGCTGGGTCTCTTTCAGAACATATGTGATTTGACCAAACCAGACTGTTCATTTCAACTTCCATTGCTTTGAGTGTTTTCTTTTTCAGTGGAGACCAGCAACCAAGTACTTTCGAATGTATTATTTTCATTTTAAAACAGAATAGCATATGCTCTTAAAAGACTAATGTCTGTTTTGATTGAAAGTTTTATGCCCGTAAACAGACAATGCACATTTCATATAATGTAAGGGATCGTCTCATTGAGGTGTAGCACAGTTTCCCTGTTGAACTAAATATGCCAGTGTTAGAGGGGGACTTTGTGCTACGTGCACGCTACTTTCATTTGCTTTCATGTTGAGCCAGCGTGATACTTCTTAGTTACATTACAGTCCCATACAACTAAGGTTAAATTACAGGATAACATAATTAGTGTGAGACTGTGCCTAAAGCCTTATGTGTTCATTGTAGGACAATGACAAAGCCCAGTTTAGCAATGGTGACGAACAGTACTGTAATAAAAAGCCCAGTTCTTCAATGGTGACTAACAGTATTGTATCAAAAAGCCCAGTTCATCAATGGTGACTAACAGTACTGTAGTAAAAAGCCCAGTTCATCAATGGTGACTAACAGTACTGTAGTAAAAAGCCCAGTTTAGCAATGGTGACTAACAATATTGTATCAAAAAGCCCAGTTTATCAGTGGTGATTAACAGTACTGTAGTAAAAAGCCCAGTTTACCAATGGTGACGAACAGTACTGCAGTAAAAAGCCCAGTTAATCAATGGTGACTAACAGTACTGTAGTGAAAAGCCCAGTTTAGCAATGGTGACTAACAGTACTGTAGTGAAAAGCCCAATTAATCAATGGTGACTAACAGTACTGTATCAAAAAGCCCAGTTTATCAGTGGTGACTAACAGTCCTATAGTGAAAAGCCCAGTTTAGCAATGGTGACTAACAGTACTGTATTTTCATTAGTCAAACCAGGGCAATGATTAACTCACCATGGGCTATTCAAATCAAATGCAAGCCATCACCTGTCAGACAGCTGTGGATTACAGTACCTTCCTGTTCGGAATTAGTTTGCCAGAGAATTCTATTGTAAATCCACCTCTCCAGGAGAGGACGGTAATTCTCTGGAATTTCTGCTTTTACATTAGCTGCGGTAATCTCACACTGAGTGCAAACTGAATGCTGATGGTGTATTTGAAACCACTCATGATGTCTGGCATATATCCACTCCTTCAGCATCACCAGACAGAAATCATGGTGATTCAATTAATTTTAAGATTTCTTGTTTTTGTAATGTCTCTGTGTTAATATTTGCATTTGTATTTTTTGTCTTCGTTTTTTTCTTTTGTTAGAAGGTGAAAAAGTTGGTTTGACAGAAACATCATGTTTTGTTGGGACTCAGACAGACTTTAATATTATTCACTGGTTTCTGTTCTATCCTCTGCACTTATTCCAGTATTTTTGTTCTATTTTCAACTGATGAAAGTTAATTTTTAAAGCAAAATATGTATTAATGGCTTTATTTCTTTAGTCCCAACATCATTTGTAGTTACTGAGAGCGCAGAATATTCTGTTCTGTTCCAAGCTCCCCGTCGTACCCTTGTGATATTCACACAGCGGAGGTTTTGACTCCTCTCTATGGAGGAAAAACTGGACCTCAGCCACAGGCTTGGAATCTGACCGCAGGCCAGACTGGCACTCTATCCATCATCACTCTGTCACCTGACAATCAACCAGGCCTTTGAAACAGAGTTATTCAAACAGAAGTGTGAAGGCCGTGCCACAGTGGGGCACATCTCATCCTCCTTGTGTTTAACTCCATGGGTGTCCTTTGGTATGCTGGCATCTTCTCACACATGCGGCTTCCGCAGATGGGGACGGTATCAGCCCTCATCACCCAATAACATCCCGGCTACACCGAACAGTGTCGCTGCTGTTCGGTGCTTTTGTTTCCGTTGCAAAGGCCTTACTTTTCAGTCTGAACTGAATTATAAAATAAAAAAAAGAACCTTGAATACTTAGATATGTTGTAGGAGGTTA
Source organism: Albula goreensis (assembly GCA_022829145.1). Taxonomy (NCBI): domain Eukaryota; kingdom Metazoa; phylum Chordata; class Actinopteri; order Albuliformes; family Albulidae; genus Albula; species Albula goreensis. The sequence continues at coordinate 35,018,769 of CM040746.1, read as the reverse complement.
GTGAAACCTGCTCCCCGCATCTGAGGGCTGAAGGACGCAGCTGATTCCTGCTTTGCAGATTGCACAGCGTGGTCCTTCTCCGTCCAGAGGAGCAGCGGCCAGTCCTCCTCCAGCCTGGCCCTCTCCATTTCATCTCCCCCTCACCCTCCCCGTCCGTACCAAAGGGGGGGGGGGGTGCTTCTGTCAACGGAAAAATCCACATCAGAACTTTCCACTCGGTTTAAACACAACAAGCTGCAGGTCGTTTTTTGACAAGATTACACTCGTATGAATGACTTAAAATCAAAATCAATCAGCCCTAAGAGGCTCAACCTAATGAGAGCACTAAATCTGCAGTAATAGTATATGTTTGATTGCTTTTGCATTCGGAGCACAATAGAGGATGAATTAATATTTGTTTCAATCAGACCACCACATGATAAAATGAACTGCTTTTCATATATATATATATATTTTTTTCTTTCCCAGCCATGTCTGTCACATGTAAGATAATATACAACAACCAGATCAATGGTTTTAGCGGTAACATTTCAGTCAATGTCATGGGCAGGATGCAGACAATTAGCACTGAGTCACGGTACTGCACACACTTAATACAATGAGTCACGGAAAGGCCTGAGCCCACAGAAACCGACAGATAGCTCCCACAGATTGGCTGTCTCGACGGTCGAAAGAAACTTCCATAGCTTGAATTAGCATCACAATGGCTCACACTTTCCCCCCCTGAATACGAGCAAACGGTCACGCAGCAGTGGGCTGGCTTCCATTACAGGGATAGATATATCCATGTGCGACTGCGCCCATCGGAGGTGGCTGGGGCGCTGTTTGGCAGCCTTACCCCGGAGGCACCTTGGAAGTATTTCACTTCACTCATTTCTGCAGAATTTAAATGAGGGGTGAGGGCAGACCTGCCACAGTCTGGCACTCTGTGCCATTATGGGAAAATAAGGCCGGCACATCACCCCACGAAGGGGCATCGGGCGTAATTCACCATGGCTGTTGCAATAATTAACAGCTGTGAAGATCTGATTGTAAAACATACATGAATAATTGCAATTTTGTTCCCTAAATGGAGCCCGCTATTGTGGTCTCCTGTCGGGGTTGAGTATAGATGGAATTCAACACATTATTGTCATTTGCATTTGCACTTGATTTACAATTGTCATGGTTACACAATTCTCCTGATTGGGTAATGAAAAAATGTAGGATTGAAAGAAATAGAGGGGAAAAGAAACAAAGCTTATTATACAGCATTGTTAGTAAAGTTATGTTTTATAATTAACTGCTGATTTTTATTGGTATTATTTTAATGACCTCATTACCAGTTGAGATTCTCAGGTTGTAGGCTAGAATTTATGGCAGTATAACTTTGGCTGAATCAGAGATGGAGCACATCAATATACTAGCAAAAATTTCAATCTACTTTCAAACACCTTTTCTTCCGAAAAGGATTCAGAGCTCTTCTTGCAGTGATGTGAATGGCCTGCATATTTGCATTTTAAGAATGGGGAGCCTGCCGCTAAATCGGAAAGCCTGCCGCTAATTCAGCACCAGGAATAACTATGTGTTGTGGGGTACAGATGACGGCGTCGTAAATTTATCCGGCAGCCTACCCCAGCCCACCAGAAATATGAAGCCTTTACTTAAAAACAAGTGACAAAGATGATCAAGTAATTTCAAGAAGACACAGGGGCAGATGTTGCCTACTGCAGCAGACAGTGTCAGGTTTTTTTTTTTTTTTTCTGTAAAGTAATAGAATATTGCCCTCTATTGGAAAAATGCACTCTCTGCATTTTAACCCTCATTTTCTTGTAGTGTTGTGGTTAATAAGGATTTGTTGAGTGAGTAGGATGTTTGAAGTGGTTTGTCAGATTACACATTCTCTATTATATTGATTGTGTATGAGAAAAGAAAAAAAAATGCTTTAGGACTTGTTAAACAGAATTGTGCTGAAAGGATGAGTACTTAATGGGTTAGCACTATCAAGAGGAGTAATATGAATTATGTCCACTGAAAATCTATGAATTTCTAAATTAAAAAAATGTAATAATGAATAAAATAATTAATTACAAACAAATATTAAATGCCTTATTAACCTTGTAAGCTTAAAATCCATAGAGAATGCTGTGATTGCATTTTGAAATGTTATTAAAACTATTCTGTTCCATGAAATAGCAATGGCCAGAGTTGGAGGCTTTCAGGAAGCATTTACCCTTGTTTCCAAAGTGAGATAATTAAATGTGTTTTCACTTAGAGTAACAAGGTTGCTTGGACTCACCACCTCCAGCCTTTTAATGTAGTTTAGCGAGGTAATTGGATAACACAGGTTTATCCTCAGCAAGCAGTTTGTATGAGCAATCCAATTTCACATCCTGCAGAAAGGCAAGCCATTCTGCTCTCCTAAAGGGTGAGGTTGTGGTCACCCTCGGTTAAAATAAATAAATAATTAAAGGAATAAATGCCTGATGTGGTTCCCTGAAAATCCCTTTAAACTTCTAATCTTGTTATCGAGCAATCTGCGTTATTGTTCCATAATTTCACAGTGTCCCTTGTCCTCTCCATGGCTTCGGCACTCGGCACTGAGAAATATGTGCTGTCTCACAACTGTCTGACGTTGTGATGATAGCGGAGCTTCAGCAGGGGTTTTTGGTACGGCAGGTATCTTTGCTCACCAGATAGTGATGGTACAGGCCTCTGTTGTGTGGCGCTCTTCTCATCATGCATGTTTTTTTTTTTTTTTCCATTTACCAGAGCACAGGAAATGCGAAGTCGGGTCCTGCCATGAGAGATGAGCCCAAGTCGTGATGGCTGCGTTATTGAGCCGGCGCTGCGATCGCATGCAGCATTAGCCGTTGATGGCTCTTTTATGCGCTGATGACGGCGTCTTCCCTCTGAGCCCAGGTAGGAGGAGAGCGGCCCTGACAGCGCTGTCACACTCATTCGCTCCTCCGCGGTAAGCCAAGGCGGGCGGGTGTTTGTGGAGAGCGGCACACTTTGCTCACGTAAGACTGAAGGCGGGTCGCATTACCAGTTTTTCTATTCTTTTTTTTTTTTTTTTTTTTGGGTGGATTCCAAGGGGGTGTTACCATAAAAAAAGTATGTAAAAAAAAATATGTCACCTAAAAACACCACCCCCAGCCTGTCAAATCCACTGTGTGCAAATGGAGCCGTTTGGAAAAAGCTGTTAATTTTCCCCCGAGCCCTGAGTGAAACCAGGCTTCGCTGTTAGACACTACCCTCACCCTGACTGTAACAAAAAAAAATAAAAGCCCAGCCCTCTGATGATTGCCCCAGCACTGGAGGTAACTGAATCAGACATGTATCCGAAAAGGAGAGAGAAATGAATTGAGTGCTTGTAACAATCACACTGATAGATTACCGTTTGGTGTTCTCAAGGTCCCTAAAGCTGAGCCAGAAAATAACATCTTTCTCTGCTGGGTAGGGATTATCACTCTAGTTTCAGAGTTTTAGTTTGTGTGTGTGTGTGTGTGTGTGTGTGCGTGCGTGTATGTGTGTGTATGTGTGTGTGTGTGTGTGTGTGTGTGTGTGCGTGCGTGCGTGTGTGTGTGTGCGTGTGTGCGTGCATGCGTGTATTTGTGTGTGTGTGTGTGGAAAGAAAAGAGAGAATAGATTAGTGCAAACACAAAGAACAACAACAACAAGAACTGAGGGAGATGCAACAAGAGCATCCCAGATCAGCGCAGACTTAAGACATCTGCGCTCCCTGGGGAACTGGATGTGTGCTGTTAGGCCTTTTATTTATAGACTCGTCTCGTCCCTGTGGGGGTTGTAAGCCTGTAATGCAGTATTTGTGTGTACCTGAAGCTAAATAACTCACTGTCAGAGGCTACTACTCAAGTTCAACTATCGCCTCTGTAATTCGTGAGCTCCTGTGATGTATGCATTGTGTACAGAGAGATGCACTCATTGGAGCTGTTGATTTTATTTTTTTTTTTTTTTTTTTTTTTTTACATTACAACAGTGCTGCTCATGCACCAAAGGAGAGGTTTCATGTGTTTCATAAATTAAGAACTAAATATGTTCTCTGAAGGAAGATTAAAGAGAATACTTAAAAAACACTGAAAAATAAATCGTCATGGACCAATGCGATTTGTGATGTATTTCAAGTAACTGTTCACTGTTGATGGTCATTTTCTGACCTTGTAATGAGAAAATTGTTGCACTCTCATGGGACGTGAGCATTGGCTATGAGCAGTTGTCTCCTCCCACACCCACACTTTGAATCAGCATCCTGCTAAAATTTATGCAAAATGTGTTATTATATGGATTATGTTTATGGTAGTAGTTAGTTATGATGTGGCTAAAATGTGTATGTTTGTTTTGGGAAGTGTGGGTATATATGGGTGATGCTTGGGCTAAAAGCAGACTTTTCATGAATGAATATTTGGCTAAAATATGGGTGTTTATTCATGAGGGTGTGGATAAAGTAAGGGTGTTTTTTTTCACTAATTTGGTTCTGCATCAAGTGCTTTGAGAGAACTTAAAAGTAAAGCCAGCAGATATGCTCTTTATACGAGATGAACCTGATTTACACTACTTACTAATGGTAATTAAGATGGGGAGTACCAGACCACTTACAAAAATCAGCTGTGCATTTCACATTTTGCTCTCCCTTTTTGATTTAAACTGGTAAATTGCATTCAGTTTTCATGGGTCAATTTTTTCCTGCCGCCCCTCATCCAGGCAGTTGCCAAATCTCATGCAATCTGGAGAAATTCAGAACTTCTTACCCCAGAGCAGAACATGGTAAATAAATGAATACATTAAAAATAAAAGCAAGATTTTATTAATATAACAGTGACTGAATGTTTATTGGAACATATAGGAGATAGGGGCCACCTATTGTATCACAAAATATGACAAATGCATTATGCTATGGAAAACTGAACTAGTATCCAATTACAGTGAACATTTTAGGACAGTCTTGATTACAACAAATGCAAATACTACCAGCTCAAGAAAAATGAAAACAGAAGAAGAAGAAGAAGAAGAAGAAGAAGAAGAAGAAGAAGAAGAAGAAGAGCTCCACCTTCAGACATGCATAACAGAACCTGAAGTGTGCATCTGACATTTACATAAATCAATGCATATAATAATTTCAATTCAAAATGTAATAGTTGTATTAAAAATAAGTCTGTAAAAATCAATGAAAAAGACACATATTGATCAAAGGAGATGATAATGAGAGCTATCAGAGTAACGGGGGAAACATCCGTCCAGGGGTGGACACTGCTTTACATTAGCAAGCACTTTCTTCTGTCTTTCAAAATGAATTATTTTAATTAACTCATATATCATCTATTGTAATATCAGAGCAACATATTAAGAAAACAGCTTACAGGAAGGTCATCCGACCTTTCGTACATTTTTCACACAATAACACGGAACACTCATTACAAAGGAAACGGTTATGGTAACAGTTTGTAGATTGTATATGAATTTTTATATATACAAACCAAAAAGGGCAGCCATTTCCCGATTCAGCCAACCCAACTCAGTAGGATTTCGTATTCTGTGCACCTCACTGTGTCCACAACCATTCATTACACTTTTTAAATACTAATGAGTCAACGGTACAACCTTGCCACATTTCTGATGGACAATGCTTTGTCTCCACCAAATCGCATGGCAGTATAGTAGCCTTTGTTAGTGCCCCATCCAGGTGAATGTGACTTCAATACCCCTCAGCCACCACATGCCACCCCCCAACCCCCACCCCCACCCCACCCCCACCTTCAACTTGAAAAATTTTCTATTTGTAGGAAAATCAATACTGTTTATCCTGCAATGGAGATATTGGGAAGGACCTGGGCGCCTTTCCAAACTGTAAGAAAGAAGCCCATTCTCCTCCAAACATTCTCAGTTCATTAATTACCACACGATTTTTGCTCAAACATCAAATTCATCACCATTTAACACATGCTGTGCTTAATGTGTAAAGAGGTCGTATGGACTAACCAGATGTGCAGCGCTGCCTGAGTATTGAAAAGCTAAATATATAAACCCAGAGAAACTTGTGAATTGTTTTCATAACATGGGCTTATGTAAACTGTCATAGCTGAGAGGCACTGTTTGTCTGACCTGCCATTACAGGCGACGAAAGCTGCAGTTTATCAAGTTCAGTCAAGTTTAAGCACAGCATGCAGGTTGTCAGGAGTTTGCGGGCCAAAAACTCGAAGAATTTTCAACATCAGAACATATTTCATGCAAATTCCTCTCCAATTAATATCTAGCGAAAGCCCCTGTCTTTTCCATATCTGATGAAAACTCAGGGTGGGTACCAATTAGTCTACTGTTAATTACCTCCCTCTCTTTTGATCTTTGCCATGGCTTTTCAGTCAGAATCTTTCATTTATTCATCATTTCTGGTGGGAAGATGGGCTCTTTGGAGATGGGGTAGATTGAAGTGCATTAGAAATGGCTTCAGAAGCTGGAAGATCCAAGCCGGCGTATGTGCGCAGCAATTGCAGGTGCTTCTGCTCATCGGCCTTCACCAATCCACAGCGAGAGCTTAGTGCATTGCAGTAGCATTTGAACATGTTGTTTGGGGGATAGATAGGGGTGGAAGATGGGCTGGGAGTAATAGCACTGCAGCACCATTTGTACATTTCCAAAATTTTACACTGAACTGTTTCCCACGTTTTTGGATTGCTTGATTGTTCTACATCTGCTGCTGACCTTTGGATGCAAGCATCTAATGTTAAGTATGTGTATATTCGGGTGTGGAAAATCCTGGCTATTACTATTTGTTTGTAGATATTTGCAGATGAAATTAACCATCATTCATCAGGAGTAAGTGGATGCTACCTGCAACTGCTGCTTTCGAAAAGGAATAACAAAAGTGTTTTGCTTAATACGAAACTGAATATGAAGGATCCACCCCTAAAACAAGAGTAAAACAAAATTATTATTTTTTTTATATTTCCCATTCAAGAAAAGAGAAATAAAATAAAAATGTGTTGTGTGTATGTGAACGTGTATGCAAATTAAAGCAGATAACAGTAAGGATTTCTCATTTGTGTTGATTGAATGGATGAAACCCTATTAGATGTCCTCACATGTGCATTACTGCATTAGTGAATTATATATAGCAAGCAGAACTCATGATGAGGAACACTCCTGGTTATCTCTCTTTATACTCCGAGTTAATATTCTTAATTTCTCCTGTGTGATGCCAACACTAAGTTGAAAATGCTTGACAGAGTGGATTAGCATTAGTGTCAATGCAACAAACAACCTGTTCAAGCACTAGGTGACAGTTTGAGCTGACAAAGTACACGAAGCAGAGTTTCATACCCACATGCTAATGGTGCTATTTCAGCTGTTTCAATGGCTCTCTGAGAGCTACATAAATACGATATTTTCTGTTGCACTTTACCTTTTCTGTTTCCTTACCATGTACAGTAGACATATTCTTTTCAATAGGAGCTTCCCAGGTAAGTGGTATTCTTATGTGTACATGGTACATTATATAAATAGCTTAATGTTTCAGAGGATTTTAAATGTATTACATAAATGTTTTGTCATTATCTGGCATCAAGGAAAAGCACACAGAAACTGTTCGCCGAGATAGCTTTAGAATATTTACGAAAAAATAATTATACATGAAGGAGTTTATGCAATGAACCTAAGCTGATAAACACACACATCGATTAACACACAGCAATGAAAATACTAATCATGTGTGCCATTGTGCTTTAGCAAATATGCACCAAATTTGTAGCATTTCTCCCATGTTTGATGCAGTGCAGTGAATTTTCTAATAAATCCTGAAATATGGCTTCTTCATGATAAAGAGTAAAAATGATATCAGATACATAGTAAAAAATCAGTAAAACTGATCAATGCAGTTTGGTTGTTGTGCATACATACTATAGGCTTAACTGTACATATGTATGTATGCATACTTCTGCACATTGTGTACAAAGATAGGGCCGAATTCAGACCTGTGCTTAAGCGCATTTTCCGCGTAAGTCTCCCATTCTCACAATGATAAATTACGTGGAAAAAGCACTTAAGCCCAGATCTGAATTAGGCCAATAGTGAAATACAGAAGCAGGGTGGTAAAAGAGTATCAGTAATTCATGTGTGCAGGTTCCAGGCTGTTACCATGTACACTTTAAAACATTTAGTTATGAACTTAGGTTTTGAAGTTTTGTCAAGCATGTGTTCATTGAAATGTTTGTTAATTGGGAAAAAAGGAAGAAAAAAATGGGCTGGAGGTTGTATGGGAAAAAGTGACTAACTAATAACATTCAGAAAAAAACAGTACTTTCAAAAATACACTATGTGGTAAACAATGGCGGACCACATTGACAAAAAGATAATGCAAATACATATATGTTTTATTATGTACATAGTCAGGTTATGAGTTGAATAAGTTAAAAATGCAAAAATGTGTGTTTCTTTGACAAGATAAAGAAAATTGATAAGCAATAGTCAATGGGCAACTGGTTAAAACTTTGAAAGACTAAAAAAATATTTATTTTGGATGGTAAACTATCAAAAAAAATCCATCTTTTTTAATTAAACAGATGGTTTTAACAAAGAAATTAATGAATACATCAGAAAAAAAAAAAAACTACTTTCTAACTGTACAATTTAAAAAAGATAATGCAAACACATATATGTTTTATTATGCCTCATGTTGAATAAGTTAATGCATTTTAACAGCCAATGGGCTTGGAACTGAGATACATATTTATTTTGGATGGTAAACTATCAAAAAATCCATTAAACAGATGGTTTTTGATGAATACATAATTTCAGAATGCATTTTTAAGTTCAAGGAGTGGAACAATTAGGATTTGATTGCTTTTCAGAATGAGTCGTATCTCTGAGGTAGTCTTGAAATCGGACCTGTGCCAGTCTTTTAATTCAACTCAATTAATCAATCTGCCACGCTTTCAGTTTCTGTGCAACTTCTGTTTATTTATTTATTTATTTTTATTTTTTTTTTAAACACTAGCAATCACATCACTTGTATGTGCTACATTCTGTTGATGATATATACTCCTCCCTCCACAAACATCACTACCCAACCATTTTGCCTCCCTCAGTGAAAAGGAATAAGGAACAAACACACTTGAAGGCATTAGTTTCTCTTGTTCCTTAAGCAATGCTCTGTACGTTTGCTCTGGTTTTTGTATAAATGTACTTACATATATATATCCCTTCACTAAGCATCTGTGTTCCTCGATCAGAAGTTTCGAGGAGGAGACTGCTGTCCCTTTGCCACCATTATAAGCAGACTCCCTGTGCTCTCTCGCCGGGATTTGACTAATTACGTGTTGAGAATCTGCCGCATGGCTCCGGGAGCTTTTATGCCTCTGTCGCTCCCCATCCAGTCGATCGGAGTTGGACCGATCCCAAGATCGACCTTCCTGTCTTACTTCTCCCACAAAAAGGGTCACCCCAAGTTCACAGGATGTAGAATGACTCTAATCATTTGGGTTCACGTGTTGACAGAATATGAAACAAGACCAGGTCCTTCTGGCAACAAACATGGCATAAGAAATGAAATGCACAATCATAAACAAACCCCTCAGTTTTATGCCCTGAATGTGTCTGTCTGAATATAAGACTTACCTGCCAGCACTCCCGTTTGGCTTGCTCATATTTTGGCATATCTCCCATTCAACTTCTGAAATTACAACAATCTATCTATGTAATAATGTTTAAAATGTTTGTAAAAATTCAGTTGGACAATGACACTGACGAAATCTGACGATCTGTGTTAAACCTGTGTTGCCATACTAGACTGGACTGTGTTGCCAGACTGGTTGGAATGCAGAGTTCCTCTCCTGCCTCAACTAAAATCTGACTCCTATGCACACTGATAGCACACAAGACCTAGCTATCAGCAATGCATGAAAAGACAGCTGATATGAAGAACTGTCTCTGTGCTGGAAAATCCTCCTTATTTTCACTACCCTACATTGGCAGTTATAAAGAAGGTCCTTTGTTGTTTGTAGTTTGTAGATTGTGAATCATCTGTACACATTCGGAATCAGTCACTGAACAAAAGTCCATGATGCTTGATAAAGTCGTGATTCCCTGATAAAACCAGAAACAAATCTACACTCTGGTTCATACAAAGGGAACAAATGGCATAGTGGCGTAGTATCTCTGGCATAGTGGCGTAGTATGGGCACCATGTTTGTAGACATATAAATGTTGTAATGCGTTTTAACTACAGTGGAAACATAACAAGGCATTGAAGTAGAATATGTCATATCACCCACCACTAAACAGTGATGTAATATATAACATTATAAAACCATTAAAAAAATGTTTTGAATATTTATGTTTCAGTTTAATGATGGAGCAAATTTCCTAACCCTTAGCTGGATTCATTTCCTCCCTTTAAAGCAGCTCAAACATATTTTAATAAGGGTGAGAAATTAAGTTTGAACATATCTTTTAAGTTTGTGGATATATGTATTCCTAAATATTTGAAGCCAGCTCTGGACCATTTAAAGGGGAAACTTTGCATCCTGTCAGAGCACTGAAAAAGAAAGTTTTTGATCAAACAATCTCTTTTATCATGTTGAATTATGTGCACCCTTTTTTCTTTTGCCAGAGTGCAAGTGGTCAACTTATTGCCAGTCTGTACGCCTTTCAGTGCACACACACACACACACACACACACTCACACACACACACACACACACACACACAAATAGGCATATTTTCATATGCACATTTACACCTACATACATATTTTTACATACATTTGTCATAAGTGTTGATTTATTTTTAACAATGTGTTTCATTTACAATGCCAAACACAATTGCAGTTATCGATCTCCTGGGACCTACATGCCAGTGAGTTTGTCAGACGTGTGAGTCGACACCCTAGGGGTTTGATGATGGAGATTTTCTGGGCCTGTGTCGATTTGCCAATGTATCCAAAGCTTATCTGCCGACTCTGCTGCCAGTAGCCTTGTTTGAGCAAGTTTGTTTCTTATCCAATGTCTGTGATCGTTACCTTTCCTGATAGCTTTGTGTTCTTCCAGGCAAAACAGTGACAGAAGGCTAGAAAACACTGTACAGACGATAAGATGGAACGCAACTTCAAATTCCTGCTACAATTTAAAAACAAAATTGTGTAAATTACACCTTGTGCTTCATAGTCATTTCATATACAGTTTATTTATCTGGCACAGAACAAGATAGTAGAACAATGCAAGCAAATCACACAGCTCAAATAGAATGTAAATGAATCACAATGACCAAACAAATCCAGTTAGAGGTTGCATTCACAGGAATAATGCTCTGTAATCTATATTGAGTCATTAGCACAACAACATACAACATCTATGCATTTGTCCTTGTTTACTGCAACTTGCACAGCTTACTATTTTACACACAATTTATGTAGTTATGCAAATTAACTTAATGAGGACATTCACTTATGTGAGCAGTGTCTTGTTCAAGGGCACAGCAGATATTCTCAAACAGGAAGTGTACCTGCAAACTGAAAGCTGCACCCGGGATCACCTCGCCACACTGCTGCCCTTGCACTGAACACAGTTGCATGGTTGAAGATGATGTCAACATTTAAGTGGATCATGTTTGAGGAACGGTTTGTAATGAAACTAAGCTGGCCTTATCTTGCATGAGCCACTACGTTCTTCAAATTCCAAATTTCAAAAAAGTTGTCTTTTGTGTCTGAAATTCCGTCACCGTGTTTCCACCAAAGTTCCTGTACCAGTCGGTTGATTTCACCATCCCTAAATTTTTGCCGATGTCTCTCAGTGATTTATTTATGACTGTCTGCTTTACTGGAATGTACCTTTACTTCATCCTTATGATGAAAGAAAAAACAAAAGACCTTTCAAAAGCTCTTTCAGAATCAAGACCTCTCATGTTCCTTTAGAATCTTTTAGGTCTCTTGTCACATATTCACAATATTGACATTTCTGTAACACAAAGTGTTTCCTTCTTATTAATTAGCACCTTGTTACTTCAGAATATGAAGCCTTTTTCATTTAATGTTTCCATTATTATATCTACCGTATGTGTGTGTGTGCGTGCGTGTGTGCGTGTGTGTGTGTGTGTGTGTGTGTGTGTGTGTGTGAGTGCACAATATGTCCATCTAGAAGACCACAAATCGGAACAAAAGACTGCAGCATTATAGAGCACTTCCACACACACACAATGCCATCAGCATTCGAATGGCTGTCCATTTGTGCACAGAATGTGATTACTGGGGCTAATTTGAAAACTGAGTGAATCTGAGCCATTCAAATTATAGCCTTCTCCCTGAGAGGTACATTAGCAAACATATTCTGTAACATGCTGTTTGTATGCTGGAAGTACTGCAGTCTACACTCCTCACAGGTGACAAGTCTGAGATTCGCAAATATCCACCAATAAGATCATGAGGCAACAAGGAAAAAAAAATCCGGACATGGACCAGTTTGACACATACCAATATGCTACTGTAAAATATATCCTCATGTCTTATAAAATAGGTAATTACCAGAGTTTTGCTAATGTGCTGGTCTTTTTTTATAACATCCAGCAATGAATAGAAAAGCTAAATTTGCAATTTCCACAAATTAGGCTAATTACTGTGTTTTACGATGTCACATCTATCATTTGTTGCACAGGGTTGTAGATTAACCTAGCAAAATTGTGTTTGCCCACAAGCAAGTGATTTCTCCTCTTATTTGAAGGGTTTTGGCTGTCCCATTTTTAGACACAAATGCTCAAAGGAATTCCATGATTCAATGCAGAGTACTATCATGTTGAGAGAAGCACTTTAATTGAGAAATAAAGTAATATCATTTCATGAAAAAACTATATATATATGTGTGTGTGTGTGTGTGTGTGTGTGTGTGTGTGTTTATATAGAAATATACATATAATAGCAATAACGTAATACAATTTCATGAAAAAATTATATGTATATATGCATATCATACACTTTTTTTCTCAAATGCAATATGTCACAACATTTTGGTATGCATGTAAATAAGTTCCATATTGCTGGATTTCTTAGGTCTGTCTTATAGAATAATTGCAGTGTATACTTACATGAATGCCTTACACTTTCACATGATACACACCCTCAGGTGAACATTTTGTGCACAGACAAGTCACCTTGGGGGAAGAAGTGTTGTGGTACGTTAGTCTGCTCATATAATAATTTTCTGTGTGTGCAATTGGTTGTTCTTACCTGCAACCCAATTATCTGGATAGCCATAGATTCCTCATGTCATTTTGCAAATGGAGGAAAACACTGCAAAGAGGATTCTTGATTCAATTTGATGCCGCTTTATGTCCGTGAGAGCATAGCTAAACAGATTTATTACCGAGGGGAAAGAGTGAGATGCAACTTGAGCGCCACACAGACACACTTTGCTTAGGATTTCATTTCCTGAAAATGATCTGCATTTGTGTACTTTAGCTCAGCTCAAATAGTCCCGTCATCAGTGGAATTATCCACTTCGGATTGAACACCATCCCGTTCCGATGAACCGCTAGGCTTTGCTCGGGAATAAAGATCAAGGATCTTTACTGCCTCTCAATGGACGGACATCATAGCGCTCACTTCTGCTTGTCCTAATGACAGAAAGCCATGTGAAATAATCTGCTCCCTGAGAAACTGCACTGCATTGTTGTCGCTGCTACTGAAAAGAAGGCCCATTTAGTTTATAAATTCACATATGTGCCCTGCTTCCATTTCATTTAGTCAATTGTTTATGGTCTTCCAATTAATTTACTGGAATATTCCAAGTCTGTCCATATTTCATTAGTTATCTCATGAATAATGTTATTGGTTAACCTTGGTGGATGTTAAAAGATAAAGGCAGGTTATAAAAGCATGAGTGCTACTTTAGTTGACAAATTCAGTTGCAAATTGAATCCCAGGGACTAAGGAACTACAGCCACAGTAAAGAAATGCCCACACGACACACCAATGGTGAAGAGGATACAATTAATAACTGATTTTCTATGATTATCATTGTGTCATGTGTGGATTTACAGAATGAACCAAACTGAAATCTCTCCATTGATGTGTTTGTTCATTTGCACTATTGGCCAAGCACTCCAATCAGCAGCCAGGATACTGAGGTCTTTTCTGACTCCTGGAAGCACCTCTGTTTATTCTCGTGTCATAAACATGTTATTACATCTTTATACTGCTCTATAAACGAAAGTGGTGTCAATACGACTATTAATGTTATGTTTAATTCATATGAAAAACAACATGCCATACTGCACCGGTGCAATATCAAAGTAGCAATACCTAAATGTAGCAAATTATTAGTATGTGTAAATTTCCGGTCCTTGAGGCAAATGCATTTCTTTATTCTTAGGGAGGAGAGGAACCCATGAACAATTCTCATCAACAAGGTCAAGAGTAATGGCCTTTCAAAGCTTGAATTCATAATCTGTTATGAGTTCCCAGAATTTGATATGTTTCTCAAGAAGGAAGTTTGCTGTTTTTTAAGGTCTCTGTGGATTTTATAGCCATTTGTAAAAGTTGCAGAAGCAAGAATCAGAAATAAAAACAAGATAAGAAGAAAAAATTATGGTCAGAGCACATGTGATTCTCTGACCTCTAAAAACACATACGAATGCAGTAAGCGCCTGCAGTGCAGCATATAAACATGCCTACAAGCAGAAATCTGCAGGGCCAAGAGTATTGCATAGAAATTTAAATGAATACCATTAAAGCAACAGGTATTCACAGTCAAAAATAAGACTTGTCAAATCCCACACAATACACACATGCTGAAACAAATCAATGAGAGGTACATATGTACAAGATTAAGTATATGACATTTGGCAAAACAAAATGCAAGCTGTAATAATGATTCCCAAAATATATAGCATGTCTAAAATGCTAAGCAGCATGATGTGTATATTATAATTCTCTTGAAAACACCTCTGGAAATATTAAGTATGTGTTTATTTATTTGCATATTTACACATGAAAAAACATGGGAAAATGAATATTGTGTTAAGTATTTAAGCATGCTTACATTTATAAAATATTCAAAAATATTCACAATGGTTATATTCCAATTACAGTTAAATACAACCCCACTGACTCAAATTCATCATTCTTTTCAAAGAACATTGCACTTCAAAGAGACTGTAATACCCAGACATGCCATGGCAGTCGTCCCAGAAGGACAAGGGACATGGGAAGTGTGCCTCTGCTATTTGCGTCCTACTTTATCTCTTTTTTCCCTTCTCTTCAGCGTGCCAGGGTGCCTATTCCATTTGGACACAGTGCCGTATGCAAATCTGCAAAGCTAACAGGAATTTTTATACAAAGCACACCAGCATTATTAACTACATGTTCATATTAGTGTTATTACATGCATGGATAGACCGCCCACGTCCACATCATCTCCACTGAAACCAGGAAGCACTGTGCCACGTGGGGCAAATGGAAAGAAGGCCATTCGTAATATGGAGCGGCCATGTTTTACGGAGTAGCAAATCCTTTGTGGCCAGATCATCTGGGCCAAAAATAAATTGCTGCCCTTTATAGTCATTGTAAAAAGCACAATATATAATTCATAGCGCATGATTCATGACCCTCACATAGCTCCTCTCTTTATAGGAATCAGAATTTTGACCTGGCCGCAGCAAGGGGACAGCACTTGTATGAGTCGTAAATCATGTACTTTTCTCCTCTGAGTACTTCCTGGTTCTCAATCTGGGTCCTGCCATTGGCACAGTTAGCCACCAAATATCAATATGCCAACAAAAAATGTATAGTTATCTTCCCTCTTATTTCATCTTTACTCATCTTCCACAGTCTCTTGTATGTATATCAAGGTTAACTGTATATTCGTCAAAGTTCATTGTATACAGTATATATTAAAGTTAATTGCTTAACAAGCTTGACTGCTGTCAACAGGTTGTTTTCAGGTCATCTAAATAATAATTGTTACTGGTTAGTGCTTAACATAATTTGTAAAATGCCATATAGCTTAATTAACAATCTAGTAGAGTGGTTACTCCTACACCACCTATGGTGTTATTACAGACAGATAGTACGATCATTCTGAATCCAGTCAAAATGTTTCAATTAAACACAGCCTATTTACTCTTTGACAACATTTCAAAACATATATTAAGTGAATAAATGAATAAAACCATTGCTAATCTTATTTTCCTCCTTCATTACTATTATTATTATTATTATTATTAATATTATTAAACATCCATGTTGGTTATCCCTTATATTCATAAGATATATATGCAGTTGACCCTCCCACATCGTGGGGGTTAGAGGTTTGCCACCCACCCTCCCCACAAGATGTCGAAAAACCACATAAAAATGTGTGCATACATATGGTATTAAACAATAAAATACATTCATCTTATACATACATTTTGTGATTTTTGGCTTATTTGCGTTTTCTTTACTTTTCATCTGCTGTTTGCATCATCTGCAGTGGTACGCGGTTTCCAAAAGACCGCAAAGCTCCCAAAAAATTCCCATTTAATAGTTCGATCCGTGTGGGAGGGTCAGCCGTAATTTTAAAACATTATGCAATATTTTCCATGACCACTCACTGGTCCTGACCCTGGCATTTCATTATTCTGCTCAGTCTGAAGAGCGGTTCAGTGTCAGTGACCTCCTTGTGTGGCCTTGAACTCCATTTACCCTTTAAAAGCTGTGCTCACTCTAGTGCACAGCAACCCTTTGAAACCGACACCCCTCCAAACCAGATATCTGGCTAAAAAAAGCATTTTTTTTACTCTTTACAAAATGTTCCACGGTAATTCCCTGTAAACCAAACTTTGCTCCTCTGAATTTTGCACTTGTTTGACAGCCCCACTGCTTTTGAGAGATTTTAGTTGCTGAGTTCAGCTGAAGAGTAATGTCAACCTGGTCCAGCTCACTGCAGTATGTTTCTCAATATGTATACGAAGTAGTGCTAGGTCAGTGAACAGTAACAAAGCAGTTAACACTGCATTCCCATTCATATGACCTCCACAAGCTCCTGTAATCTTTGTCTGTCCTGGGACACTGTAGATGTTTCCATACATGTTATCCCTGGTCAATCCTTTCTGCTTTCCCCTGCCTGCCTCTGTCATACTCCCACAATTAGCTTGGTTATCCACAAAATCCTTATCCACTGAAACCAAGCATTCAATATATATTCAATGTGACAGAATCAGAAGAGAACATGGTACTCTGTCATTTCATGTGGAACTCACATACCTTCAGGGGCTAGAATATGTCCGTGAAGGTATCCCCTCCCTGGATTCAGCAATGGCTTTATTCATTTGTGATGTCACACAGAAGTGATGTAACAATAGTCATGATGTAACAACAGCAGGCTTAGCACTTCCCTTCCACGCAGTGTCACATTGCTCAGCAGGGAAAGGTAGCATTCTGTAGGTCTGAATTCAGAAGGACTCCGGGCCATTCTTTGCCTTTGCACACTGACAACAATGTCCTTTGTAGTCATCAAATGTTAGTTTGCTGGTTTTTGAAAGTGCATACTTCAGGAGGGTGACTCCTGGAAAGCCGTTTGAGGTGAAATCGGGCAATGCGACTGAATAATGTCCCACAAGGTTGAAGCAGTGGAAATCGCCAGTTGAAGCTGTAGCAGAAACATGAGCACAGCAGACACAGGAGTGTAGCGTTCACCTGTCAGACCCCTGTGCTCGTATTTCCACTGAGCCACCGAGCATGTTCAGGAATTCGGTGAGAGGATATGGCATCCCGGGAGCAGATCCGCTCTGTACTCAGGAGTCTGTTATTCATAATCCTCTGCCATGGGTACCTAAACATTAGCGATGACACGTTGGATTTCAGTACATGTCCTCCACGTACAATGAGGACAAGACAGAGTCCCAAACTGCATTCTTTAACCTGAGCAGTCTGTGCATTGAAACGTAGGGTGGGAAGATCAAGATTGATTGGATTACACGGTCACTCTGAGCATATGCACACGGTGTTTTTCTTTGTGATAATACTGTGTGCGTCAGGGTTCAGCACAAACAAAGATGGATTTGAGAAAAAAAAAAAAAAACTAGTGGATAGAGATTTCACACTTACGCAGAGCTAAATCAACCTTTTTTACTGCAATTATTTCTCTTTTCCTTTGAAGTTTTTCAACGCAGTCTTTTATTTGGGTAAGGAGGGAAGAATTGTCAGGAGTTGTAAATAACTCAAGTCTATTTTCCAAAATAAGCACACCTGCTACCCACAGCCATGGGGAGAACACTAATGTGATGCATCTGTGTCTGGCTCATAATGAACAAAACCCCATTTTGTCATGTAAAATGTCTGTCGTAGTCCTGAAAAATGGCATATGGTGCAGAGGCAGCAAAAACCCTGTTTTGTTTGTAGGGGTGGTACTACATATCTGCTCTGAATCTGATGCCTGATCTGCTGAAGCAAAAGACTGGGACCCAATCACATGAACTGAAACTCTTCAAGGTCCTGCCCAAATAAAGTTTGAATTTGTTTTGGGTTCACCATTCAACTACCTGACAATATATGAAGCTCACTTTCATAAAGAAGTTTCACATATCAGATCGCCCACACCATTCTGATAACGGACCTGATGATTTAATTGGAGAAAGGAATAAATAGATTCAGCATTACATTTTTGTTTTCTCACCTGTCAAGTGTCTTCATTTGCAAATGTCCCTGAGAAATAATTTCTAATTCAAATCTTTAATTGTTTTTAAACTGTACATCTGTTTTACATGTCACTTTTGTATTAATAATTTAAATTAATATGCAATACTTTAGTCTTCCCTAGGCCAAGAAATCAGATCACTACATTTATTATAATCAAATAAATGCCTTAAATGTAATGTAATTACTTTCCGTGCTATGATATGTGCTTTGCCTGTTGGTTAATCAAAACAGTCGGCCTGTACACCTAAATATAGAGCACTGTCAATAACACAGGAGGAGACACTGGAGTCTGTGACTCCAGACTGAAGTTTAAAAAGACTTATTGACAAAATTGAACACAAAAAAAAAAAAAGAATAAGCTTTGGCGAGCTCTCTGTCACTTAAAAGGGCCGCTGTGAAGGGGGATGGATTTGGGAAACATGCACTAAGCCACCCCCTGCTTGGTGGGAATGGCCAGCAGGTCAGTGGAAATATGGAAGGAATAAGAGGACTGACCCAGCACAGAGCCAGAGGCTGGTGGTGAGGTGGAGCTGCATGGAATGTGCTCTACTGAAACAGCAGATAGACACCGCTAACAGACATTATGACATCATAATGCTGGATGATCAGTTGTTCATTAGACATGTAGTATACTCCCTTTTTTGTTAGGCACTAAAGGTTTAGTCATCCCCCCAAAAAAAAAAAAAAAAAAAAGAATTTAGCAATACCATATGGAGTAAACATTAGATTGAAAGTAAATTAAATGCTCCTGCTGCAGAATTTAATGTCCAAACTTTCCCTGTAATTTCAAAAAAGAAAATAAACTTCATAGGTTTAAGCACAAATCCAAACCGGTATTACCAGAGATAAATTAAAATTCAGTATGGTTATAAATGCAATCCCTTACCCCTTCAAAAATATTATCTTTTGTGGAAACTTTGAGTAAAATTTGAATACATTATTACGGTTTAATGCCAGAGATCGCACTGTAAAACCAGTGACAGGCATTTCTCAGAGTAGCTTCGCTGAGGGAAGCGGACTCCCTGTTGCTGTAGAAACTGTGCTTTTGTAAAGAACCGCAAATTTGTTCCACAACACTAATTTTACCCTTCTCTACTGGATGGGTTTAATGAATATGAATGACACTGCTTCTCCTACTCATGGGATAATTACATATTATTCAAAAATAGTCATTTCTGTTAAGTACATTATTAGAAAATCTATCTCTGCACAGTCCTACTGGGGCAGACTGCAGAAGTATGTTACATGATGGCACTGCTATCTTCCAAAAACATTGAAAATATGTTGTAATCATGACACATTTGTTTTTGTTCATAGTGCTTGTTTGCACTATTTAGCATAAAATGTAACATGCCAGCATGCACAGTATTTATATTGAAATCAAGTCCATTTTGAGCGTTAAAGCATACCTAAATTAAAAAGTAAATAAATAAATGTAATGGACCTCAGTAACCAAACCTGATCTGATTCACATGCTTCCTCGATGCATTTCCGACATAAAAATTGGGCATTTTGGGTGCAAATACAGACCTGAATTTGAAGAGTATTTTCTGAATAGCTTCCCATTGAAAGACTGAGACACTTACACATACCTTACACTTACGTTCACAGTGTAATTATGGTGAGGATTTGACCCACAGTGGGGGAAAAACTAGAATATGAAGAGAGACAGAAATTAGAATAGTGAGACTACACTTGACTTCGGTTATAGACAGAATTTTATGGATAAATGACCTGATATTGTATTCCCTTTCTATCTGTTATTTGATGAGAACTAGTCTTCTAACCGGAACCCAAATCAACCCGACACAATGCCTCCAAATAACTTTCACATCCAAAACTTCTTGAAAAACTGTTGCCATCTTTTTAATGGATATAATCAAACTGTCTTATCAGACGCCCAAGATAAATGACCCTGTTTTGGGTCTAAAGCCCTACAGAAGTTTAAACGAATTAAACCTATTAAAGAAAGTCATGGTTTAGGGCTTCGCTGACTTAAATATAGGTGTGTGAGCTTGCATAATGTTTTTGCCCAAGACCATTTATAATCTGACAAGCAATAATGAATGCTGGGCAGACTTATTACTCCTGGAAGATAAACTTTAATCAAGCTCTGTTGCTGGTCTTCTATTTAAGCATGTCACGGCACATCTAAAATTGTACGCTCCATATTAAAAGCAAATAGCAAATGTGACGGCATTTAAGATTTGTCATTTGAATGCGAAACACAAGCTATTATAATTAGCCGTACGTTTGTTAGCCCTGACCCCAGAATCGATCCTCCCTTTTAATTTTCAGGTTTCTAATGTGTTAACTCATTAAATGCTTAATAACCTCCCACGGAACCCGCATGCGGTTTTGTAGGACCAGAGCGAGTGCTGAAATATGAAATATTCATGATGGCCAGAGGAAATGCTTAATTCCTACTCACAACTCAGCCCTGTTTCCTCAGTGGTCAGTTGGGTAAATAGCTTGTGATACCATCTGTAGAATGATGAAATTCTGCTTCTCTCAATCGAAAATGTTACATGCTGTACTTATTATTATTATTATTATTATTATTAGTAGTAGTAGTAGTAGTAGTATTTGTTTTGTGTGTCTGTGCTATTCTTGCTTCTGTTACTTGTGTATTTTGCATCATACATCATCCACATCATATCTACAGAGGCAATGTAAAAAAAAAACTATTTAGTAAATAAAATTTAATAAAACAAATTCATTTAAATATGTAAGCTCCATTCAATCTGAGACTTACATACATAACCGTTGTCATGTTTCACATACAGTACATAACATCAAAAAACCAATGAGGCCCCATCAACTGTGCTCTGTACATCAGAAAACAGACATTTTAATGTCTAAACCAAAAGCCTGTTAGCTTTTTATTTTGGAGTCTGACAGAATTACTGTGGGTATTGTTGCAATGACTAGAGTATTGCATCATTTTACCTGGGAAATTCTGAGCATAATTCATCCTAACACATGTATCTAATTCTATCTATCTAATAAGGACCAGATTGTAATGGTGTAGAACTGCAAATACTGTTAATTTCAGTTGACAGTGCTAAAGTAGAATGGGGATTTTGTTTTGCATGGGAATGTGGAATGGACAAATGCATATACAAACGGTAAAAATCCTTTAACATCAGAAGATACCTTTCTAATAAGCTCTTGGGTGAGCCTGTACAGCAAGTATGAGTACCACAGCAGTGGATATTTAAATGATATACATGAAAGGGTTAAGCTTTAAGGCTGAACTTAGCAATGCTAACACTCTTTTATCCATTCACAGTAAATATTCCCTAGATATAGAAAGAGTGCAGATAATTGCTCTCCAGGAGCACGCCATAGCATCACAGTGAATGTTTACGCTAAAACATGTCTATAGCACTAAAGATTGCACAGTGGCTGGTTTTATGTATTGTCTAAAGCCTTATTGTCCTCTGATGTAATTGTCTGAGTTAGTAAGGGCAAGCAGTGTCTAGGATTTTCTTAAAAGCCTGACAGCCAGACCAGCACAATTGTCTGGCCAAATTGAATTGATTCATGTACCTTTTTTTCTTCTCTGAAAAGCCCTGTATAAAGCAATGATTCTTCAATAATGATTTGCAACCTGACACTTTTATACTGCTTTCTAAATGGTATTTATAAAATGCACTGAATGTAGAGCATTTAATTTAAAGCGGAGGCATTAATAATTTTGGCTAACAGTGCTGATGTAATAAGTATAATTGAGCGCACCGTGTCCTCGGCAATAATCTAAGTGAATGTCTGGTCCAAATCAGAACCTGTAACAAACCAAGTTAAATTAAGTACTTAAAACACAGACTTTATGGAGGTACACAGCATCAGTAAACATGAGGTTCACCGTGGTTACGGTGGCTGGATAACATTAAATTTATTGATAAGGGCTGAAATGAGAGGCTGGGTAATGAATGGAAAATGATTTTTTATTATTTTCCTTCAGCTCAGGGTGCAGCTTCAAGGGCGGGGAAGCAGAGCAAAACGTGCCATTGCACTTGAGCTCAGATGATAAAGTTGTTGACTGGGCGGCTGAAACACGCATTAGCCCTTTGGTTAATGGGTCCCATTGCATTTTTCACATACGATTTAAGCTCTTCTCACCCATGAATGAACGCCATCATCGTGCATGTGAGAGTGATTTATTGGCAGTTGCCCGGCAATCAGGAACTTGCTTTGGTGGCTCGCCTCTCAGGTTTCTCAACGTTTTCCTAAAGAATGTGGCTTTGTGCGCCTCTGTGCCAGCGTGCTGATAACTCAAGGAAAGTTATGAGTTTTGCCACTGCTTGAAATCTATAAACATGCACTGTCTGTAAAGAGCTGCAAGATACATTTGTAGAAATTAATTTTGCTCAATGTAAGAACAAACCATCCTAATCAAAGACCCAGTCTAACCCAGCCTGATCTATTTTTCAGTTGTAGATCACATCATGTACTTTGAAAATGATGATGGACTGTGATCAAAGTCTGAAGTTTATGTATTTTGTCCATATTTTCTGACTTCCTTCTAAAAATTATTACTCATGTATCATGACATATATTGTTGCATATATTACAGATGCCATGTAAATATCCTGTTCTTAAAATTGAATGTGCAAATTAAATATTTTCAAGTAGATGGATTTTTTTTTTTCTGTGAAATCATGACTGCTTCTTCATAATGAGCATTTCTTCATGTGAAATCAGGAAGCAGGTTTTGCCGGGCATGGCCAGTTATAGTATAACTAACATAGATATACGATATTGCAATTTGCCAAGCTAATCAGGACCTGCTACTTTTCCAAATACTTCCTTAAACTATATGGCATCAGTCTTAACCAGAATAATGGCTGAAATGGACATCTTAGAATTCCAAAGCAGGTAGGAGTTTTACCCTTTCACTGCAAAATTTGAATATTACTACTAATATAGCATACAGATTCACCCCACATACTTTTTAGAAGAAAAATATATCTTACATTTGCCAGTACCACAACACAGCAACAACAGTGCTGCCATCCATTTCAAAGGCCTTCACACTGCAGGCAGCTACCACTTCACCCTCAACATCTGGATGTGCAGCTGGCTAAGCTGGCTTGTTTGTGATCATGTTATCATCGACTCTTTGAATTGCATGCGTGTACTCCTGATGAACAAGACTGTTTATCTGTAGACATATGCAAAATAGCCAGCATTAAGAGTTGCATGGAGGCCTATGGAGTATCCCACGATGTCGCTTCCGAGTTTGTTCATTGATTGTTTTCTTGCAAGAGTTTGGAAAAGTATGATTGCGTATGAAGTAAACAAGAAGACAAAATATCATTCACCATAGACCCTTGTGTGCATGCAAGAGAGTTTGCACTCTGAGGAAGACTGAGGAAGACAGTGAAAGCACTTATAAGTTGATGGTGAATATGGATACGGGATATGGAATAGGGGGCAGCCTATAGCCTAGTGGCTACGGTACATGACTGGGACCCCTGAGGTTGGTGGTTCAAGTCCCAATCCAGCCACAGCAAGAACACCATTTCAGTTGGGCCCTTGAGCAAGGCCCATAACCCCACATTGCTCCCAGGGGAGATTGGCCCTTGGTTAGCCTAAACAACTGTAAGTCACTTTGGATAAAAGCATCAGCTAAATGATGTAATGTAATGTAATGTAATGGATACAACATATATTGACTTTGAAAATAAACCAACAAAAGGAACTTTAGAACAAAGTAAGGGGTAGATGTGCACATAAGCTATGGACACACAAAAAAAGGAGGCAGGGATCAGGAATAAAGGATACCATCATATAAACTTTGGTACATTCTGGATTTTAGAGGACAATGCAAGGTTGAGAGTTTTATTTACTTTTCCATCTCAATGTATTGAGAGACTTTTCCAAGAAATGATTTTGAGCATATCACGGTTCCAGACTGTGTTGGAAGATCACCACCTAGAGCCATATATAGTAACTGGGAAGATGTTGACAAAAAGGATACTGCGGATTTTGTTGCTATGGAAATTGGAATGAGTATGGGGCACAAACCTACCATTACAATCTTACTTTCAGGATACATTCTGACAGAATGCAGATCCAGGCTTTAGCTACATATGCAGAGGGGAATGGGAACTTATCAGATCATTCATGAATTTCCTGGATAATAACTCTTGCTTTGATGAAGATGATAGGCTTCACAATATCAGGCCAACTGCAGACGTGGTAAAGAATACATATCTTGCAGAATACAATGGTATAAAAAATGTGTTTAAATGAAACCTGTATACAGCTCAAGGGACACCTATTTTCAAACAGTACAGAAACAGTACATAACTATGTATGTTGACTTTGTGAAGAACTGAGCTAAAGGCAAGTTAGCTGATGGGCAGGTGTCACCAAATTTATGAGAGGGTGTAATAAAAAAATAAAAAATACAGAAATATTTTCAAAATCTTAAAACATTGGGTTTAATTTGATCAACATTTGTCACATGCTGCTCGCAAACGTTTGATTAGATCCACTCATGCCAACAGGCTGGTTATGGTTCAAAACACCTGCCAATCAACTCATCTTAAAAAAAAGAAGGAACTAGTAACACAGCATGGAGAGAATGGGTAAAGTGGACACCCTTTTGCTGTGCCTGTTAACTCAACAGCCAGAAAGCACACGGCCACTCTAGACTCCACACCATGCCATGAAGGCATCAGCATGCAGCTTCAGCTAACGAGCCACTTATCGCTCGTTTACGCTGAACTCCCTATGGGTCCCACTCATCCATCTTCCTCAAGGCATTTCTTTTTTTTTTGCCCTCTGTTTATTTTCTTTTTTTTTTGATGTAGGATACTCCATTATGCACAATGTAATATATTCATTTTTGTTTCATCTGTTTAAGTGAAACATAATTTGTCTCGTTGACAGAGTACAATAAGCAGATGTCATACATTTATTTTACACTTCTGTGATTGGCAGTATTTATCATTGAACCATAATGTACACATTCGCCCTGAAGGTAATCCTAAAAAAAATGATTACTGTTCTCAGTAATTTTTACAGTTGTCATTATGGCATGACACATTTAAAAAAAAATAGAGAAGTCGTCTCTTTTTGAAATAGAGAAATACAATATTGTATTTATTGTTAAGTGATACTGTGGTTGAAAATGTTTCTATGCAAATCGTGTGACCATGGAATTGCGAATGAATCAGACATGGTTTGAAATGCATGTTTGAAAATGTGAAATATGTATTGAAAGTGTATTCCACAGATGTCTACTATAGGACAGCCTTGGCAGCCATTTTAACTACTTATGCTCATTTACTGTCAGTTCTTTTCCTCTCCACTAAAAAGAATCTGCATATCCAGTAAAATCAGAACATCATTATTTTTGCTGGTTCAACTTCCATGTATCCCCCAAACCCTACCATCCACCCACCCCTTGATACATGAGCCAGGGATAGTCCCTCATGTACAAATTAAAGTCTGAACTCTTTGTTATGCTTTGACCTCCAGAGGACAGTGGATTCACTTGTCATTTACCCAAAAAATAAAAAAAAATAATCCAATTTCTGTACTTTGCTGCAGGATTATGTCCAGCTCAGAATACAGGTGCATCTCAATTTCTTCAGTGAGAGATTAACAATTGACCAAGGTCCGCATGGCGACTGAATGATTATTGGCTGCAGGAGGAGCTTAGTGGAAAAGTAGCAACATAGCTGACAGTTTGGTTATCTCTCCTGGACTAAATGAAAATCATGGCCTGAATCCATCTAGGGAGATTAGGAAGATGCGAGCATATTGCTGATGTCGTCTTGCGCATGTAAATTTCGATTGGCAGGGGAATTGGTTCTTTGACCTCTGTGACAATCTGAAATGGACAGCTTCTTCCCCTTACTGTAAATTAGTGTGATTCATTTATTCTCCACAGGGGAGAGAGACAGGATGTGAGGGAAGGCTTAACTTACTGTACTTGCCTCCGTACACGACAGGCTAAATTAAGAGGGACAGGTAATTGTGCTGAGGAGAGACATGATGCCTCGCATGCTTCGGTTATGATAAATGACTTTCCGCAGAGGATGGAGAGTCTCTTTCACCTGATGCTAATAAGTGCACTAGACAGTAACAGTCAGAAGACGGAGGGATGATTCAGCCTTTGAGTAGGCAATAAGGAGAGCTCAGCTGTTCTCAGTCAGAGGATCTGTTGGAAATCCATCTTATTAAATGGCAAAAGTATGATGAAATATATTCGTGGTGACAAAAAGGGGCACATCTGTCACATGAAAGGACATGAATCAATTTTTTTGCTGTACAGAGACATTTGCAAAGCTTTATTAAAGGGCTGTGTTCATTTCTTTAATCTATATTGATATGAAAAAGCAAACAAAAATGCACATCCATGTTTAAAAAGAAAATGTACCAGTGTATGAACTGTCAGACCTTTGATGTCATACAATATTGTTACTTCTTTAAAAACTAAGTAAGCAACTGAATAAAGCCATGGCATTTGTCACTCTGAATCAATTTATATCAACGTATAACCAGTACTATTGGGCAGCAGTGGTAGTAGAATAGTAAAGGAGCTGGGCTTGTAAACCCAGGTTCAATTCCCAGGTCTTACCCACTGGATAAGAGTATGTTTTGAATACCTTCATATAATATTTTGCATCCAGGTTCATTGAAACGCAGAGGTAAAAATGTGGACTGGAATGAATAAACAGCATGAGTTAATATTGACTCTAGCAGAGCTAGCATAATACTTATGAAGCATAAATGTGACTTATTGCATGGTTAATAAATAAATAAAATCACATGTAGTGTGTTTTTCATCATCATCATTTGTGATGGAAATAAAAATCCTTATTGTGAAGACTACAATCAGTGTATGTCTGACTGCATCATAGAACACAGATAAAATCCTATGTGTTGAACTGACATAATGTAAATTTAACTGTCATATCTCTCATTTTTGTTCTTGTATCTGACAGTCCACAATGCCACAATATTATGATAATGCAAATACCTAATTCAGATTTCCCTTTTAAGAGTTAACCATTGTTTTACCACAGCTGCAAAATGCAAGTGATATAAAGAGTGGCACAAATTTCACTGTGTGTTTTTTTAAGTTTTCCTTTGGTAAACATGGAGGGGGGTAAAATGTAGTCTCTGCCTCCCACCCCTCCAACCCCTGTAATTCCACGGTTTGGCAGCTGTGCTGGCTATCTATCTCAATATCTGTCACTCTCCTTGTCCCTGTCCCTCATTTTCTAGAAATGAAAACAGAACTTCACATCTGCTGCAATTATTGTTTGAACTGCTTAATGAAGTCGAAAGCCTTTTTTTATTTTATTTGCCTCTTCCAAAGATGTGTCATCTGGTTTTAGTCTGAAAATGCACAGCAGCTTGCTCTCACACATAAAATTACATTTTGAAAATAGACTGAAACTGAGGTTTTTTTTTTTTTTTTTTTTGGACTCACGTTTGATATTATAACTTGAAAGTAAAGAGGAATCACATTAAGCATTGTCATAAAATCATTTGTTAAAATGTGATTGACAACTTATGATCACCGCTTTTATTTCAAAATTCTCAGTTTGATTAGTAAAAATGATGTAGTTATATAAGTTAACAATGCCAATCTACAGTCTTTGTGTGAGGAATTAAAGAAGCAGCAAATTAGACTACTCCTTTTCAAACCTTTTCAACAGATGAGTGTCCAAAATGCAATTCTCCATCTCCCAGTGCCTGGCGCGGCCACCCACTCGTCCCTGCTCAGAGCTGTGTGCAGTATCTGCAAGAAAACGGCTGAGTTTGCCAGCCGCACCGCATGTCTAAAACCCTCATCTCTGGTGGGGGTTATGGAAGAATGGAAAGTAATTCAAGTGGGAGGCTTCAAGGCACAAAAATGACTGACAGGGTGCAAAAACCCAGAGTTCTACAGCACTAAAATGCAAAGTAGCTTGGAGTGTCTGTCTCTTCTCTTCACTCGCCACTTGACCAGCGTCGCTCTGAGATCTACTTCAAGAACCAAAGTATGCACGATGACATGTGATCTGCTATTCACGGCATGAGAATTCAAAATCAGGAAAAAAAAAAAAAAAAGCTTTATGTTTTTCTTAGCCTTGGACAATCCACCTCGGACCAAAAATGAGTAAAACATGGTGTCTAAAGCCGTACCTCGGCCTTTTGTTTTTGCTCATATTCACCATTGATCAAAGTAATTATGATGTGCAATGCCATATTTACATTGAAACACATAATTTCATATGTGTGTGTCTGCATAATTAAAGAAAAAACGAAAAGGATCCAGTCAAATCATTACAGAAAGATAAATATCTGCTTTAGTATCCTGGAGAAAGACAATCAATAATAAGACAACACTAAATTTGAATTTCGCTAACACTGATAATGCAGTGTCTGGATCTTCTATGACGATATGTTGTTTACTGAAATGTGCACTACTTGAAATGGGGTATGTACTCAGACAGACATAACTGGGATTAGAAAATGACAAAATCAAAAATGACTGAGTTTGTTTAGGGACATAATTCGCTGTGACTTGAAGGAGCTGCCATAGGCAGAGGCAAGCATCATGTAATGGTGGGCGAGTAGCAATGCCTTATGGGTACTCTTCCCATTTGTGTCTTCCATGACCAGTTTGGGCTGTGTGTGCTGTATTTAAAGATATGCATGGCAATCGCTACTGCCCCTGTGCCCCCTAATGTTGATCTGCTTTTTGCCATATGCAAGGTTATACTCAGAAATGATTTAACTTGGCTTTGTCCACATCTTAAGGGTAAACTCCGGCTAGAGGGGGGTAAAATGGTCAAAGCTGCCACAGACGACAGCCGTGCCACAAATCATTATGTACCGTTTGTTAGCTAGCCTGCAGTCTGCAAGATTCACAAACAGACAGCAAGGATGATGAAAAAGCTTCTCTTGGTTTATGCAAATGGTCCACATTTATATCAAGGTCACAGACAGTGACCTAAAACAAATAACAGAGAAGAATCTCCGTCTTTGGGGGTGGAATCACATTTAAATACTTACAGTCACAGTCATGGCTTGGATTATACAAAAGCAGTGTGACTCTAGCTTTCCACTGCCTCACATTATATTATTATTTGGTTAAATTCTGCTCTGGTGGTTGTCAGTACATGTCAGTACAACACAACAACGACTTTCTGAATTTTATGCAGCACTTACTGTTTGCAGTGGAAATGATAGACCTGTTTATTTGTTTTTTGTTAGTTTTTTTGGGGTCGTCATTAAAAAAATGATAATGTCAGTGCTTTCATTCACATTTACAACTTTGACTATACACCCCTTCATAACAGTGAAGATGGAAAATTCTAAATCCTCATTCTTTTAGCAGCTTTAGTGGATTTATTTTGCGTATGATAAAAGGTGTATCAATTCATTCCAAGCCATCTTAAAATGACAGACGATAAATATATGAATCTTGTGTTGTAATAGTGATAAGTCTTTGCCTTAAAATACTAATTAACAAAGTGGAGGAATGGGACAGAAAATTATTCTGCTTCTTCAAGCATGTGTTTTACAGAAGAAGGCATATCTAATGAAGAAGCGGTGCCAAACGTGGAGCTGCTAAGCCCTCTGTGGCCTAGGCCGCCATTAACATGAAAAACCCAGCAGAGTGAAACACAGTGAATATAAAACCTTGTAAAATGATAAGATAAACAAATCCTTTGTCTGTTTAGTTGGGTGAAGGCTTTGTGGATGTAGGGGACTGGAAATGAATCATAACTTATTTCCAAGTCCCATTCGTCCGGAGCAAATCCTATGTGCGTTTGCGCTGGTTAACCCGTTCGTTTTGGTTCTTCTTTTTATGTATTTATTTATTTATATTCAAAGCTTTCCCTGGGGGTCTGGAATTGGGAGTGTTAATGTCTGCGTGGCTCTCGGTTTGCAGTAGCAACACTCTGCCACCAGCAGTTTGGACCAACTGGAAGGGGTGGGGGTGAGGAGAGTGTGTTGGGGGTGGGGGGAGGGGGGGTCTTGAAGTCTTTGGTTGCGCTCGGTTCAGGATGTGCTGGATCACTTCATGCCAGGCGCTGGAGAGAAGGCTGTTGTGTGAGGTTTGGGTTCCCTGCGAGGGAAGGAGAACCTGATAATGCTGGCATACTGCTTTCCATTGGCACACACGCTGCCAGGTCTGCTGGCACTGCCCCTCCACGTTTGGCAGCTGGCTCTGTGATGTATTTTCAAAAGAATCACCAATTACATCCACTGACCACTTTGATTTAGATTCATTCTCCTCCGGCGAACACTTCATTAAGTTTTTTTTTTCTCTCGATTTCAGTCTTTGTCATCCAGAATGTTTTTTGTTTTAATTAATTAACTTAGTTTGCTATGAAAAATCACTGGAAACAAATGAAACGTTTTGTAGTTGATGGCACCTGCTGACTTTATGTATAGTAAATTGTTAGCCATTGTTTTAATTGCAGTAGATGTTATTTAGTCTAACAGGGGCCACATGTTTTCTATAAGATAAATGTGCGCTCTGCGAGAGTTGCTTCATCTTGGAAGATTTCTCTGTGCATGCTACACCATTATAATTGTGTTAACTTTGTAAGATGAAGGAGAACAGAAGCTATCACTTGACATATTTGGATTTGACATTCATATTTCAAGGCCTTCAATGTGTTTTCTCACTTGCCGAAGTTAACCATATTGTCACTTCACACCAAAGCCAATGTTTGAATAATTCATAGACAGTTAACATGCCTTGTTTACTTATTTGTATCAGTCAATTATTTTTCAACAGTTGTAGTATTTTTCACATTATGAGGATTTTTTTTTTTCTTATACAATTTTAACCTTAGGAAAAAAACGTTTTTTTTTTTTAGCAGTGAGCCAACATAAGGTGCAAAATTCCATAATATTTCAGCATAGACCAGAGAACTTGTACCACTTTGATGTACTTTGAGTTCAAGTTTGCCTTAGCAATTAAGAGTATCTCATTTTCACATCACAGTGAATGTGTTTAACATCACACACTTTGCAAGAGGTTGAATGAGGTGACATCACTCTTGAGATGTGCTATAGACATCAATGACTGTGTTTGAGATTCTTTGTCAAACGATCAGTTTTCAACCTAAACACAAGGATTTGTCAATGTCACTTTACAATCAGTTTGGTTTTTCTTTATTTTCATTTCCAGTTATGGTTATCATGTCATTATCTAGTTAGTCTTGCTAACATTCTATTGCCTTTTACAATACCAGACCTGGAGAGACAAATTCAGATTGTTTTGTATGAGTCCAAGTGCAATTTCATCTCATCAGCTACTGAAAATTGTACAAATGGTCATGAGTCCAACTATCCATCACTGTAGGGAATACAAATTCACAAGTGTGACTTTTGTATTGGTATATCTGTATCATTAAAAACATCACTGTAAGATCATGTTACTGGTATAATTCAGTATCCGTGTAAATACTGTAACTCCCTCACCAATTAGTATATTGTACATGGAGAATTTACGGTCTAGCAGCTCTGAATCCAGTCCGGGTCTGCTGCTAATTATCCTCTTGTAACTGGCTACCCTTAAAAGGAACAAAAGGCTTCTAAATATCATACCTACTTTTAAACCAAAGAAAGAAATTTAATCTCCACATATGCTGACAGGTTAAATGAACAGTAAATTTATCTTTGCTACTGAATATCTTCATGAAAATTCCCTCCTACCCTTCCAAAAAAGAGTTTTTAGATGCTGGTAAACTGTTTATGAATCATACTTGATCACTCTTTAGTGAGAACAATGTTCTCATGCAAAAAGAAAAAGTAAAAATCACTGTCATGTCTACCATGTAACCAATTATGACATGTCCATCTTCGTTTTTATCTGTTGTAACCTAGGAGATGTTAATTCAAAACGGAAGTAGCCTCCTTGAACAGTATGTATGTTATGTATTACTCATCTGGGATGAATGGTCTCAATTAGCACTCTCAGTTGGATGGTTCAGATTGCGGAAGTACAATTGAGCAATAGCCTTTGGTCCTACAAATCATCACAACAGGAACACTGTATCTCTCTTTATACACATCATTTTAGTTTTAAGTGCTATTCCTTTTTCTGGAAAACATATTGTAGATGCAAAGGTTTTTTTTTATGTTTTCTTGTCATCATCTACATTAGTTTTGCTGTGAGCAAGTCAATGTGCATTCGCTATTTGAGGCAAATATTTGCCAATGTAGCATGCCAGATGGAAACGAACACTCATGGAACACTCGTAAGCGATTCACACCCCTCAGTTACCCGCTACTGAAAGCCCAGCTTTTACTGTGACCGATTGGACTCTCATCTCCATTCCCTGGCCCCTGGTTGCCTCGTAATGTCTTTAATTCTTTCATTTCCTAAAGGGTTCTCTGTTTGGTTTGGGGAGGGAGGAGAGAGAAACACTCATGGCCCTGGGACTAGGCTTCACAGAAGTCCAAACACATGCATCCTCTCCCCAATGACATAATCTAAAAACAGGCATTGGCTGAACCTTTATCATTTTACCGCCTTATAGAGGTAAATGTACACTCTTCATACCAGCCCCCACCCTCACTTCCCACTAAAAGAATTTGCGGAATTAAAATTTGATGGAAGTTAATTAGGAAAGATTATAAAGCCATTCACTCTAAGAAGGTGACTAGATAAATGGCCCAAATTACCTATGATCTCCACTCATCTTCTTTGCAAAATGTTGAATGTAATTTGAATTTCTTTGATTTTTTTTCTCTCTTTTTTTTTTTACTCAACACACATTGTGCTTGTGGTTTATGCCTTCAGCCTCTGAGGTGCACCTGCACTCAAAATGAGCTCATTCTCAAGGCTCAGTGAAGTCATTCTTCCTATTTTTAAATTAATCTCAACATGCTTTTGTTTGACCCACTACAGCCCCTGCATATGCACATGCAAAAAAAATTGCTTTTAATGATAACCCTAATAACTGAAAGAGTAAATGAATAGCAATAAAAAAAAGCACTGATGAATTTAGAGGAGAAACTTTGCAATTCCCTAAACACCAGGGGTCTGAAATAATGGCTCTCTGGACTGCTTTGGTGCTGCATCTCAAGGTTGTCAGTCAGACTGCAGAATGTCTGTGGAAGGATCCTACTTATTATGCTCGAACGGTTCAGAAAATGGGACCCCATCCGGATGCTCAATTTGCAGCTTTAAGATGCCGATTTAAGCAGATAAGAAAAAAAAAAAAAGAGAGAAAGATAAATGCAGTAACAAAGCAACCTCTGGCTGGTCACTCAGTTGACCTTGATACCACAGAAAAAGAAAGAGAGGCTGAGGGAGAGAGAGAGAAAGAAGAAGAGATGCTCTGTAAAAGTGATGGGAGGGGTCACTGTCTACAATATTTTACAGACCTTACCTGGGCGGACTCTGGGCACCTCCAAATGGATTTATCCAGGTGTATCATATAAAAGAGTATCATTTTGGAATAGGGCCTCGCGGAATGATGGACAAGGCAGCTGCTTCAGATCTGACAACGGAATGCCAGCGTAACAACCTCACTGCCTTGATAGACTGTCAGGCTTTGTGATCCCAGAAGCCAAAGCTTCACATGGAAACCTGAGACAGTGTGTGTTTTAATGAACGGAGGTGCTTGCATAATTGATACTAGCCCCTTCCTCGGATTAATAATGTAAGGAACCCATGGTCAAACTGGCTAATTTTGTTTCGTGATTTAATTTGTCTTTCCAGCACCACGTTAAATCTGAGGGATTCTGCCCTTCAAGGCACAACCTTGAACAGAACCAGTAATGAATAACAATTCATTGCTAATGCAAACTAATGATTCAGTCGTACGCTTAAATGGGAAGAAATGCTGAAATTTTAATTTTGCACCTTGAATATGTATTTATGGATCATACAAGCTGTTGCCTTAATCTTTTTAGTATGATCTTTTCATTCGCTAAAACATATGGAAAATTTTCAATCAAATTGACAAGAAAAAATACAAAAGTTATAGCCAGTTTCTTTTTAAAAGCATGATTAGCCCACCACAGCATATGTCTAAATAAAAGAGCGGGAAATGCCACGGAAACTACGGAAATGTTCCATGCATTATTTCATCTATATTGAAATTGCCCTAGAGCAAGGAAGTAAGTAAATATATTTGACCCTGTATAAATAAAAATGATCAAAATAAAATTATCATCTTATTTATCCCCAGTCAAGAAAATACCATTTGAAAAGGCAAAGGGAAGAAAAATTGTATTGTAAGATAGTATCTATCTGCTCTTCTATTATGTTTGCCACCAATACTAAGACACTGTACCTCTGCCACGAGTACAATAGCTAAGATCAATGAAAGCGTGACCAACATCGCACCATTAAATTATGCAGGAAAGGCTTTGCAGGGGTCAGTTCAGTAATCGTTGCTGATCGTTTGTGCTTTTAACACTGAGGCTGAGGAGGTCTTCGGCCGTAACTAAACTTCGTCAAAGACAAATTCAAAGAGCCCAGAATAAATCTATTATAAATCTGCCATTTAGACATTATCACATTTCATCAACACCAAGCACAAGGCAGCTGCACACTGTGAAATCCTAAAGAGGTCAGTTTGCTGAAATGGCTTGAGGAAGCTGACTGCTTTTCACCATTGGATAAATTAATTAGCTTTTGTTAACGGTGTTTAAAGTCCGCAGGAAGCTGAAACTCTTTCAGCTGTCCCTCTCAAATGGCAAAAGTCAATCAATTTCCTCCAACCATTTGAGTACATTATTTTGTTTTACAGTACACCTCCCCAGGTAAAGGTATTCACCTCACTTCTCAGTGTAGCATTGTATTTTAATTGTAATGGACTCCGTCGTTCAAAATGGATCACAATGTAAAATACTGCACTATGTGTGTATCCGCAAGTCATCCCAGGCCTTTTAGTGTTTCTGTATGCCCAACTCTTACCTTATTCCCAGCATTTAACAGGAAACCACAACTAGTGGATGACAGTCATTACCCATTAAGACACAATACATTTACCATGGGGAGTGATGTGTCACACAACTTCAACATTCTCTCAGCGTATGAGTGCTCAGCTGTCAGCTGTAAGTGACATGGCGATTGCTTACCACGAGCTGTAAATGCTTAAGTTTAACTTTCGGATCGTAGGCCTTAACAAAAATGCTGCCTTAACCTGGCATTCTGGAGAAAACACACAATCTCATAATGCAAACAGGTCTCATCCTGTGTGTGTGTGTGTGTGTGTGTGTGTGTGTGTGTGTGTGTGTGTGTGTGTGTGTGTGTGTGTGTGTGTGTCAATATTTACCAACTGGATTTTGAGTCTTAAAAAACAGGAATCTTAGTTCTTAAAGTTTTTGACAGACATATCATTTACATAACAGCAACACCTACAGAAAGCTATGAGATATTTCAAAATGTACTTCTAGCAGCTCCAAGAATACTGCGCTCATGTTCTGTCACTTGTAGAACACATTGAAACACATCCATAAAGTGGCGTTGAATGCGAAGCCAAGAGTGATATAACAACCCTCTGTTAGCTATCCCTGGCAATGATTTGGTTGACAGATCTTCAAACTCCATAGGAGGGATGGTATACGTAAACTTCATGGCCCTGTTTTGAAGTACAGTTACAAGTAGTACATGGAAAATATACATGAAATGAATAGGAGTTATTTTCTGCTTCAAATGCAGTATCTTTTTGCCACTGTATGCCCCATGTTCCATCACTCTGTTGGTTGGTATTCATGGGTTCCCTGTTTTCTGCTTCAAGAGAGTATCGACTTTCCAATCTTCATTTTGACACATGTCAGTTTACCGAGCTGTCTCTTTCTCTGGAGGCAGAAGCTGCTCGTTGATAAGACTGCCTGCTATGGCAGAGAGCGGGAGATATGGAAGTCGGTTATGAAATTGTGTCAGGGCTCGAAAGCAGCAAATGTGGGTATTTAGACAAACTGCAGCCTTCCCTGCCATGAAAATTTCCGCAGGCACTTGGACACGCCCTCCACGGTCCCTAAAAGGAGCCTCAATCTTATTCAGACTGATGTATGATGCTTGTAGCACTCTTCACCCAATCTTTAGCTCTAGTTTCTACTTGAACTCCCAAAGTTGAGTCAAGTTGTTGATAACAACGTGTGAGCACTCAGTCAGTGCATAGAATATTCCATCAGCTGAAGAACTGTGCGAGCTTACAAGGTTTTTATGCCAATGTTAACCTCAACGGTGTATTCCCAGTGCGTCTTCCCTGACTACATTTTCTCACTATATATTTCCAAATTGAATAGATTTTTTTTATGTTTTAATAATGATACTTGGCTTTAAATGTTTTCTGCACTATGAAAAGCCAATATACTTACACTATCCATATGAGTCTGCAGTCATAGATGGCATAAACACAAATAAATTATTTTAAAATAGGCCCACCCCTCTCACAGCACCCACCTAACCCCAAACCCTCCATAAGCACCACTGAAACTCTGACTGAGACTTCATCACCACACACACCAAGCGCTCATGTCACCTAAGGAGCACCAAAAGCTGTCTTTGCATCCCTTTGCACTGACACTCCAAAATGAGGAAAAACAAAGAAATAAGACACCTCAAATCTTATAAGATAATTACTCACAAAAGCAAATACCAGCAGCTGACAAACAGGGTGTAACATATATGTATCTTATATATACCTTAAGTGATTACTTTTACAGAGAACATCTCAATACCCTCTTGTTCAAATTTGAAAAAAACAAGATAACAGCATTTTGTATTTCAAGAAACAAGACTGGTAAACCATCAGGTTGTTGGCCACTCAAATCCATCTCAGGTATTTGAATAATATCTGTGAAAAAAATGTTTCTGCTGTCAGCTATGGGTTCAGCAAGATCAGCTATGCATTGACTATTTGCTATTTATTTCTCACTGTTGTTGTGACTTCATTTGTTCCTTATAATTGTTATTTTATCATCTTTAAAGTGCATCGACATCCTTTTATTTATATGAATTGTTCTACAAAAATGAATTAAGGTCAAGTGCACTTGCAAGAACATGTTCTATTGGCATATGGTATCTACAAAAATAAAGACAAATAAAATACATACAAATGCTTAGAAAGAAAATATCTAATCATTTTAATGTATTTAGAAATATAAATGAAATATCTCCTCCAGCTTCTTATGGAAGTAACGTTTGTAATTATATTACATATATTAGACAAATTAGAATACAAGTCATAGTTATATTTTAGAATCCCCAATACCTATTGGATTATGTCTTCCAAGGAAAATGCATAAATGTTTCATGGCCCTTTCTATGTATCCGGTCTTCCATGCATATAAACAAAGTCTAATTTATGCCTCTGCC
Source organism: Albula goreensis (assembly GCA_022829145.1). Lineage (NCBI taxonomy): Eukaryota > Metazoa > Chordata > Actinopteri > Albuliformes > Albulidae > Albula > Albula goreensis. The sequence goes on along the minus strand of CM040746.1, from coordinate 34,980,796 downwards.
CTACTTGTGCTGTGGAGTTTATTTCAGCAGAGTCCCAAAGAGTGCTTTTCCTGTTTAGCCACAGTCAATCAAAATTCACACCGTGTTTAGCATCTGGAGCACAGGTAAGTTCAGACTGACCCCAATAACCCTGAAACATCTAAAACATGCTAAGCCCTCACTTGTCACATTTGATCAAGAAGGACCTCATCTGAATAAGCTAAGACAACAGGTAAGACTGAGATGCAAGAGGTTTTGGAGTCCCCTGAATAACTAAGACTGAGCTGGATCAACAATGACCTAAAACCAAGAGGTTTTATTCTACAGTCCTTACCTGAATAACTTCTAAGACCCTGATCACAGCCCCTGACCTGGATCACATCTATGACCACATCTATGATCAAGACAAGGTTTTGGATCACATCTGACCAAGAGGGCCCTTACCTGAATAACTTCTAAGACAATGAGATTCTGAACCCAACAACCCTGACCTGGATCACATCTATGACCAAGAGGTTTTTTCTACAGTCCTTACCTGAATAACGTCTAAGACCATGAGATTCTGATCACAACAACCCTGACCTGGATCACATCTATGACCAAGAATAAGTCCTTACCTGAAAGACAGATGAGATTCTGAACACAACAACCCTGGCCTGGATCACATCTATGACCATCTACAGCCCTTACCTGATCTAAGACAAGAGATTTTTGACCTGGATCACATCTATGACCAAGAGGTTTTGGATTCTACAGTCCTTACCCGAATAACGTCTAAGACCATGAAATTCTGAACCCAACAACAACAGAGCAGCCTGTTGGGTATTCCCAGCATGACCTCTAAATTTTTTAACTTTTTATTTCCCATCCGGGGTTCCTGATTCCTAAATCATGCTTTCCACCGTACAGGGGGAATGTTTCCTTGGCAGTTCTAGATCTTGCTCTCTCAGTTGGGTGTCTGATAATTAATTCTCAGAGGCATTTACACACTCACCTGAACTGTAGCACTCCAGCCCACATCTCTTAGGACTAATTAAAGTGAATGAATGATCGGAATTCACCGACTCAATGTTATAAGGTTTTTTATTTATTTATTTATTTATTTTATTTTTTTGCTTTTTGATTCAACTGTATCTTGAATGAAAGCGCAGTTCGGTAAGCCCATGTTAAGGTTTATTGTGTCAGATTTTTATTTCATTACTTTTTCTTCTGTTCTCTTTGTATTATTCTATGACTGGAACCTTTGAAAAATGAATGACCTAAACTGCAATTAGGAGACCCTCAGAATATATTTTACATCATTTCCAACACTAGTAAAGCACCAATTCTTAGAATCAATTACAATTCAAATTCAGTGAAACTGATGCTGTGTATGCATTTACCAACAGTAAACGGTTGAGCTTTTGTGCAGATGATGTGAAAGCTTTAAAATATCAGTTTCAATATTGACACGGTTTCCTCTCCATCTGATTTATGGGCTCTTATGTGTCACAGTCACACAGCAATTAACCCATGTTGCAAGTGTGCTCTTGAAATTCCTCTTGATACTCTTAAATTTTAAATTCACACAAAAATAAATGTAATATTTTCTAGGTCAAATAGTCCATTAGGCTTTAACCGGATGGTATCTTACACAAAACACATAAGCAATTTACATAATGATCCCCTTGTATTAGCTCATCCTATTACTTCCAAGCACCCTATTACTTGTGTTGCCTATTCTTTATCTGTTTTGAATGGAGTAAGATGAGGTGATATCCAATCTCATTATGTACAGAGGCCATATTTTTTTTTTTGTTTCTGAGAAGTTAATTAATACTGGCTCAATTTTCAAAATCATGCCTTATATGGGTTGAGATAGGAGATTGCTGGTGTGTTTCAGACTGCCCATTAAGGCCTGGGAGGACCGTGGGTGGAGGCGTGGTGTAATGAGCTGAGTGCCGGTGCGGTAAGTCGGTGGTCACAGCTCAATTCCCAGCCAGGGCTTGGCTGTTTACTTCCATTCTATCCAATCTTCAGGTTCAGCAAATATCCAATGGTATAAATGTATAATAAATGGGTAATAAATGAGTAAGCTGTTAGTAAGCTGTTAGCAGAAAAATAAAATCAGTGATGACAATGAACATAAAAATAAATAAATGACAAATGTTGACCAGAATCTAAATCTTTAAGTGTAGGAAGTTTGTTGCTGCATTTCAAGAATAATGTCAAAAAGTTTAACTTGATGCAACTTTAGTTAAGACAAAATTTGTATTATTTGGCTTTGTAAAACACAGGGATGGTAAAACATATTTTTGTGTTTAGTTTCACAGTGTCTTTTGTACAGCGTTGGGTCTTCATGGACACTTTGAGGTTTCAGCTTTGTCTGATGTTTTAAGTTTTTAAATGTTTTAAGGACTTTGTGTTTTCTTCTTGAAAAATTGTGACTTGTCCCCAGCTACACTTGTTTGGTTGTTTTCCTGCAGTATGTAGTGAGTGTGTTCCTTTATCACAATACTCATATAAAGACTTGTAAGCTGGCTTTATATCTCTCAGCTAAAGAAAAGGGCTTATCCTTGGATGACCTTTGTGTAAAGTATAGTAGAAATTATTGGTGGTATTCAGGGAGCCTTCAAGCTTCACTGTGAGTCATATACTGTATCCATTACTGAATTGGTATTTTAAAATTAAATTAACAAAATGGTACTGATACAAATGTGATAGTCATATTTTGCCCGGATCCATGTTTTGCATGAAATAAAAGTCATGCAATTGTACTGATATGCAATGTCTCTCCAGAGGTCTGCTTTTGCCTGTTTACAGTTCTAATGCAATTTCAGCCCAGTTGTCATTTTTTTATAATTTCCTTGTAGTTCAGCTTGAGTCTTGTAATTTTGTTCAAATATATAGTCCAGAAAAAGTCATATATAGTGGAAAAGCAAACAATATTGTATATAATGTTATTTGTTAATACTTTGAATCAGTCTGGTAAAAAAAAAGTATTGCATACCTTACCATTTACTAACTTTTAGTTTTAGCTGTACAACAACAATCGATAAAAAGTTGAGTTCAGGTCAAGCGTAGCCAAGAAAAAAAAATAACTTGAGGATTATTTTTTGAAATATATAAATAAACTTCAGCTGTTGCTTCTCCTGAGATGGAGTGGGGGTGCTGGATCATGAGTATAATATGAATTCAGTCACGATTCCCAGTCACTGCATCCTGTTAGTGAAAATGATATTAGGATATTTCTCAGTCGAGTCTCAAGGGGTCTGTCTGGCATCTCTGAGGATGAATCTAACCTTCTAAATTATTTTTGAGTGCCATCAGAATCACATTATTTCCCTTCACTTCTACACACAAAACAAACCCAGTGATTTAAAATGGACTGAATGCAGTACCTTATGGTTCAGAGGTTGAGGGAACTCTGAGTAACCCAGACAGTTTGTTCTTACTTAAGAAATGGGCAACTGGTCACCCAGCCCCTGTGCAGCTGCAGACACAAGATCTATTTTTTCCAATTGCTGTAAATGTCTCAATACCGCCAGCGCTTTGTGAACACAGGTGCTGAGTTCTGTACTTAAATGGGATAACAACACAGATAGGTGGTGTGCATAATGAAGTCATTTGTAAGAAAAGCAAAAAAAAAAAATGTGTGCTTATAAGCCTCTACATATGGGGTGTGCTATGCTAAGGGGCTTATGTTCACAGTCAAGGAGTGCTATGCTAAGGTACCTGTATTCACAGCCTGGCTGTGCTAATGCTAAGGTGCTGGCCCTCATGGACAGGGTGTGCTATGCTAAGATGCCTACATTCACAGACAGGGTGTGCTATGCTAAGGTGCCTGCATTCACAGACAGGGTGTGCTATGCTAAGGTGCCTGCATTAACAGACAGGGTGTGCTATGCTAAGGTGCCTGCATTCACAGACAGGGTGAGCTATGCTAAGGTGCCTACATTCACAGACAGGGTGTGCTATGCTAAGGTGCCTGCATTCACATACAGGGTGAGCTATTAACAGACAGGGTGTGCAGGGTGTGCTATGCTAAGGTGCCGGCATTAACAGACAGGGTGTGCTATGCTAAGGTGCCTGCATTCATATGGATGTAACCAAGTCTTACGCTGCAGCAACATGTCATAACTTTGACAGAAAACACAGATCGAGATAGTAGCAAACTGAAGAAGAACAAAAAAATTCTATTGTCAAAAGCACTGATGATTTTTATTTTTCTCTTTGCTTGACAGAAAACACAGATCGGACAGAGAACAAAAAAACTAGTGTCAAAAGCACTGATGATTTTTACTTCGACCAGATGTCTGATCGTGTGGTGTGGTGGGAACATTATTGAGGAGTAGTTTCTGGGATTTCAGGAAATTAAAGGCAGACTGGGTGAAGGGGCTGGCATGAAAATAATGGACAGCCTGGAGGCATGTGACTCAGATCTGCAGAAACTTAATGGTCAGGAGTATTATTGATGTTCTGCTGAGAGGAGCTATAGGAGGAGCAGGCTATGGTTGCAGCATGTATTCAAAAAGTGCTCCACTTTCCCTGCTGAGGCCTTGCGCTAAACATGCCCATCGCTGCCTTTCTGCTGAAATGGTTATTTATTTCATTGCTTTTGTCAATAGTTTTATTTGTGTTTGTAATAATTTAATTTTTGAGTGTGTATTTCTGAACATGTGGCTCACTTACTGCTCTGAATATGACTGCCTCAAAGGAAAAAAAAAATGTGTTATTTTATGTTAAGACTATAATAGAGTACCCTATCAGCACTGACCGTAGTAGTTAAAAAAAAAGTGCAGTTTATCTTGATTGATGTATTAGGAATGATTTCTGGATTGGGAGTGATTTGGAGATATCTGAAGCAAAATGCTCTAAATGTGTGTGTCATTAACGTCATATAAGAGCCAATGACATGAACATTAAGACTGAAACAGAAACATTTGGCCAAGCCCAGAATCTGACCCCTGAGAATCACTGCACCACCTTATATGCTGTGCAGACAGCCAGACATAGGAAATTTGCATGTATTATGTACATGGGAATCCAATGTTGATTTATGCCTGAAAGTTAAATCTCCATTTAATGTCTGTCAGGTTATGGTGCATATCGACAAAACTATAAAAAAAAAATCTTTCAGAAAAAGGCTATAATTGTTAACATATCAAAAACATGTCAAGTCAGTATAGAACCAGATATTGATGTTTTTCACCTACTGCAGGCTAAGTACATATTCAAATATCCAACTGCATATAGCCTCTGACATTAGGCGGCTAACCAGCTACAACGGGTCTAAAGATTAAAGATCGTGCATAATCGTTATGCATTCCCCATGAATGCACACTCACACTTTTCTCCTGCAACCCAAACAGATGCAACAGTAGAAACTAGAAAAAAAAATGCCTACAATAAGCTAAACTATTTGCCAATGGCATGAAAAAAAATGGACTTGATAAAACGGCTTAAAATAAGATACATTAAGAAAAACATTCTTGAAAATTGAAAATGTATCTTGAAGCCACAAAAACCGAATGGCATGAAATATTGATTAATAGCATGGTTGTGTTCTATTAAAAGTGAAGTTTTGGATGCATGTGACTGTCAGACATAATCTTTATATGTATATTCATGCTGTTTGTTTTGTTTGCTCAATTATGGCAACTAGGAAGAGGGACTTTTGACATCCGGGACTTTATATTTAGGGCTATGAGGGCAGTACATGAATCTGTTTCCAGGGGAGGAAGGTCTTATGTTGTCTTAAGTGCTACTGAGCAGATAATTTGGTCAGTTATTATCATTCTTAGTTCTTAGCTAGTTCTCAACTAGTCAATCTTTGTCGTATATAACACATAAGGTCTAAAATGGTATTCTGTGCATTAATGGAAATAATGGATAATCTTAAAATGTCATCCATGGTTAGGTACTCAAACATTTTTAAATAAAAGAAGCATGAAGATATTGGAATAATATAGTTTGCTACTCTTGAAAGATGTACAATATTATTGAATGATGCAATACCGTTGATTGGAAATGTGATTGGTGGGTAAGTGTGACACGTAGTTGCCAAGATAATTGAATAAACGAGTAATCAGCTAATCAGACACTTAGTGCAACTCCTCGTGTGCTACTCCTCATTATTTGTGAGTGGAGTCTGGGTCAAGGGGTCTACATTACTCCCACCCTAGCGTAAGTGTGTGACACAGACCATAAAAGAAGAAAAGATTGTTTTTTTTTCCTTCTCCTCTGCAGCTCACAAAAAAAAGACTGTCGTTACTGATTTGAAAAAGAATATGAAATCCGACATGTCATATATCAGAAAGAAAGGGCTCAGTTATGTCTCTGACTCACTAGGTTGAGAGAAACAAAGCCACACTTCCTTTTATGAGGATGGCCAGTGCCTGACTGTGACTGAGACTGAGGGTCTGTCTGACACAAAGAGCAGTGACAGCTTCGCATCACCAAACCACTGCTGTTTGCATTGAATCACACTTGTCTCTTTGGCGACAGTCTCCGAAAGTCTTCAGATTGCCCCCTTCTTGCGTACATGGGCAAACACTCTTACAGCCTAACTTGAGGGACTGAAAGTCGGGCTTAAACTCAGAGGAACTTATTGGGGGTACTTCTCAAATTTCCATCATGGGCAAGGAGGGCATTAGCAAGCAGGACATAAGCAAATCCTACGGCATCAGACACACAAAAGTCAAAAATCTACTCCAGTGTGTCAGTTTTTCATTGAGAATTTTACATGCGCCAAGTTTCTTTCAACACATCATGCCCAAAGGACTTCACTAGTGGACTCTGAAGAGTATGATGCATAGTGGGGTCTTCAGTTAACATTTTACTGACTTAAAACAAATAAATATTTTCCCCACCATGTCCATACATGATCAGCACATTAGTTACTGCTGTATGTCAGATGTTTGGTTATATAGTAGTTATGCTCATCACAGTGTAAGATGCTGCACAAGATCAAAAAAAGTAAAGCTTGTACTCAGGCAAATGTTATATAAGGGCTGTCAAATCATTTTTTTTATATTCAAATGTTTTGGAATAGCAGTAGCCCACTTAGTAATAAGCATGTACATGTGAGTGGTTTGGTCAAAACACTTAATTTGAGTCATCTGCTCTAGAAGCCTCTTTTAATTAAATTAAATGTCATGTTCCTTAATGCAGGCAAATTAAAGTGATTTGTCTGGTTATGTATCATGTATGTCCTTATATTGTGGTTTGAAGATTTAATTAAGAAAACCAGCTATTCGTTTTTTCAGGTTTTGAACGCATATCTTGAAAAATGACCATGTGAACCCATTGCAACTCATTGTCTTTGTTTTTAATTACAGAATATTATGATTATATGCACTTCCATAATGATGCTGAAACTGATACTCTCTTCATTACTTTCAAATTTAGTTTTACAGGAGTCATTGATGGATTATTTTTTTTTATTCTACCATATGCTGAAAAAATAATAGTCTTCACATGGTTTGATGTGTTATAGTTAATTCTCTGAAACCATGAAAATCTTTATTAAAATCAATTATGTCTCAAATTATGTCTTTATTTTATGCAAAGAAATTGAGATCCGTGTGAAATTTGGAACTAATTTGGAATCAAATACTGATTTTACCAATTACTGATGTTATGATCAGTCAACGTGTTGAGATCAATTGCACTGGAGACGAATCTCACTATAATAAACATTTTCATGCATTTTTACATTGCAACTACACAGTAACTAACTTCCAATGTAAAACCACTCTAAACCACTGTCTCACTCCATAGGTTCAGCCCATATACAGTATCATATCCATACTCTTAGGTAAAACAATGACTAAGAAAACCTCTGCTGCAAAGTACTTTAGTCATAGTATAGTTTTCAGCACATTAAGTATAAAGGCTTGCTCTGGAAATGAGTGACACCAGAAATGTTCAACGTGAGTGTGGTAAACATAACAAAAGCCATACAGTTTATCATTTGAAAGCTTCATTAGCTGATGCAGTGTATGCATTTCATTTAGTAGATTATAATAACTCTAATTGCATTCTATAAATATCCCAGTGTTATAAATTAAATCAACTGTTTTAATTGTAAATGTTTTAGCATGACATATTGAAGATGTGTTTGCTTGCTTTGTTAGCTTGGTTGCCACTTCTGGTCTGTGTAGAGCACAGTCGCATGCTGTGTATCTGTTAGTATCATATTTACAAATTTTTGTAATTGTTATTTAATGGTAATTTAATTATCATTGCACATATGGGGGCAGCCTATAGCCTAGTGGCTAAGGTACATGCAGTACATGCCATTGCTGTTGGGCCCTTGAGCAAGGCCCTTAACCCCACATTGCTCCCAGGGGAGATTGGCCCTTGGTTAGTCTAATCAACTGTAAGTCGCTTTGGATAAAAGCGTCAGCTAAATGACAGTACAGTACAGTACATAAATCAGGAATGAAAAACCAATCTGAACAATAGAATGGTAGACAGAGTAAAATGAGCTGCCAACAAAAGGGTCAGGAAGTCCCTACAGAAAGTATACCTTCCCTACTGCTAAATACATTCTCAGACTGTAAGAGCCAAAACAAAAGGGGTGAGTGTTCAATGAAATTTGCAGATCTACTCTGGTCTAGGTTAGCATGACTTTACAAACTGAACAAAAAAGTGTACAAAAGTAAAAAAAAAAAAAAAAACTCATGTCCAAAACAATCCACATTAAAAAGTATAAATAGAAAACACAGGTTGGCAAAAAAAAACACAAAATGGACTTAAGACCCACAGTCGACAGTGTTCATCGAGTTGGGAGTACCGGTAGGGGAAAGCCACCAGCCCCAGCATGTCACCTGCAGCCTCTTCAACGGCCAGCCCCTAACCAGGACCTTCACAGATGTGGTCAGTCGGTAATTAGTCTGCTCTTGGGCTTAAAGAGAACAGTACACATGCACACATGCAAGCACAGTCACAGCTGTATGCAGCTGCGCATTCATTGCACGAGAATGTTCAATTTTGCAGCTAATTGGACGTTCCAGTTCCACTCAGCTACCAGAAGAGATAATTATGCTCAGCCATGCTTCCGTAACATTCTTCACTCTCACTGTGGTTTTTGACACTTAGATTCACTAAAGTCTGGTTTTCATGAAGGTGGGGAGCAGATCCACTCTGTACGTTTGGAAAGATGCTTTACTAAGGGGCCAAGCTTATGGAATGAAAGGGCCTGCGTCAGAACAGAAAAATGGGCAGCAGTCTATGGAGCACAGCATAAAAGATGTCCTCGTGGGAAGAAATAGCTCGAATAGCTGTTATAATGGTACAATGTGGGGTGGAGAGCCACAGGCTCTTCTTCTTTCCCTTGTTCTGCAGCATTTAATTGATCAATTAAAGCACTCGATTACACACCTAACTCAAATCTCCTGGTCTCTTAGGCCTAAATCAAGAGCTGATATTAAATGAAAATACAGACCAGTACCTCCCGAGGATCCTCTGTACAAGAGCTGGCTACCATTGGTCCATGTGTAGCCTCTCATTTCTCATTTGTCTCTTCATTTTAGAGCATGCATCAAAATATCTCAGCGTTTTGTAAAACCATGCTTTTCATGTAATAAATAAATGAAAGCAAATGAAATTGCCATTAATGACTGTATGGGTGACTGCACTTGAAAATGAATGAGATGCTCCAATGCTCATGGTTCATGGGAGGAATGATGTGGGTTCTGTGTTACCTCCGACAGATCCGCAATTTTAGCATTCAAAACTGACACTTTTTTTTAAAGGGGAATTAACTGCTCCTAATTAATATGGTTCATATTTTCATCCTGTCTCCACAAAATAACATGTGAACCATTAATATATAAGTGATGCAAACTGTCTAATGGGTGAAGCATTTCCAATTATCCCCGAGATAACAATGCTTTAGTTACGCAAAAGTGAATTAGGCAAATCGGTCAACTCTCCAAGGCAAACCTAATAATAGGTTTTTATTACTCTTTTTTCTCCAAAAAGCACTGGACCATTACATGATGCTCCATGATAGCTCTCAGTATGAGTTTGATTCATGTTGCTAAATGATAAACTGTGATCCCACTTTATGAATTAACACTAGCTTATTTTCCTCACCCTTCACGTGCCCCTGTTGTCAGCAATCAGTGTTGTTCTGCCTCTCCTAAAATGCCCAATGGGCATCTTCCATTGGTAGGCTAGCATTAATTGTTGGCTAAGACATAAATTATGGTATTCCTTTCTCTGTGGCTTTATCACTCAATTAATGAATTATGCACCAGACTGAATTTGCACGATGTTGCATCATTAAAATATATTAATAAAAAATACAATCCCCTGAACTAGAAATAACTTGTATAAATGTTTAAGTGCTTTCAGCACTTGCTGGAGAGAGGTGCTTTACACTCAGTGTCAACCCTCCCCCACTCTGTGAAGAGTGAGGGGAAGCTGGGACTCACTTAAAAATTCAGCGCTAAAATATGTAAATAATGAAAGAAATAGATGCCTACTTTCAAATTGTCAAACTGGGTTTCTGTCAAGGGCAGTGGAACATCTGCCCATACAGTTGTGTGTGTGTGTCTGTGTGTTTTTTTTTTTTTTTTTCAGACAAAACTGACATTTTCAGTCTCTTTTGGTTGACAGTAACCTGTTGTTACAGAATGTGTGTGAATGGCCAGTGTACCACAATGCTGTCAGTAGAATGTGCTTGATATTTTTATTTGTCAGAGGTAAGTCACATAGCTGTTTGTGGAACAATAACGTTACAGTAAACCTTAACACCCAGGGTACTGACACGCTGTTCACTTGGAAGGTTTCTGCTCTGAGACGCTTTGGCTTTATTTAACGTTCAGGCATATTGTGCTTCTAGCAAAACAGATTGCAATAAAACCCATTTACATATAATTTCAATGGAAATTAATTCACTCCAGCTCTGTGATTGTATTCTGTTCCTTTAGCTTTGTGTCAGACAATGTCTACATATTGCATATGAATGCAATTCCATTACATTTGGCACTTGAACTAAATTCATTTAAAAAAACAGAACTGATAAGATGTTGTGCATGCATGCATGTTGTTTTTCTTTCTTTGCTACTCAAGTGAATATCAAAGGGTAAGTATTTTACAGAACTCTAAGGCAATGAATGCTCTACTCGGCAATAATCTGCTTTCAGATATGATAACAAAAATTCTACATTTATATTGTTTACAATGTAAAGAGCCACTTGACTTGCTGAAATTGTTTGGCTCAAACTGTACTTTTGTTCTGTGGGGAATGAACACATCACATGACTTGGCAAAGCAAAACTATTAGAAAATACAATTAAGTTTATTTAATTTATCAATTAAATATTGGTTGTTTTGCATATTACTTTGTAGAGACATTTTCAGCCATGCAATTCCATTAACCTGCACTATTCCTGAGTGCACATTTTAAGTACCTTAATTACTGTTAAAGCAAGAATGAAAATATTTGGGTCATTAGCTCACTTTTCTTTTATAAAGTAAGTTTACATCGAAATGTACATTTATAATGAGTTTTATTAAAGCCGAGATTCTGTACAGTATCTTGAGAGAGAGTGAAACTTAATCTCTCATGAAGCCGCACCTGACAAAAAAACTCATATGTTCCAATAAATAAATGTGTTCTGGTGGCATTATAGATGGAAGGGTACAGTCCCATCCTCCAAAAAAATCCACTCAACACCTCTGCCACAGCGCTACCAATTTTTATACTGCAAAAGTGGAAACCACACATACAGCTTAGATAGTACCTTCACACCAGTACTGGCAATGCCACCTGGAAACAGAAAGACCTGCTGGTCCTCTGGGACAAGCCACTCAATCTGCAGCAGTGGTATCTTGGAAATCAAAATCTGAGTCAATGTTTGACCTGAAACAAATACAGCTTTTTTAGGAATTCAGGGCAATTAACCTCTTAAAAGAATAAGAAGGGTATTTCAAAGGTTCTACGTGTTTTGTCACTTATATTTTACTTTGTACTCTCTGCTCTCACAGCCAAATTAGAGTTAAGGACTTTTGTATATAAATTGTATACATTCAATTCATCGATGTATCATGACTGTACTCTCATCACTCATCTGTTCAAAGAGACTTCTGGGCTTTGTTAAGGTCGAGTTTGTTCTCAGATTCCTCTGTACAGCAGAATGAATTTCGAGTCTGAATCTCGCTCCCTGCAAGATCTCCATCATTTTCAGCAGGAACAAATACTGGTGTCTCACTAATGCCGTGTGCCTTCATGCTTTGTGCAGTCAGGTGCGATACTTCCAGCAAGGCTTTAAGGAGTCCCGTTGGGACAGGAGCCTGTTTTTATTTTTCCACTTCTTTGTCCTTTAAGATGTTTCTCATGTTGTGTGGGGGGAAAAAAAGCTGCAGTGTGCTTTGGGTGTTTCAACAGTTTGTTTGATTTATTGCACCTTTGATTACACATGAAAGCATGAGAGTCATGGTAGTTATTTCTACTTGTTAGTAATCGTCTAACCAATTGTGAAAGATAAAACTCATACTTCAGCTTTGTAGATATATAATTTGCTGAGGTCCTTAGGGTGCGCTCAGCATACACTTGCCATTCAGACCTGTAGTGATTCACTGCTTAGAATCAGTGCTGCTGTAGCTTGTATTGTTTGTATGGTTTAGAAATTTCAGTTTTTGTGTATTTTTTTTTTTAAATAGCATTATCTACAATGCGTTTACTAGCAATTGGCTATCTGCCATAACATGTTCAGAGTTAATGAAAGGTAACAAGTGGCCAATATTTATGACAATGGCAGATCTCGCTTCGATTTTGCTAATCAAAGATATCATAGATTCACACCATAAAAAGGAGAAAGGCCATGAAATACATTTTTAAAGGGAATCAAGGATGTTCTTAATAGTTCAGAGGAAAACATGTTTCATTTCGGTTATTTCACAATAGAAAGGATTGGGGCCTCTGAGTGGGTCACAGGGTAAGATGTTCGCCTGGGAGCCTGAGATCAGGGGTTCACCGCATTTCCAGCTACCTTTGGTGAGGTGACAATTGGCCCAGCCTCGACGGAGGTGATGGGGGTAAGCCGGATAAGTTCGTTGGTCTCATCACTACAGCGCCCACTCTGGTCATGTTGGGTGCCTGTGGCTGCACGAACTGAGGGTGCACTGGCTGCGTCATCCTCCAATCTCATAGGCAGTGTGGGAGTAATGTTAGGGCTGCTGTGTGAATAAAAGCGCAGGCATCGTCATGTGAATCGCCCAAAAATTGAGGGAAAATCAGGGTAAAAATTTGAAGAAAAAAAAAAAACTATAGAAAGAATGACGAGCTTGACAGCTTCATCCATCTGTCTGTAACGTAATATGGCTAGTGTCTACATGCTAATTAAAATGTGGACTGATGTGTAAGATACAAGCAAGGTCTTATGAGGCCAATGGATGAGTTACTGAATATATTAAATACATAATTACTCAATATGCAACTGATGATTTTTCATCTCATAAAATAACTTATTCTTTTATAGAAATTGCCATGGTGCTTTTATTTCAACCAAGAGATTGCTGTTCTGGACTTCTGATTTTAAATTAATGCTTAATATTGATTCTCTTTTAAGCGAGTATACTTTTGAATTTTTAATAAAATAGACCATTTTAGGCAAGGCTTTGGTTCATATTGCGTTACATTTAATATATTATGTATCACTTGCTGCCCTGGAAAAGGACAACTAAATTATCTGATACTGAGGAAAATAATATTTATGGCATTTAAGTTAATGTCCTTACACTGCTGTAAGCTCAGTGCTTTCCCTGCCTTGGAACGTCATGTCGACTCACCCCCATTTTTATAAAGTGAATAAGCATTTTCTCAACAGAAGCACCTTTTAGAGGATGATCGGTGCGTGTTCTGTGGAAAGGTGTGGAGGAAAGTTCTGGGCCACCCATCTGGCGAAAGTGTGAGGGATGGGATGAGACGGAAGTGGTAGGGGGTGGGGGGGGGTTGGGGCGGTAATGGGACTTCATTCCCTAGCAGCATTTATTTTTAAAGAGATGGGTAGCAAATGCTGCTATTGCCACATGGCTACTTGAAAGCCATTACTATGACTGTGTGTTTTAAAACAATGATTTATTTATCTGTCACCGAAGTGCAAGCTACTGGCTATGAGAGGAAGGAGAGAGGACGTACCCACTTCACCACATGACAACAGACGCCAGTTTCAGAGCCTGATTAATCACCCTTTGCCAAGCACATCAGCAGTGCGCCTCATGATTGCGGTTACTGTCACTCTGCCGAACGTGAGCGAAAAGAGACTTACCCATCTCCTCCTCTGCTGCTTGCCATTCCATCCCTGTGAATGCCACTCCTGATGTGCGAAAACCGGAGTCAGTGTGTCCAATCAGTGACATCATTAAACACGCTAATGCTAAAAAAAAAAAAACAGCAATAATTTGAAATTTAAATGCAAAAGATCTATACCGGTGCTAATAATCAAACAGAATTCACGCTAGAGAGGACATCTAATATGCAAGGGGCCCTGACAGTCCTCTGCCTCGCATGTCACAAGGAAGATTAGATATTGTCAGAGCCACCTGACATTTTTTCCCTAGAAAATATATATTTTTTTCTCAAAATACAATTAGTCTCTTTTTTTTTTTTTTTTTTGATCTTTGCAAGGCTAGGATGTGAGGCAAAAAAGGATAATAGTGGACCAGGACACAATGGCTGTCAGTGTTTTTATTTCTTTATTTATTTGTATTTATTTATTATTATTTTTTAATCTGAACACCAAGTTCACACCAAGTATGAATTCCATGTTTACTGATTAATTTATGTATTTTTAAGTTCTCCCTGTCCAAGCCTAGACCCTTCATGCTTTGTCTTACCTCTGGATGGAAATTACTGTCTTTTTGCCCACATTAGGCATCCTTTTTGCTTGACAATTCAGGGCAAGGGTAGGCATGCATTCTGAATGCCTGTTCTTAATGTTTTAATTAGCACAGTCGTTCATGAATCCGAGAATTTAGTAAAGTTATGTGATGAGCTCACACATGGCTGCCAAAGGCAGTTCTCTTATTTACGTATGAAATGTTTTCCTGCAGATTGATGTACAAGTGAATCTGCATTGATGTTTGCAGCTAATACGTTAACTGAGCCAGGGTAATTGGTAGAAACCAAAACCCCGCATACACACCTGAGTTTGCCCACTCCAGCTGTAGGAGGTACTCCCAGGGAGGTAAGACCTATTAAATTCCTTCAGACTTATTTATCTGAGCGTCGATTTCACAGGCAGCCTACGTCTGTCTACGATAATGCATATCACTTCGCAAATTATCCAACTCTTTGGGGCGCATTTATCAACAATTTCATAGACGAGGTGCACCACCTGTGTGCGACGGAGGGCATACAGATGAAAACTGACATGCTCTCCCAGACAAATTTAAGAGTTAGTGGCGCAGGGCAAGCGAGGAGACACTTCAGTCTTTACTTATTAATAATCTGTCGCAGGAGCTTAATCCTTATATTATTAAAGTCAACGAATTCACAAAGAGACCACCTTAAGTGTAGTCTTTTAGCCACGTACAAGCCAGCGCTAATGGGTTCCTAATGGCAATTAGACCTTTAATATTAGCATCCGGAACAGATTTAGAGAGACATGTTGGTGCACTTATGTGATGAACGTTACAATATCATTGTCGAGGGGAGGGAGGACCAATCTAGTTTAAAATTTCATTATTCTCAGTAAATTTTAATGCCTCCAGCATGCGAGCCAGGGAGCTGTGAGGAGCGACAGCATGGTGATGACAGTTTAAGAGCAGGAAGGGGGGTTCTTAGAAACTGGCTGAATGTCCATTGAGGTGACGGGGGGTAGTATTGCCAGCCTGTGGACAGTCTGTCTGTAAATGAGGCAGGGAGAGCACCCAGGACCGGTTTCACCTTTTAGTGTTGGATGTTCCTTCAGCTCCTAGGTCAGCAATGTGTGTGTGTGTGTGTGTGTGTGTGTGTGCGCGCAGCGCATGTGTATGCGTGTGTGTGTGTGTGTGCGTATATGTTTGTGTGTGTGCATATGTGTGTGTGTGCACGCGCACGCAACGCACGTCTGTGTGCGTGTGTGTGTGTGCGTGTGTGCGTGTATGTGTGTCTGTGTGTGTGCATGTGTGTGTATGTGTTTGTGTGTGCGCATGTGTGTGTGTGCGTGTATGTGTGTGTACGCATGTGTAAATGCACATGTGTGTCCATGATTTCGTGTGTCTGTGTGCGTGTCTGTATGTAATTGATAATTCTTGTTCAACCAGAGAGGAGGAAAAAATACATTTGAATTATACCTGTTTTTCACTTTAACAATCATATTCATTTTGACATGTCCACAGTATGCTCTGTGTGGTTCAGAGGGGCCAAAGGATCTTGGCTAAACCAATGATGGCTTCAAAAATGACATATTGGCTGGGATTGATTACAATGATCTTTATTTCACTTGCACCAAGCAATGCAGTCAATATTAAATGTGCAAATTTCATCATTCTAAATTTCTGAATAGCACACATCCTGCAAAATATCAGCCTGGGACAGGCCTTTAAAGAAATTGAAATAACACAACATGGGGAAAATAAAACCCTGTGTGCACTTTGCCAAGACCGTTGGACAAATGAGTACCTATCAGGTTGTGTGTCCACAGTTGGCGAGAGAGGGGAAAGTGGCACACAGGGACTTTGAGCCTCTCTAATGTATTATTCACTATTGATACGCTGGCACATTCAGTGCAATTTATATTCATTCCGTCGTGTTTTCTTCAAGCTAAAACAAATATCACACAGGGGCTGTCTGCACATGTGTTGCTGGTGAAATTAACAGGAACCCGACACATTGGCTGTTTTGTGCTCTCTCCCCCACGCTGACCGTTCTGCCTCTGTGAGGAGAAGCAGAGGCTGATTAAATTTGATAGCAGAAGGCGACGAAACGGATTGTGTACACAGTAGCAAGTGAGAAAATTATCTGCGGGGGGCGGGTTGTCAGCTCAGAGAATTGTGTTGGCCCATATAATTTTGTTCCTGGTAATCTGAAAACCACAGCTAAGTCATCAACCCCACACAGATTTGTGTGTACGGTGCTTGGGGGTGGAAGGTTTGGGGGCGTGACAGTGTGTGTTAGAGGAGGGGTCTTTCATGTTAGAGGTCATCCTAAATAGCATGAGATGCATCCAACGACCTCACAGCCCTGACCTTGATCCCGACAGCGGTGAGATTAGCGTAGTGTATAGCGGGTGGGAGAGGGAAATGCAAATGATAAGAGCTAGCTCATAAACGCAGCCTTTTCACCTGAGTGGCATTTTTATGGGGCTACGCAGGCTGTGTTAATAACTATGACTCCATGGATCTTCTGGCTTCTTCCGGCTGTCAACAAGTCACGTCTGTTCACTGGCAGATCAAAGAGGGGGTGCTATGTTTTCTCTTTCTGTCTCTCTTCTCCTCCCTTCTTTTCCCTTTTCTCTTGTTTGCTTTCTTCTCTTCCTTTTTCCTCTCTCCCTCTTTCTCTATATTCTCCTCTCTCCTCTCTCACCCCATCTCTCTCTCCTCCTTTTTTCGTTGTCTCACTCATCTTCTGTCTCTTCTTTTTTCCGTCAGTTTGTTCACACGCTCAACCTCCTCTCTCATCCTCTATGTTTCTTTTCCTTTTTCAGTCTTCCCCCTCTCTCCCCACATCTTCTCTCTCATTTATCCTCTCTATCTGTCTCCTCTCTTCCTTTATCCTTCCCTCTCACTCTGTCTTATCCTCTCTGTCTCCTCCTTTTCCCTTCCTCTCTATCTCTCTCATCCTCTCTGTCTCTTCCCTATCTATCTCTCTCTCTCTCTCTCTCTCTCTCTGCTGATTAGATGTCAGCGCTCTTCCCATCCTCCCTCTGAGTGCCGTGCGGAGGCACCTGGGGGCCAGCGTCCTATGAGCCGCAGGTAATAACGCGAGTCACAGATGGCAGCCCCGAGACGAGCTGTGGCGGCACACGCGGGGGGCGCTCAATAAGAGCGGTCGAGATGTCTCCGTGTGATTATGGGCGTCATTTCCCTGCTCTACCGCAAAGAGACTCCCCGAAACGATTTAACGCTTGTCAGTCTAGAAATCAGAAACTTCAAAGAACTTTGGCTGTACGGTGCAGGCTTTAAATGGGTAGACTTGTAAAAGTGCTGCGCCGATAAGAATCTCTAGGTTAGAGCTATATACCCCCTTATGCACCATAGTGATGCATGCCGATATGACAAGTTTTAGTGCATGACTTAACTAAATCATCCAAATAAGGGCCCGGGGCTTTTGTTACCCTCAATTCAAGAGGTGCTTTACTCTCCAAGTCTCAGTCAGTGCACTCCCCTGATGAGGTGTATTCCGAACGCTAATCTTTCCTCTGAATTTTGCATGAAATGAAGAACGGCGAGGCGGTTAGACCAGAAGCGGTGGTCTATATGTGACACTGGGCCTGTTCCCTGCCTTGTCTGTGGAGGTTTTCTCAGACTGGCGGTTCCTGTGTAATGATGATGGGGGAACTCCGGTTTCATTCGATCTGATTAGAATGCTGGGTCTGTGTTTTCGCCACTCACAACTGTCAGAGTGGAGCAGCCGAAGAGCACATGGCCCTCTCCGTCGACCGCCAGGGTTTTTGTAATTGAGTTTAGCATGTCAATTCTGGAAGGCTTCTGGGAAGATGGCAAACATGGCTTTGCATAATGATATTAATACGCTGAATATTTACGTGACCTCGGAGTACGTGGCCGCTAACGGTGCGAGGCAAGAGGTTGTCTAATCACTGTCAGCTTCGTTCAGCGGAACTATAAACTACGCAATAATGTGCGAAAATGAAAGATCCCGGTGGGAGGGCAGGCGCGGTCCTCCATAAACGGTTACGGGACCTGACAACGTTCCCCCAGAATGTGCCGTGTCCAAACGGGCGAGCGCGTCAGCGAGACGGCCCGTCGCTCGATGCGCAGGAGAGCCGGGGAACGTGCTGCCGAGGGGCATGGACAGATGGCGCGTGGTGCACTCTGGTTCAAAGTCACCCCTAGTGCGCGATTCACTCACCATCGGCCGCAGAGGAGAATAGCAGTTGTCAGACTGGAAAGTGACTCCATTAGTCTTTTCATATTTGAGTGTAATTCGCAGGTGAGACCCAAATTAAATGGATATGCTGACTGCCTAGTTACTGTACTCCCCAATCACATCATTTTTTCGTCACTTTATATAATATGTAACAGACATAAACACTGTACATTGTACTGTAGCACTTTGTAAATTTTGGTAAATTTAATGAACAAGAGCTCAGAACTTTTGTTTCTCACTGTTCATTAAGAGCTTTTCCCTCCCTGTTTCAGTCTTTGCTCATGCATGATGGAGCACATTTCATGTGCATGTATGCATTTCATTTGTAAGTATATTTGTGTTTTTTGTGTGCTCATAGTGAACTATAATTATTGGAACCAGAACTATCGATTCCTTTCCTAAATTTTAACTAATAAGCTAGGCAAGATTAATTGAAAAAACCGCTATATACAATGCCACAGGCCATATTCTGTGATTTTGAAGAAAATGTTTTAGTTTTTTTTTTTCTTTTTCAGTTATTTAAATGCATTCAACTATAGCAAATAGTTTAATTTCCAGTAAGTTATTTTCCTATCTGTAAAAGTTGGGTGTCAAAAATGTTAGTGCCCTTTGTTGTGAAAGCATTTTTAAAATTCCGCTTGAGTACCATAATGCTGCTGTAAAAATCACCCATCTAGATCATTACAGTTAAGATGTTTCCCTCAGAGAGGCTTTTGAAGCCTCCAATGCAACCCCATTCATTTCAATGCCTCTTCATGTCATCTGTAACTGTTAATGCGATATTTTTACACAGCCAGAGCTTGAGCTGAATGACTGACTGAATCAGCATGGCAAAATATCCCGTGTTAATTCTTTTTTTTCCCAACCCCGATTTTGTTCCCCATTTTTTCCCAACCCGAGCTCAGCCGAACTTGTTGACCTTACCACAGCAGCTGCTCTGCTGGCATCGGGAGGAGAGGCCAAACATATGACCGCTCCGATTCACATGACGACAATCTCGCTTCTATTCACACTGCAGCAGCAACACTAATCGCACAGTGCCTATGAGATTGGAGGATGACGCACCCTCAGTTCTTGCCACCACAGGCACCCAGCATGACCAGAGCAGGCGCCGTAGTGATGAGACCAACGAACTTAGCCGGCTTACCCCCTATCACCCCTGTCGAGGCTGGGCCAATTGTCACCTCACCAAAGGTAGCTGGAAATGCTGTAACCGCTGATCTCAGGGCTCCCAGGCGAACATCTTACCCTGTGAGACACCGAGAGGCCCATCCGGTGTTAAATTAACACTAACAGTGCACATAATATCAGTAGGATTTAGGTTGGGTGAATGGGGTAGCTATGGCAAAAGCTTTATTTTGTGTTCATTTAACCGTTTTTGGATGTTGATGTTTGCTGGATTATGATGCCCTGTTGGAAGGTCCTACGATGACCAAGTTTTAGCGTGTTGGCAGAGGCAGCCAGATTTTGTTTTAAAAACTCCTGGTACTTCCTGGAATCCATAATGCCATGTATGTGAGCAATACTGCCAGGGCCTCTGGAGGAGAAACAGCCCCACAGCATCACAGATCCTCCACCATATGTACCGCATGGTATTAGGTGCTTTTCTCTGTACCCATCTTGATTTCTATGCCAAACCCACCTTTTTTGTTTTGTCTGACCGCAGCACCCTGACCCAGTTAAAGTTCCAGTGGTGTCTGGAAAACTCCAAGCGCTTTTGCTTGTGACGAAAAGATAGGAAAGGGTTCTTTCTGACACACCTTCCAAACTGTTCGTTGGCACGGAGGTGACATCTTATGGTAGATTTGGTGATGTGGTGACCCCAAGACGCTACCAAACCCTGTAATTCTGGAACTGTGATCTTTGGTGATTTTTTTTTCCTTCTCTGACCATCCTCACTGTGGCTGCTGACAAAATCATTTTGAATTTCTTAAACTTCTTAATGATTGCTCTTACTGTTGTAATGGGCATTTTAAGTGGAGCAGCTATTTTTATTGTATCCATTCCCTCACTTGTGCTAATCAACACACTTGAATGGAATGCTCCTGAATCTTTCCCATGGTGATGGATGACTAAGGGGTTTGGGCCCTGTGTCACCTCATTTTTATACCCCAGTGAAACAGGAAATTATTGATGACAATTTAAAATTAGTTCAATCAGGGTTCATACTTCATTTACATCTCCTTAATTAAATGTTTTGAGGTGCCAATAATTGTGAAATATGTTATTTTGTTTTCATTTTTCACTAATGGTTGCTTTGTTCTCAGACTAAACATACCTCAAATAAAGGCAAGATGTTTTTTTTCCATATAAGATTAAGCCTTTTCAATAATATTTAGCAAAGGTGCCAATAATTCTGGGGGGCACTATAGTTCGATTCAGATACTTCCTAGCTAAAGTCCCATTAGTTTTAACAGGAGAGAGGCGAGAAGGAACCCTAAATTAAAGTACTCCTGTATCTTTGTTTCACTGTGTTCAGACAACATCAGGCAAACAAGAGCCTTCACCAGAGGCAATTATGTAGTGCAACACAGGCGCTCTGAATTTGGTCGATCAGCTTTTTCTATTAGAGCTACAAACACTTGGAACTCTATTCCCAGCAGTATCAGACAAAGTTCAATTTTTTTCCAGTTTTAAGTTAAAATTAAAATCATTGCTGAAATTAAACCAGTCATGTGGCCATTAGCTCCTTTAAGATACCAAAAATAGTGAACTTTTTTATGTGTAGTATTTTGTTATGTTTATGTACAGGACACTGCAAGTTTAACTTTTGCAGTAAATTATTTTGTAAAACTTGCCTGTCTTTGTATCTAATTGTCCACTGTTCCTGTTAAAATAAATAAATATATAGATAGATAGATAGATAGATAGATAGATAGATAGATAGATAGATAGATAGATAGATAGATAGATAGATAGATAGATAAATAAATAATTTTTAAAAATTTGTAGTGATACATGGTGAAAATAGGGTGATTGTCACAGGCTCCTTTAGGCTACTTTGCTACCTTTGAGGTGGTTATTACCATAGCTGGTGAGGCAGAAATAGGTTTATTAGTACCACTTGCCAGCTACCGAACTGAAATGCCAATACGTATGAAATTATTTATTGCAAAGCTGCAGCCTTAGTAGCTAGCAGTAAAAATAAATTTAAAAAAACTTTCTAAGCTAGGTAGTGATTGCTAAAATCTTTGTCAAACTTTTAATAGTTTTATGTTGGAAACATTACATCCTGCAAATTGGTAGAATTGCGCATGGCTGGGAAGGCAAACACGCTCGAGGAGCTGAGTGGTTAACAAGAAAAAGCTGGATAAATTTCTGGGTAAGTCAGAAAACCTTTGATGAAGTTAAATGAATCATGCTCCTTTAGCCATGCTGATAGACGAACATTCTTTCTCTGATTTCAGATCTGAAGATGAGCTCCCATGCCTGCTTAATAGAATTTGGAATGTTTTGACAAATCAGATCGTCTTTTAGAAGTGAGAAGAATTGTGTGGAAGTTCAACAATAAATAAAAACTAAAGGGTTTGTTCATACATGCAATATGCTGATATGAAACACAACCTACTACACTGTCTTAGTGGCTGCTCAAAATTATAAATCATAAAACTATAACACACACCTGTCCATTTCATATTTCCAAACCTGCAACCAGACGTTTTTTCAAAAGATTTTTCAATAGTTTTAAAAATCCCAAAGTTGATATCTGTCACCTGGAAATGTAAATGCATTTTGTAAATGTGCCATTTTGAAATGTGTTAGTGTCTTTGATGGGAAAAAATCTTTCAAATGACTACATTAAATATCTCTCCATTTTGTGTTGGCTATAGCTCTGCTTATGATAGCAATAAGGAAAAAAATCAATACATAAAGAGAGCAAATTATGCTCTATCCACAATGCAGAACTATTCCAGAATAACTCAGCGCATCATAACATCAGAGCATCTGCAAATTATTATAATTACACCCTCACAAATAGTACAAGGTGGCAGCGCACAGATCATACTGCAATTAAAACACAACAGTAAGTGTGAAAGGTTACAAGCATCAGGCAGGAAAGTGCCTCAACTGGTTTAAATTGGTCTTTTATGGTCTGGCGATATCGTTACTCCTATAATGCAGACAAATTGAATTGGCTTTGTTGTGTAGCAGATTACTTAACTGTTTTTAAAAATGCCATTTGGCAAGAAAGTTCAGGAGGCAATGGTGCACGTGTGTGTACATCAGTGGATTTGTGTGTGTGTGTGTGTGTGTGTGTGTGTGTGTGTTTGTGCGTTGGTGTATGACTACTTATATGTAAATTCATATTGTGAGGCAGCTTTATTTAATATTTCTCAAGAAATGCAAATATGAATCCTGAAATCATATATCAAAGAAAACACCAACTCACCAGACTGTCAATATGCCAGGAAACTTGAGCATGAAGACTGAAGATGAATTAGATTTTTCTCTGATTCTGTCATACTTACAGACTAGCAGGGCCTTATCTATCCCATCTTCATTCTGACCAGCACAATTTCTTCTCACAGCCAAGTGGCTTGAGCTTAATGGTGTCAGTCTCATGTAACTATTTACCAAATCGTCTGATAATAATTCTCTTCTGATAATAAATGTTCTGTTCCGAAGAGTTGTTTCTTATATTTTCATTAATGTGTAAGGCTTGATAAAGACTTGATTTCAATTTTCACAAATACAAAATATATTGTGCCCATAAGGCATTTTTGTTTGTTTGATGTTAGTGCTCTTTGTAACAAAAGACTCATATTTACCATATGTGTGAAATATGATTTAAAGCAGAGGAGGGCCGCACTGCAGAGTCTTTGTGCAACCCTCTTCTGGAGGACATCTGTGAGGATTATGGTTCCTGAAAGGAAGTGGAGACAAGAGGGAACACATATACAATACATAAATTAACAAATAGCACCATCTTCTGAATACTGGAGACAGCTGCATCTGTTCAGGTTATGACTTTTTAATGATAGTCTTCTTTTTGAAGGAGCCTGACCTTACGTTTCATAATTAACAACAGCACGGCAAAACAACAAAATGAAGGTGAGCCAAAGATGGCGGAAGCATTACATCTTGTTTTCAGTGATGCGAAGGTGAGATTAATTCATCTGGCTCTGTCTTTTTTTTCTTTTCTCAGCAGTGCAGATTCTGGACCTTTAGTTGATCCACTTGTTTGTGAAGCATGAGGGTATGTGAGGTTGAGATCTTTAAAAATAACAGTACAAAGGAAAACAGATGTCTCATGTATTTTACATTTATAGCTGTCTGAAGAGTAACTGTCTGCTGTGGTGACAACTGTCAGCAAAGTAACAATCACCACATAAAGATGCCTTATCAGGCAACTGAAATTCTATGGCAAATGTATCCAATCCTATACCAAGCAGTTTTTGCACAAAAATCAAACATTTCTGCTATGAAGCTGATACAGTGAGGATTACTCAGTCACATTACAGACCTCCAAATCCTTTTTATATGTCTTCTATTTTTGTCAGGTTGTTGAAATCATAAACCTCTATTGCACAGCTATACACATTTTTTTACCAGCCATTCCAATTTTTTCATATGCATCTAATAAATTCTTTGAGTGCGAAGTATATTGGAATTAGCCTCTTCCAGCTGTACTACCGTCTGACTATAGATGTGATAAAAGAGATAAAAACAATTGAAGAAAGAGGAGAAAAATGGAAAGCAGACCACTGGAGGTGGAAATGTCAGTACAAATGTCACCCAGAAGATAAGGAAGAGGGACAAACGATTCTGTTGTACACATACGGAGGATGTGGTCAGTGGGTTTGGAACGTGCGTTTGTCATGATATCTCCAGTATGCTACTCCATCTCGCTGCGGTGGTGATGCTAGAGGAATCATCCGTTGACCATGGCTTTGAGATCTCATTTTTCTTTGCCTATATGTCTGTGCCTTAGATAAGACACAAGAGTACAAATTCATAAACGTACACATTTTACCGATGTACTTTTATCACAGTGCCGGTGTGTAACAATCCTAAATCAGACACTCTAACAGTATTCATAAATACTGGCCCACGTCTTCAAAACTGTATACCCATTGCTTTCGCTTGTGGGTTTGGTCATAGCGTCTACCGCCTGCAGCTCTTGCAGTGTGTATACATACATAACAAAATGCAAATAAACCATCAAATGCATAGCTTGTCATTTGTAGGTGCCGTATCTTTTGTGTTCAGGGATTCACACCCCTGTGTGCTTTGCAAAGTTTTGCAATCCGTTATTATATTGACAGTTTACAGCAAGCACAGATAAGAATAATTTCTATTTAATTGAGTTGATGACCTAATGAATGTTAGGCCAGTGTTATCTGTCCCCGTTCGGCGCAACAGTTGATGCTATCTGTTTCTCCTTTAATCACAATGGCTGCAGGCAAGGCATGACAGGATGGCGGCACACTGCTGTCATAATCTCGACGGCATGGTTGCTTGTTTGTGGCTTTTCAGTGAAGGTGGGGTGAGGACGGAGCCCTCGTCAATGGCCACCACCCAGAAGCGAAAGGGGTGGAGGCAGGAGAACAGGAGCAGGGGGAGTTTGTGGGGGTTTTGGGGGGGGAGGTGGAGACTGGGGAACGGAGGCACATGTTGCTTTAGATAAACCGCTGTGATCAATCCTGCGAATGCGCAGCAAATCAGTGGAGCGAAAGCCTTTGAAAATCGGGGCCTGTCCTTGATGCGGCCGGCGATGATTACATGGTCAGCGGTGCCAAAGGCACGCCGAACATCAAGGAAATCTGGAACTGCAGTCTGTCAGTGCTCAAAAGTAATTAAACACACCCCCACCGCCAACAGGAAGGGAGCCACCAGGCCAATGAATCCCTTTCAGGGGTAAATAACACAGGACTTGCATTTGCTAGTGAAGAGATATCACCTTTGTTTTAATTTGGAAAGTTAAAGGATTTTGTTATGGCCATACTATAAGATTTATACTGCAGTTTGAAGATTCAGAACTAATTTGCATTGTCCAGTGTGGTATTTAATCAAGTGTAATTCAGGTTTTTTTCTTATATATATATATATATATATATATATATATATATATATATATATATATATATATATATATATATATATATATGTAATTTTATTTTGATGCAACACCATGAGTTTTCGGTTATCATTGCTAAATGCTGTGAGATAATGGGATAATGGGAAAGAAATCTGAAATCCAAAATGCACCAACCTCTTAAATGTTGCACCTTAAACGATATCTGCAATTGATTTGTTGTAAGTCTAACACTGCGGCCCCTTGCGGGGGCTTTGCACGTCTCCTACAGGCACCAATGCATAAATGGCTGAATTACGAGAGGTTGCGTTCTCACAGATAACCTTGATGGTATCACGGAAGTCATTAGCAAGATGTGTTGCTTCTGAAAGGTCATTTCAACTTGTGCATATTTCTATTGAAAGCGTGAACTTTAAATGTTAACATGTTGCATCGTAATACTCAGGATATGGGTTTTTAAGATCTCCCCTGCTGGATCCTGCCTGATTTGGGTTGGAAATAGAAGTGCTATCTGTTTATGCAGCCTGTATCACTAATCTCCATTAGTTTCCATTACCAACAGATATCCAGCTATATTAAATGATGTTTACATGGTCAAAGACTCCTCTAATAAATTGACAGCCAGAATAATATCTCACTCTGAGCTATGAAAATGATTGGAGCCGTTCCTTTACTTTCATGCTCTGAATATGCATTGAGAAACTGAGGCACATCATACAGTATAAGAAAATTGGATGAAAAACATTTGATGCAGGGGAGTATAGGCTTAAATTTATTAGTAATGTTAAATAACTTACTGCTACTTCTCAATCACTCGGAGTGAAAAAAAAAATATACTGAATTCCCATACATTTCAAGCAGACATATTTAATGTACTTCACAAAGTGAATATGTAAAAATTGAGGCAAGGAATTTGTTATAGCTTATCAAAATTATTTCTGGCATCAAAAAGACTGCTGTGACCCATCACTTTTGACACCACATCTCAGTGATCTACTCTTGATCTATTCTAGAAGATGATCTTATCAATATAATAGAGTCTGGTAATAGTATTTTTCTGGGTTTGCTTATACAGTACAATGTATGGATATGTTATGTCTGTGTGTGTGTGTGTGTGTGTGTGTGTGTGTGTGTGTGTGTGTGTGTGTGTGTGTGTGTGTGTGTGTGTGTGTGTGTGTGCATTGTGGGTGATTTTCTGTATGCTCAAACCTTCTTTCTCCCCTCAGAAGTCTACCGCCATCATTGACTTCACTACCATTTATTGTGATCCTGGCCCTCCAATCTCTGCTGCCATTGGTCCATCCTGCTCTCAGTCATCTTTACCTCGCTGTTTGTTTCATCTTCCCACCAAACGCAAGGTTAAAATTTAATTACATATCCATCAGCTACCTCCCACTATGTGAACATTTTATCTCCGTCAATGTATTTATGTATTTTATCCCACATTTCTCCATACACTTTTGTCTGATTTCAGTCAACATTACTCATATGTTTAACTTGCTAATAAGTGTTGGACTTTTCTCTTCACAAACACAGTATGTGAGCTTAGCAGTCACCAAAACAAGTGTGTTAGAACAAAAACAGTATTTTTTAAAGTGAGAGATGAGGCTATATGACAGTGGTGGGTTTTAATTAGAAAAAAATAAATTGGTTAAATGTTATCCCATTCATTCCTGATAGATGATTCAGTTTAGCTTCCTTCTCTAAACACTATGTAAACATTTCAAGTGTTGCACCATGGGTATGCAGCAGGTTTGAATTCCAGATAGCTTAACCTTCAGTTACCTGAAGCAAATACTGTATGCAAGGAATAAAAAATGGCAGGTGATGCAGCTGTGTAACCATAAACTGCAATTAGGTGGTGTGATGCACCCCCACAACAAAGCATTTTATTTGACATGAATCTGGACTGACTGGAAAGGTTTATTCTGAATATAATTTACCATTGCCACAGAAATAATGTACTGAAGAACTGATCACAATATTGTAGCATAGATTTATTTAGACTTCTAACTAGACGGTGGCATCGACAGCAGACTCAAACAGCAGGAGAGGGTGTGTCCACTATGTAAGTGTCCTGGCCCAGTGACTGCGCATCTCTACTGATGGACTGCAGCTGGCTGTACAGCTCTCAGGGGATTTGCATGCTTGTCAGTGCTCACCTCAATTGATGAGGAAAGTTTTAGAAATATGACAGGCCTAGCAATATGATTGGGCATTCTAAAACCATTTACACTGCATTCACATTTTTGCCATTTAGCAGACACTTTCATTCAAAGTGATTTACGGGGAGTGCATAATTTGAGCCCTAAAACATCAAATCCATAAACAGCACTGTAATAATAAGTGCTTGGCAAGTGTCTGGTGGAAAATATTGGATAAGTATAGAGTATTACAAAAAATATGCTGACAAAATAAGCAGTATCCACATGCACACAGTGTGGACAGAGCCTGCAACACACATACACACAGTATATATATTTTATTTTAATTATTTATTTTTTATCCTTTATTTAACCAGGTTAGGTCAACTGAGAATTCAATTTTGCAGTGATATTGTGGGGAATCGATAATGAAAGGGATTGTCAGGGATTATATAGCAAGTTAGATATAGGGGCTCTTTGTTGGCTAACCATAAACAGCCAAATTGATATTGGACTTTTACCAGGACACTGGAGCTAACACCCCTACTCTTTTGAAAAGTCTCATGAGGTTTTTAATGACTTCTGTGAGTCATGAACTTGGTTTTACGTTCCATCCAAAGGACGGCACCTTCAACAGCACGGTGCTCCCCTAACTGTTCCTGGGCACTGGGATTCATTCATTCACAGTCATGATAACATTTATCGTGGCATGTGTCATGACAGTGTTACGTCACTTGTCATTAACGTTAAGAAACTGTAATAATATGTTATGGCGTGTGTTATGACATGTGTATGACACCGTTATGAAGGCGTTGTGGTGCACACTTCAAGAAAAGTGTCCAACCAATTCCAACATTTTGCCTTGTAAGTCGCTCTGGATAAGAGCGTCTAACAAATGCCTTTAATGTAATGTAATGTATTGTAATGTTATGTGTGTTTTCTCCTTTTGCAGGGTCAAATGTCTAACTGCATGGCTATTTTCCATATCTTCTGGATATATAAATGATGTCCATTATAATTTGTTTTATTTAATTTGTTAGCTGCTCAGTATTTTTTTTTTTCTTAATAGTTCAGCCAATTGTAATATGCACGTTGAACTACTTTGTTATACCCAAATATACATATGCATTTTAAGAGAATATCCACAGACTTTGATCTTCACATGCAGTTCTGTTGAAAGAAATGCATAATGATGCTCATAGACAGGAAACTAGTTAACACAAAATACAAAATTATAAGAAACAGAGTACTCAAATTCACAGAAGTGCCTAAATCAAAGATTGCCTGGATATATCTATCTTATATTTATCTTTTAAATGTATGTTATTGTTTTCATCTAACTGTTTTTGTTATATTTCATTCTATGATGTTTTTTTTCCCTTGAAAAGGCAACAAACTATTCTCAACCATCCCATTATGAATTTATTGAGCTGGATATTTACTGAAGCAATTGAGGTTAAATTTTTTACTCAAGGGTACATTGGTGGATCCCAACCCGGGAATTGTGCTTTCTGCTTTTGGGACCCGAGCCCACTTCCCTTGGCCAACTATAACACCACACTGCTGCAATTCAGTGTTCCTTTAAATATTAATGAACAGATGTTCTAAACTGCCATGATACCATAGACTGGATCTTTTATACTTGCAATGTCAAAGTCAGAAAATCAGTACATACCCTTCACAAATCTCCATAGAATTGCTATCATCTCATCCTTGCAGCGGGGAACATGCATTCAGGGATTGTAAGTGTTAAACCCATAATCACAGGTCATTTGATTTGCTCCCTGTAAAACAGTAAAACAACAAGTGCAGCTGTGCAAAGTTGGTGAATGAACATCTCTGGGACAATATCCCCACATTAGCACTCTTGTATTTTCCCTATCATGTCGTTACCCTCTGGCAAGCTGACTAAAAATTGTGTTTATTCGTAATCTTCTTCAAGCTGTGCTGGGCTCCGGTATTTTCAACTTTTCATATAGCATTCTGTACTCATGAGCATCCCTTGTTCTAAAACGACTTTGTAATGCTGCCCAAGAACTCTCCGGAGACTTGCACGGGGAGCCAAGAGCCATTCAGAGTCACTTCCTCGTCTTTTTAACAATGTGTGTGACAGGCCCATTAACCTGCAAGGTTTTTTTATCAGTTTTAGGTCTGGAGTGGCACAAGAATCGACGTGCAGACTGGCAGATTGCTTGGCGGTTACAGGGTAGTGTTTGATAATGTCCGAGGCCCACCGTGGCCCTGTATGTTTTAAAATTGACAACAGCTGCCAGATCTGATTGGCATCTGATCAGGAGTTTAAATAAAGATTGATGTGATTGACGCCGCTACGTTCACGTTCCAGACAGACACTATTTTTGGAGTTTACGCGCAAAGTCATCTTTCATGTATTCAGTCCCAGAGTCGCAGTGCAGATAAAAATGAATGCAGTCACTTTATGAGGCCTTCATTTGCAGCCTGAACAAACCTTATCTCTTCATCATCAAAAAAGCAGCAAAGCTCCGCTCTCGCCACGCGTTGACTGAGCTCGAGATTTCCACCCTCATACGTTCTGTGCAATAAAACATCAATCAAGTACCTCGCTGCTCCAACTGACTAATTTTTAGGTCCTTCTGTGACTTTTCGTTCGGGTCCATTAATTTTTACAGGGGACAACCTCAAGGAGTTTCTCATATTCATATGCTGCAGGAAATGAGAGGAGTCACAATAGGCATGGCTTGAAGAGAAGCTGTTTTTGTCTTGTTGTAGGACAGTGAAATTCAGCCACAAGGGAGTCACATTACACTGTATACAACACTGATTTCAATTATTATTATTATTATTATTATTAATGGCAGCAATGACCTGAGTATTTCTGATGATAATAATAACATTAGTTTAAGTCATCATCATAGAAGTGTTGACAGCTTTAGTCAACATTTTCAAAGTGTGACACATTAATAGCCACTCCAATGTTGATGCATTAAACGTAAAATGGTATAATGTATAATGGGAATGAAAATAATGAAAATGTTTTGAATTGTAGAGTTAAATTGTAGGCAGCGCCCTTGCTGATTAAAACTCATGATGTGAAAGCACTGGCCTCATTTGTGTGGTGCCTCATACCCTTCCCTGTGAGTTTTAGGACTATTTCTGTCTCTGAATGACACTCTTATGGCACATTCTAGGAGATAGAAAGCTAATTTACTCAAAAGCCAAGCAAGCTCATTTGAAAAGACTTGCTCAGCGAGACGTGCCAAGTCTGCATTTGTCACCAAGGCTAGCCATCTGTTTTCTGAGGACTCTGGCATCCTTCATTGTTTCGGAGAAAAAAAAACAGGTATTAAACAGCAAGTTGTCTTCCTCGTGAATCAATGTCTGTAATTGTACTGACTGTCTTCAAAGATGTGATGAGGGAATTCATGGATTGGCAAAAAGGAATTGCTTCCTGTAGGTTAAAGTAGGTATATGTTCAACGGAGACGCCAGTCAATGAACTAGTGCTAAAAAATAGGTGCAAAAACACACACACACACACACAAAATCAAACAAAATTTGTGCTGAGATTTGAGTCCATTAAGATGGAAAAAATGAAAAACAAAAATTATAAATAACTGAGTTGGTATATCTTTTATCCACATTATGAATGTGACAAAAGACCACTCTTCACTCATCAGTAATGCTATATATTTACTATGGAAATATGGCTTCTAAGAAAATTTGGCCCTGTGGTCAATGGTCTTTGATGATAGAATTTGTTTCACAAAGAAAACACACACACACACACACACACACACACACACACACACACACACACACACACACACACACAAATATATAGGTCCAAACATATATAGCTCTCAGTATTCCCTCTAATGTGTTTTTTTTTTTTACTTTAGGATAAGCATACATTGTGTAATGCATTTATATATAAAAAAAACTCACATCATACATGCAAATACAATCATGATCACATCTTTTATCCATCAGCAGACACTGGAATCTATAACACATAAAACATTCGTAATGTCAAGCCAAGGTCACTCAACAGTCTACTCTCGCGTATGGAAAGGAAGGCTTGAATTAGGAAACACGCTTGAGAGAGAAACTCAGCGTTTTAACTGGCAGCTCCAACATACAATTGGAGTTACAGAGAGAACACTAAAATTGATTTGCCCAGTCCCCTGAGATATTAGTCACTTAACATTGTTCAATATAATTTAAAATCAATTGTAATGCATTGGGGCCCAATTTATAACGCGAGGAAGCCCGGGGTGCAGCTTAAGAAAACCTGGCTCGCGTAGAAACAAATCCGTCAAGGGTGAGCTGTTCCCCAGTCTTCTACTTGTCACTCATTGGATGAATGTGTTTTGTTACCATGCATCTCTTTGTTTCCTGGGTCAGCACCTCTGCATTCGTTACGAATTGAAAGGCGGAGGACTCGGCCCCTGCTCCTCCTCCTCCCCAGCTCCCTGCTCCAGTGCATTCACAATGGCCGTCTTCCAAAGGGTGAAGGTGTTTTGATTAAACAGTGCTAATAAACAGTGGCCTAATGGACTCGGGGACCCTTTGCGGCGTGGCCTTGTCCAGCAGGGGTAGGCCATGGTAATTACAGTCATCCCCCAAGGACCAAGGTAGGCTGCCTGGCTCCTCTCCAGCTCAACTCAATTGATTTTCCATAACAATATGAAGAACAGAGTCAGGCGCCACACTTTAATGAATCGCGCGTTCAGAGCCGTTTTGGCATGCTAAATGAAGGTAGATGGGGCTCCCCGTGCGTTCCAGCTGTGTTCCAATCGCTATTAGGTGCGTTTCTCGCCCTATCTCCAAAAAAAGAGACAAACGCCCCAAAGTGTCATAAATCTTCCTCTCCTGTGGCAGGAAAGTCTGGGAAAAAATATGATTCAAAGTGTGGCATTTATCATCCTAAACCTTTTTTTTTCATCCCTATGCTTTCTCTCCGTCTCTTTTTCCCCCCCACAATACAGACGTCCGCAAAAGTACTGTATGCATTTCATTTCCAGATTGCTTGCGGGGTGTACTGTGTCCTGTGCTGCAGATTAAATTCTGAGGTGCAGAATGTAGGGACATTTAACAGCCAATCTGCCACAGAGATCTGATTGGGCTCTTTGGCCATAGGAATATGACTTTTGTGTGTGTGTGTGTGTGTGTGCGCGCGCGTGTGTGTGTGTGTGTGCATGTGTGTATATACGCAGCCACACTAGGTATGGCTATTTCTGAACTATTCTCTCTCTGTATATTGGCAAAACTTTGCTATTCTCACATACTCTTGTTATGTACAGAACTGGGGATTCACAACTATTGCTATGTAATCTGTCAGTTCTTGACAGATACGATTGGAAAAGGTCTTTGAGTGGCATTCTTTAAGGCGTGGTCACCAGAGGGTTTCCCCATCCATTAAAGATGGTAGAATAACCCATACTTCTCCATTTGAGGATATAGGCGGAGCAGTTTTTCCAAATGTCAGGGAGCTCGTTCTCAGAGGACTAAATACGTGTGCGGTGGAAATGGATGGAGGCTGGCCACTGTATCACTCATCCAGCATGCCGTGGAGATGCAGGCCCCAAGTCATAACCAGTGTGACTCATCTTTCAAAGAAAAGCAAAATTATTCTTATTCAAGCCTGGTGGATGAGCCGTCCTTTGCTAGATTATGAGACACACAGAAATAGAACTGGTTCTCTCAATGAGTCATAGAAAATTACTGTCATCAAAAGTAGGATTCTTCTTGCCCATTGTGAAAGTCTATCCAATGTGAAGTTTGTCCTCTTTTTTGTCTGTGTGTGTCATTCAACAATAATGAAGACACGTTTAAATAATTAGCATGTAGATATGGTATGTTGGTATTTCATGCTACTTGAATTGTTGTTTATGATTGGAAAATCTGGATTTGGTGAGGAGGACTTACATACACAGAATAAATGGACACAGTATTAGAAATAGCTTGTATGGTATGGTACAGAAAGATGAAAAGCAATTAAATTGCTCTCCATTCTTCACATTTATGGATGTTTCGCTTATTCTTCATTTGTCTTTATATGTCTCATTTATCTGCAATGGTGTGAACAACTCCAAGCATTTTGGTACAGCAATAAAAGTTAAATATAAAGATTGTGTGAATCTCGAAGCCATTCTCATCTATGATAAAAAATGAGACAAATAGAATTCATGATCACATGTAAATAAGGTTTTTTTTTTTTGTTTAGCTCATTAACCTTTTTCCATGAACAGTCTACAGTAATATCTGTGATCAGATTACCCACTCATTTTGAAGGGCTTATAATTACTGTAAGGCAACCTCATTATGGCACAGAATAAACAAATATAATGGCTTTTCTTTTGAAATGCATCACCTATGGATGTATATATCCATGGTCAATGACAATTACAGTAGAATCTCAGCGAATGGGGTATAACCCATTAGTAGTCTTTTAATTCTGCCTTATCGATGTTCAACTCTGAAGCAAAAAGGCAGGCATTGAACTGAATCACAATCACACTGCATTACACTAAATTACTGTCCTTTAGCAGATACAGGTGAAAGTGAGAGTGCTGGTGTAACAATGAAATCACATTAGTGTGGTTAACTATGACACACTGTAATTCTGATATAGGTTGTGATGAATACCCAACTACACTTATCTGAATTAGCCAATGCTAGAGGCTAGTGATGAAAGGGAAACCAAAATGGAGTCTAAAGCAGTGGGTTTCTATTAAGGTTATGAGTATAGCCTATGATCCAGATGTCCTAACCACCATGGGAAGGTTGTTCCACCACAAGGCACCATTACAGACAAGCATCATGACTGGGGAGAACAATCATAGAGGGAATGAACATCTAACCATAGAGGGAAAGAACATCTTACCATAGAGGGAAAGAACATCTAACCATAGAGGGAAAGAACATCTTACCATAGTGGGAAAGAATATCTTACCATAGAGGGAAAGAACATCTAACCATAGTGGGAAAGAACATCTTACCATAGAGGGAAAGAACATCTAACCATAGAGGGAAAGAACATCTTACCATAGAGGGAAAGAACATCTAACCATAGAGGGAAAGAACATCTTACCATAGTGGGAAAGAATATCTTACCATAGAGGGAAAGAACATCTAACCATAGTGGGAAAGAACATCTTACCATAAAGGGAAAGAACATCTGACCATAGCGGGAAAGAACATTTTATCATAGAGGGAAAGAACATCTAGTTCTCCCAAGTCTGTAGAATGGAATAAGGTGATTAGCATCTATTGCTTGAAGATAGACTGATAAAACAAGAAAACAGATTTTACACAGCACATTCCAGATTTTTTTTTAAATAAAGGGGAGGAGAAAGACTAACATTACATTACTTTACATTATAGGCATTTAGCAGACAAAGGCATTATAGGAATTTCTTTCGGGACTAAGACAGTGATCATGAATGGCAGATGGGTAGGAGTAGGGGCTCCTAGAGGAATGACTTGATGAGGGTGCAGAGGAATAGGATGATACTGGGTAAGAAGGTCCGTAGAAAGGCAATGGAAGAGGAAACAAAGCACAAGCGGTTGGTCAACATAAATACCAACAACCAAGAAATGTCAAAATAAAATGAGGTGAGAGAACTTTGGGGGAGTTAGAAGGACAGGTGACAGGCAGGGATACCCGAAGGACAGGGGCAGGTTAAAGGGGGAGAAGAAGAGAGGAGGGATGGGATGAATGGAGCTGCAGATGTCAGCAGTCCTCTTGTCGAATTTGTCTGCAAAGACATCTGTAGAGACGGCACAGAGAAGTGAGGGAGTGCCAGTGTCATCTGGTTTGATTATTTGCCAGAATTGATTGTTCATGACAACAAAATGAGAGTGATTTATTTTCCTTTTTAATAAGATGGCAATTATCTTCGTAACAATTTCAAAGAAGAAAACAAGTCATATTCTCTATTATCATGTACAGTTGTGGCATATTGCCATTTGTGGCATATTTTTCAGGAGTCCACATTTTGCTAATAAAACATTGTCAGGGAGATGGCAACAATCAGTGTGACAATTTTATTTTAAAAAAAGATGCAATCATTTCTTTTAGGATCCTTTTGCCATTTCCATTTAATATATATGGTTTTTTTTTATTTATTTAATTATTTATTTTTTAAATAAGAGGCACAAGATTATCACACAATATGGATTTCAATTTGCATTTTTGGAAAGAAAAACAAGACCTTGGTTAAGTTCATATTATTGTTTGCATATTAATTTTATTATTTCCAAGGTTATTTGCCTGGCCTTGTTTGATTTATGATAACAACCTATTTCTAAGTTGTACATTCATTCAGTGCAGCTAAACATAAAATACACAGTAATGTATATATATATATATATATATATATATATATATATACGTGTGTATATGTGTGTGTATATATATATGTGTGTGTGTGTGTGTGTGTGTGTGTGTGTATATATTTAGTAGTAAATCCTGCCCTTAAAGATTAGTGATTGACCATTCAAAAGTCAGCCTTGCTTTTTATACAACAGAACTCAGAAACTCGTTTGAGGATTCACCCCACAGCCGTAAGCCATGAGATAAAGTTAATAATGGAAACATTTGAGTAATTAAATGGCACTGCGTAAACAGACCTGGGCCTGGAGAGGCTACCTTGCAGCACCATTGGGGGCCTGAGATATTCCAGGCTCTTTAAAAAAGCAGAAGGAAAGCATCTTCTCACATTTTATTTAAACTTCTTGGAGGTGTGATTGCTTTTGAGGACGCTCGAATGAATTGTGATATACTGCCTGAATGTACAAACAATCACTGGATGACTTTCATGCATCTTACACAAACACAAACCCTCCGTGAGAGAGAATACTGAACACCATCCATTATTTTGTGGCATTATAGACAGTGCCAGATTATGTGGGGTGTCGTTAACATGTAGTATAGAACCGTACGATATGCCAATAACAGATGTGTTTGTGAGGAATTTCACATTTCAGGTATACATGCATGAAAAAAACCACTTTGTAAATGTATAGTTGAGCTCAGAATGGGATCAGGGGTAGAACTACAGCAGGTTGAGCTGCCTAGGAAACTTGACTTGAATCCAGGTGGATGCAGGTTGTTATCTCTGTTTCTGCACCCTAGAGAAACGTACCCTAGGTGTTTTTTTTTTCAGGTTTAAATAAATGGATAACACACAAAATCTGTGCCAGTCACTCCAGTTAGAAATATCTGCTGAGCAAATAAACGAGACACTGACTCACCATGTAAATGAAAAGTGTAGTCTGAGCAGTGTGCAAAGTGGATGGCTATGGAATTTAATATACAGCCAAGAATACTGAAAGCAGCAGTCTATTGGAAAATCTATTCAGGCTGGTATTATAGCTGAATATGCCTGCCTTTTCATTTTCCTCTTGCTTTTCACAGTAAACCGTTATATGATAAAGTATCACACATGGGCAGACTCACAGACATGCGCATGCTTATTGGTGAAGTGTTATGTCATGCAATGCTTCAATATGGGATTTGAAAATACCTATTTTAGGTATACAGTACTCACCCCACGCGCTCTACCTATATCCCAAAGTATGTCCACAAATGAATCAGTGTGTATCGTCCAATGGGGCTCAGTAACTTTCCTCCAACATCACAGACCTTGCCTTGGTATCAGTGAATCCAAGGGCTCAGAATCACTAGACATCCCATTCTGGGTTTATACCTGCTGTTATTTGAGCACTGGCTCAGGAATAATCATTTGTTGAACTTTCACTCCAATGTTCTAGATAAGCAATCCTTTGAATTATTTTTCTGCTTGGTTGTCCCTGTGAAATAACTCAGGGCTAATGTAAACTTGTTTTTTTGTTCCTTTTCTTTTTTTAAAGATGCAGGGGACTGCCGAAACACTGATGAGTTGTATCACTCCAGGAAACAGGCAACTTTAAACAACTGCAATCAAAATCTATAAACATTATGACAACCTATACTGTTTTTTTTTTCCAATTCGTCTTCACAATGGCAATAAAGATTAACTGTTGACAGACACATGATAATCATAATATTAAAATGGCTATTTGCTAGTTTATTGCTAGTAAATCAAGATGGATTATGCTTTGGTTTTACAAACAAATATGAGACTATTTCTGTCTCTTGAGTTCCTATGCACTAGTTTCTAAGCAAGGGTGAATATTATTTTGACATTCTGTCATTGGAGGGAACTGAAAACTGCATGAATTGAAAGCAGCAAGCCTGAATTGGCACTGCGAAAACAACCTCAGATATTAAGAAATATTAATACAGGAAATTGCTGTGGATAGCATAAAGCTTGCTGATTAGTTTAGTTTGTATACACAACCAGTATGCCCACCGCTTTTGTTCAAGGTAATCAGTTTCCTGAAACCGTTTGGGTAACTAGAACTTGTTGACTGTTAAAGGGGCAAGATTTCTTTCCTGTGAAATCAAGATGAATTGTAGATGCCTTTAAATTATGAAATATGATCATTTTTGTCTAACATCCTTAGAAATAGAAATGACAAGACTAATGATTTATATTGCTTATGAAGTGAAAAAGACACCATGAATAGAATGACTAAAACTAATTAGGAAACCAAGAGGGTGTTTTTTAGAAGGGAAAAAGCAAAGACAAAATGGAGATCTCCCAACAGGCCTTCAGCATGAATGTCAGGTCTTTCCCTGGCTTGCTTTCAAACAGCCTTGGTGATCATGATATCTTTATGGTCCTCTGATCTGGCTTCAGGTCTGACGCTTGTGAATGTAGCACCCAAAAATGAGCTTAAATCAAACAGACAGCTTTGCTTTTGAACACGACTGCTGCTAATATCCCAACTGCTTGCCCCATCACAAAAATGTAACTTTTAAGTAACACCCTGTACTCCTGTCTAGGGTACATTTTTAATAAATATAGTTATATATTTAACCATGATCATCTGTCTAAGTCGGCAGCAGAGAGTCGCCTGTCTGTTTTCAAGTGTTTACATATAAGAATACGCAGAGAATTTCTTGTGGCAAACTCAAAGTGTTTACATACGGAAGTTTTCTAATTTATTTTAGGAATCTCAGTAAGTGCTAACCAGAATTGTTTTATTTTTTGGAAATAAGTTTATTTATTCATAAAAAGATGGGTTATGCTTTAAAAATTCCCCTTTACAGAATTTATGTTGCACATTTCATGAAGTTGAGTCACCTTAATGGTCTTACATTTTGCATGTGACATATTGAAGTAATCTTTATTACAAAATCATCACAAGTTGCAATAATGCGTAGAGATGAACCTGAGATTTTTTTTCAGATGAAAGTGCATGAAGTATTAATGAAGACATCATTTTATTTTCAAAGGTGTGCCCGCTCATTGCCCATTCTGCTCTGCGCTGTTCAAACATCAATCTCGTGTATGCACTTCTAACATTCTCATGAGTCGTCCTTTCATTTCATCCTTCATTACTGAACAAAGAGACACAAATCCCTTTGGAGTTGTTCACATTCTTGCTACCATAAGAAAAAAAGTATAATTATAGTATAACACAGAGATCACATGCATGCAAATAACTCTTAAAGATGTCTGTGAGTCAATGCAATTTTTTTGACGAGTCATTAAATCCAACTTTTTATGTTTTGTCAGTAATTGCCAGGAAAAAAGAAAATTTACTATATATATTTCAGTGAGTTGGCAGTCTGTGTGTGTGTGTGTGTGTGTGTGTGTGTGTGTGTGTGTGTGTGTGTGTGTGTGTGTGTGTGTGTGTGTGTGTGTGTTGATGACTGAATCCCCACCATGTGGCTGTGTGTGCCTAGATGCATGTGGATTTGCCTTTGTGTGTACCTTCAAGTGCATTTTGAATTAAAAGTGCTGATTTCAAATTCAAACCCCTGCAGTGTAGATGTGCGTGTGTGTGTGTGTGTGTGTGTGTGTGTGTGTGTGTTTGTGTGTGTGTGTGTGTGTGTGTGCGCGCACATAGGTGTGTGCCTCCAGAGGTGTTTGAGGTCATGTACACTTGTCACACATTTGGCATTCAAGACAGTGACTGAAAACTAGCCTCTATTGTCTTTAACATGAAACATTACAAAAACATTGCATCCTGGGGGAAAAGGCAACACTTTTTGTCCAGTCAGACAAAGAAATCAATTTTGCAAGCGGCACAGAAAACAACCGCTCTCTTATTTACATCTCAATTACCTTTTCTTCCCCCTGCCTTTCCGTCAGCTGAGCGCCGGGGATTGACAGAAAAGGGCGTTCTGAAAGGCCTCTCTCAGCCCTTGTGGCAGCCAGAGGACAGCTTTCCCCTCTAACTTTTTTAATGGGAATTGTGCCTATAATTTATTTCGAGAAAATGAGCATGAACGTTATCTTTTTTACTCTTCTCTAGGGTTTGCCTTAAGGGAAAAACAGAAGAAGAAAGTGTGTCACTCACTCAAAACAGAGGCTAAAAACACTCAATGCTGATTTATTATAGACTTAGTC
This sequence comes from Albula goreensis, assembly GCA_022829145.1. NCBI lineage: Eukaryota > Metazoa > Chordata > Actinopteri > Albuliformes > Albulidae > Albula > Albula goreensis. The sequence goes on along the minus strand of CM040746.1, from coordinate 34,940,165 downwards.
CTCCACAGTTTCAAACAAAACATACCTGTGGCTGACGTGGCCAGCACAGTAACGCTAGGCTACTTTAACATGTGCCTTTATTTGTTTAGCATGCATACCTAAAAGTCCAGCATAAAGCTTGTAAAGTCTAGAGGCTTTACAAATAATATCCAGAAAAAAATGAACAACGAAGCCAGTGGTCCATGACCTTTAGACATATTAATTGAAATTTTCATAGAGTCCTTAATTTGTAGTACCCAGTGAATTTTTGGTATTGTGGAATTTACAGTAATAATAATATTTATTTAAGGTGGCAAAGGTAGGGAGATTCATGTTTTTCTTTCACTAACATAAAATAATGAATTCAATAGTTCCATCTTCAGTGAATGGTTTGTTTTCAGTCAGACCTGAGACTTAAATGGTATGTTACTGTTTCTTTTAGCAGGGTTCTGTTCAAAACAAACAATAAATAAATAAATACGTCAGACTCAGTGAAGGCCACACTCCAAACTCTTTCTGCTGTTTATTTCAATTGAAAATGATCCAATGTGAAGTACATAAAAGGTACGGCTACTGCATTAGAGATGTTGAGAGAAACAGCAGCAGACCAGCGGGGTGGTCCTTGGATGACACATTAGTTAACCATGCAGAACACCTTACAGCATCTGCAGAACAATTAGGAGTATAAAAGTGCCTATCTGCCCTCCCATATTTCTTCTACATACCCCATGGAACCCGGTGAAATATGCCTGCTGTTACATTGTTACATTTGTGTTTTTGCAAGGCCAAACCCAACAGCTCCCCTCTCCCACTTCTATTCAACATAATATACTTGGTTACATTGTTTAATTCTACTTTCAAAATCTTGCTTTTATGTAAGCACAAGGCAGTCTTTCACATGTTTTCATAATTTTCCATGGCATTGGTGTCATATGTTTAAAAGTCACAGCAAAAATATTCACAGCTACATTTTGCACAGTGAGCTCTGGAGTAAGCTGAAAAATATGGCTCAGTGAGGTGGAGAGGGATCTTTAACACTTCATAGATTCACGTGTACCCTAGCCTGAGCACGCTCCATCTGGCTAGAGTTTTGTGTGAAGCCCATACGTTTTCCTTTTTATTTATTATTTTTTTTTGGTGATCTGCAATACTGTGGCGCAAAGACGATGTGCAAGAGACTGTAGAATAGCAGGCAAGAACGTGTTCCACTGGTCATTAGCTTGCCCTGGCCCTAATACACCTCCTGTCAAACGCAGCCTGGGTCTCAAACCATTCACTACTGATTAGTATTGGGTTTCTTGTTCGCTAGTTCAGGCTCTTTACAAGAGCACCCTCTCAAAATTGTCACGTGTCGGAGGAGGCTTGAACGCATACCACGTCATTTCAGCACTTTTCTCTGTTATCCTTTGGCAGAAAAATAAAAAAGAGAGAAAGGTCCTGTTCTCCAAGGCCATGCCTGTAGCTGTCTCAGGGCACCTTCTTAAGACTGACATCTATAGATCATATCTCAAAGACCTGGAATGTACTGTGCCACAGTGTTGTGCTTTCACCTTTGGGCATCGCGTTCAATAAGCGTTTTGTATGTGTTCTGCCTGGCTGTCGTCTCGTACATACAGCTGCGCTAGCGCCTTGGGGAAAGTGATTGACAGTGGCTTTACAATGAATGCTGTGCTGGGGAGGTGGAACAGATCTTGCCATGACTTACCTACTTATATTGTTTCATCCAGACATTTTTGTTTTATAAAGACTGAAGCTGTGAAATGTGGAGTTTTGAGTGTTTCTGATAAGATCTTTTGAATCTCTTTTTGAATTTTTCATCCAACTTAATGTGTTTAAACCAATAAAGATGCATAATTTCAATTGAAACAAGCGTTCATCACCCATTTTAAAAATGTGGAAATGTTCCTCAGTCATTGCCATGTGATCAACGTCCAGACCACATAATTATTTCCACTTGTATACCTTATGTTGTCATGTGTGTATAATTTCAAAGCTTGTCACGATTATTAACTCAGATGCCCATGTTACGTATGCATGCATTTTTTTGGGTTATTTCACAGTGGGGAATTCACATCAATGTTCTTTAAGGACCGGAGCAGCTGATTATCAGTCAATAGTTCCATATTCTTTTGTATTAATCCAAATATTTATTTCAAAAATAAGAATGGGAAGAAAAAAAAAACATCACATTTCTGTAGTGTTTGAAATCCGTTATTATGACTGCTCTATCTTTTTTGTTCCAGACCTGTTGGTGTCATGTTGATTTGACTGGTGCAACATCTGCTTGGAGCAGCCAGCTCTCAGTGGGAGAGAGAGAGAGAGAGAGCCGGAGCCCAGCGAGGCTTACCCCTCCACGCTGCCAGGCCTGATTAAAGAGACTAAATAAAAATCATGTACCGTGGTGATGTCCCCATAAACACGCCGCACTCTGCAGCGCCGACTCCGGGGCAGGAGGGGGGAATCTGCCCAGCGCCAGGTGCGCGCGGCACTTGTACGATTATGGTGTTAATTCTGGCTCCGTTTAGCACGCGTGCTATTCCGCTCTGCCCGTTGTTGGCTTCGCTTTGTGTCTCTGCGTCCCTTTGAAATTTACATCATAATCGGCAACCAGAATCTCATCACCATATTAATGCGCATTTAGGAAAATTACATTTCGCAGATGCTCTCTCAAAAAGAGAAACAATGAGTGCAGATCCGCAAAAAAAACTGATATTTACATTTCTTTAGATAAATTGTAGCAGGCGGTATAAGCTCACAGACCTCTTATCACCTAACTGCAAAAAAACTTTGATGGGCATAGGTAATTTGATGTCATAACACGCATGGCAGCACCAGCAAACAGCAAGCAAACATCAAGGAAAGCACATGATTCTGACTGGAGGCAAATCTGGTGGCTACACTGAGCATGAAGCGCTGCTTAAAGGCAGACAAGATGAAAGACGAGCGCTGCAAACTTATATGGAGACACAGAGGAGAAAAATGCATAGTTTACACATATGCATTCTCACACCCGCGTACACACACACACTCTCTCTCTCTTCCTCTCTATCTCTCCCGTGCTCTCTCTCTCTCTCTCTTCCTCTCTATCTCTCCCGTGCTCTCTCTCTCTCTCTCTCTCTCTCTCTCTCTCTCTATCTCTCACTTTCCCTTCCTCTGTCTGTCGTTTTCTTCTGTATCTCTTTCTCACTTGCACACACACACACACACACACACACACACACACACACACACACAGCTGGCCCCGGGCACCTACACGACACCCTGAACTTGCACTTGCTTCGCGCATTGGCTTTGAAATGTACAACATTCAGGTCGGATCAAGGGAAGCAGATCCATCTTCAGTGTGTCAAAGGTGCGCCGATGATGGACGACCCGGATTGTTGAGTCGCAGCGACCCTTTGACAGCGGTCCATTAATATACACGCCGCCGGAGCCACCCTTTAATGCGCCATCAACAGGAGCCGCTTCTCCACTGCATCTATGTCGCCGGTAATAAATACTCATAAAGTCTGATGACGCCTAATTACAGCAGCAATCTTGTTTGCCTCATTAAGCTAATTAGCTGTGATGGTTTAACTCACAGGATGCCCGCCTGACAACATTTCTGTGAAATGCAAACACCTGTGAGAGGGCTCGAGAACATTCGCAATCCTCTCTAACCTTATCAGAGCTAAGGCTCCGCCAGTGCTCCGGTTACCGCTGCCAACGTCCCCCACCCACCTCCCCTGTCTTTTAAAAAGCCAGTCCCCACTCGAAACAAATTATTGTTTCAGTAAAAGAATTCCTTTCACCTTGGATGCTCAAACGCCCATGAATATCAGTGTCTGCGTCATCAAGGGCGTTCCGTTACACAAGCGCTGCCGTCTCGCGAGCAGCTCAGGGAGGGAGTTTTAATTTACAGTCCTTGTGCTAGAAAAATGACCTTCAATGTCAAATGAGCCTGCTGTGTCCTCAAACAAATCCTAGGAGCAGACTGAGTCAGTGACCCCAATAATTTAGCACGCCGCTCTGGACGTTCCCAGGCGCGGAGAAAGAGCGTATTTTTCTCCCCAAACAGCACCGCGCGCCTCCTGTTTATTATGGGTTTCTGACCCACATGGGGGCCCCGCTGGTAACAGGTGTTTAAGAGCGAGCGGGGTCGCTTCCCACCCCTCTTCCAATGACACCGCCGGTCCCGCCCCTGCCGGAGGAGTGCGTCCGGAAAGGCTTCATCCGAAATCAGGGTCTCTCCCCGGGAGGCTTCCGTTCTGAATCTAAAGCTAGCGCGCTGACATGTTTGTGAAACAACAAAGACCTGCGACCTGCACCGTGGACCGCGGTTTGACATTGGGGTCACAGCAGAAGCCGAAATGGGGTCTCTGTTCGAATGTCTTATTTTATGTGGCGGCTGATTCCAAACTACCCTCCCGTAACCCATAAACCTCATCAGACATCACAAACCAGGGGGATATGATAAAGATTCTGATCAAATTCATGGGAACCACAATGAAGTATTATAACATTTTTGATAAGGTCAAAAATAAAATAAATCATTTTGATACTTTATGTTGTTTATTATAATTGTCTTTCATATTACCTTTTGTGCTTCTTCCCACAACAGAATAAATATGTATTTTGTGTCATTCTGTTCAACATTCAGTCTAAATAACTGATTTATTTGAAAATACAGAATAAAGCAATCAGAGCAAGGAACAATCCTCTCAGATAAGGGTATGAATTCAAAATTTCACACTGTGAAAAGGTTAAATCGCTACAATAAAGACAAGAAATTAAATGTAGAGTTTTTCTTTTCTTTTTCCTCTTTTTTTTACATATTTTATGTTTCTCCTTATTTCGTTTCTTACCCAAACATGTCATTTTAACATGAAAGCAGACAATAGGCTAAATGAATATTATAGGGCTAACTGAGAAGCTGTAATTAGCATTTAGCATACATTATGACTTCAAAGAGGACTGGCTGGCAGTATATGTATATATAAGGCCTGGCACCCAGTCAAAAGAGACACTCCAGCATTGTTTCTATGAGCACTTTTTCCCAGAGACAAGCAAACGCATGTTTTATGATGTCTCCTTTTCACTCTAAAACAGTACATCATACGCTATTAAAGAGACCAAAACCTGTTTTGATTGAATTACACATGCACTTGAAGAAACTTTGTGTACTCGATTGAATCCCGAGGAATGCGCTGCATGTTCGTGGTGGGGACTCAAACTCTGGAAAAAGGAGACAGCACTGGCCCAGGACACGCAGACAGCCAGGTTCTCCCGGAGAGAAGCGAGGACTCATTACCCAAGCATGGCGGCTGATCCAGCACAGCTGTGCTGAGGAAGCTTCAGGCCCAGCTGGACAGCTGTTAGCACACTACCTGATCTAAGACTCAATGAGGCCAGCAAACTAATAGAGCAAGCGCAACACGAAAGCAGCCGCTGAGAAGTGACAGCAGGAACAAATAAACAAATGGGCCGGCGATATCGTGCCACACCACAGCACAAACTCTGGCTGTCAAAGGTCAGCGCTAGAAGGGAAAGAACCCACCCCCGAAAATTGGTTGTCAGGGCTGGTGCGATACAGGCCCTCAACTAAACACGGACACCCCAAATTACTTGTTTTCATTTGCATAAAGATGTGTATGCTCTGCTGAGTCTTCAGGAGACAAGAGAAATCACAAAAAATGCCAGTAGTTGATTTTGCACAATCACTTTAATTTACAGTGGGTCTGTGAGGTAAAACAAAAGATAATTTGCCAACAAAATGGAACAATATTGCGAGGACGACACAAGAATAAATGAGCTAAACAATGCAGGAAATGCATGAGAAGCGCATTATTAAAACATGCAGTAATAACTCAAAGGATTTTTTTCAATAATGTCAGCATCAAAGGAGTCTTGGAAAAGAGGATGAATAGGGATTTAGCAGGAAATTTAGAAAAGATGATTACATTAAACATTTAATTCAACCACGGTAAGGATTTACTATTTTTTCTGCTGTTTGATTTTAAAAAATTGATATTGGCTTCATTGTTTCAATGTTATAGAATTGAGTTATTTACCCTCATGAGAAAGTTGAAAAAGGTGATAAAAAATGTATTCTATCCAAGCTACCAGACCTCTTTATATGCCTGCAACACTCTGCTTTGTCATTTTTGCTGTATCCTAACAAATTTTACTTCACTGAAACTCTTGTATCGGTAATATATTCATTTGAATGGTTGATTATGAGACACACACACACACACACACACACATGCACCCCATCCACCTGGGCATGCTGTTCATCTGGCCACAGCACAGAGCAAACAGCCAGGTGAAGCAGCTTGGGGAGAGACAGGGCATTTTTACATCTGTGAAGTGTGTTTTAAGCACCTCTGAGCCCGGCACTGAAAGGGGAATACGGTGAGGAACTTCACAGCTTAGTCTCTGTGCTGAAATTTGTGCAATGGCTCGACTGACTAGTTATTTTTTTATTTTTGACAAAGTGGCAATGCTTCACCTGATTGTATTTTATTAGTATTGTCCATTTCATAATCTAGACTTGCACAGGCTACAATATGTGCTACAGTTACCAATGTATTTGTGTATTGCTACAGAAATGTTTATTGCAAATACAATCAAGTAAACAGACTTTGAATGGTTCAGTTATAGCTTTTTATTTATGTTTTTATTTTAGCTAAATATTGATTTTGCAGTTTCTAGTAACATATTTCTTTTCAAAAAATATGTCTTAAACACAGAAAAACTGGCAAAACTGGCTGCAGACACAGACACAGAGGGTTAAATAAAATCGAAAAAATTTGGGGAAGAGAAGTAAACAAAGCAGAGGCACTACTCGCTTGTGATGCTGCTCTCTGTTTGATATTTGTTTTGTCTCATCTTTTGCATTCCCCTCCGGGGGGAGGTGCAGCCCAGCTTGCTCGTTCGCCGTAAGCTGAGCCCAAGACCCTGCATGCAGCCCTGCATCAGTCAACAGCCCCTGTCTCACTTTTATTTATTTATTTTTTTTTCTTTCAGGCAGTTCAGGAAACAGCCCGGGGCCCTAATCAGCACAGCTGTAAGACGGGTGCATCCACCATAAACACCTGTTACCTATCAGTGACCTATCACTGACATCATCTCCTCTCACAGCCAGATGGAGTCGCAGATTTACGGCTCAAGTGAATCGAACATAAAACTTAATTTACTGTGAAATCATACTGATATAAACATGACAGAAAATATGCTGAGTGCATAATCGTGCAAGGTGCCACATGTCAATTTCAATATTCTCAATATTTTAATATGTTCCCACACAGTGATAATTGTGAAATAGTGAGGACATTTCCAAATACGACAGTTTAAAGATATGTGCCACTCGTGTAGTTTTAGATTAGACCGGTAAAAGAGAAAAACACTTCATAGGTGATGAAAACTTCAACACTTAGCTAATTATTTTCTTTCAACATAAATCTGGAAAGCCAAATCATGTTTTAGCCTTCATGGCAACATCAGTTTAGCATGTATACTATGCATCCAATTTTCTGGCTACTGCCACTTCCTGTCTCTGCAATCTGCCATGCACCCTTTAACACAACACAAGTGCTAAAACAAAGAAAAAGTATAACTAGGGTCAATGCTCATGCCACTATCTTAATATCCAAAATCTGGATTCCAGTAATCTCGATAATACACCTACAATCTGAACAAACCAAACATTAAGTTTAAACCTTCAGCCTTAGCCTGCTAGCTACATTAGTAAACTAGATAGTTAATTAAATGTCAGACTGTGAAGTGTAGCACTCAATTTACATTCATGTTCTACTAATGGAAATATAATAAAATCATCATTTATGATTAATCTCTAATATGGGTGCTAGATATGGCTCTAATACTGACAAGTACCTTTACAGCTGCTTATTTATTCAGCGCTTTCAAGCGCGGCTGGGCACTCAAACCCTCTCAGCATTCTTTGAGTGTATTCACATACATATTCTGTTCTGGAAAGTGTCTAATTACTCAGTCTTTCATAACCAGAAAAAAAGAAACTGGCACAACAAAGTCTGTCTGTAGTAGGCTGTCACTTTCATCACTTTAATTTGTGTATATCTTTTGATTATTTCTTGATCCCCTTCATATGAATCTAACAAAGATAATGATTAAAATCAAACACTGGGTAATCCGAAATGAACTGTCCTTCAAAAAGGACCCGCTGCTTCTCGAACACACTGAGAGCACTGACAGATTTACCCAAATGTCCCTGCCACAAAAACTGGCATTTATTTGTGTGTGCCATAAACCATGTAATTAATAAAGCATATTTTCTCGGGTTCTTTGAAGCAGTTGCCAAGGAGCATGCTATCAAAGCAATCTACAGACACCTGAGAAGTGCTTCTTGTTAACAGCAATGGCATGGTGTCTTATTTATTTATAAATGTGTGTGTGTGTGTGTGTGTGTGTGCGCGCGTGTGTGTGTGTGTGTGTGCGCGCGTGTGTGTGTGTGTGTGTGTGTGTGAAAAATAAAATTCAACAGCTTTAGATTCTGTATTTCTCAAGAATTATATAGTTGTAAATAAGCAATTAAAACATATTTCATTTAAATTACCCAACACTGAATATGCAGGATAATAATAGTCTTGGACAGTTGCATTTATCCCAAACCATATGCACTTGAACAGTCCAGAGATCTGAAAATGAGGATGCTATTGGCTGTCACCCGAGGGTGAGACGTTTTGACTCTTACCCGCTCTTACCCTTAATGCCTTTAGAAAAATTGCATTAATTATGGATTAACGTTAATTCTCACAAGGGTGGGAGGAAGAGTAGGGATTTTGCAGCTTGGAAAGTCAATGACAGTTTGGTTCATCACACCTGTTTGTCAAGTTCTATGTGAATATATGATTCTCTCTATTAATACTAAAATAAGTATTAACATAAAGTTTTATTTGTCATGTGCTTTTGGTATTAAAGTTTGAATAATTGAAGTTAGTTATGAAACTGCTTATTACTATTAAATATAGCAGTATATTGTTACATTGTATATTAACATCATTAGAGTATTAAAGGGAAAATCTGAAGTGTTAATCTAAAAGCAATCGATTCTATGATAAATGTTGATAGAACCCTATAACTCCCACCACTTCTGATACCATCAGGTGTGCAATGTAGAAATCCAAAGAAGTAAATTCAGCTGCCATTCATCAGTGACATTTAAAATAATGTCAGAGGTACAGTTTGGGTCAGAGGAAGATAGGGTTGAGCCTTCTCCTCCTCCCCATAGCAAGGTCACACCAAACCCCCATTGACAGGGAAGGTTTGTTTTTTTATTTCTACAGTGACTGAGGTGAACACAGTGTAGCTACTCAATGTTTCACAATGTAGAGGGTGGTGGGTGGGTTTTATCTTATTCAAGGTGGCACTCCATTAAGCTTTTATTAAGTGCTTACTGTGTCACCAAATAAGCTTTGCAGCAGCATGTTAATAATTGATTTTCTTAATGTAGATTGTAGTGTGTGTTTTACCATCATTAAAATCACTGTTGGTTGCTTATTTAAATGGTCTGTTTTAAAGATGGAAGGTAATTCATGTAACATAAATCACCCATAGAGGGAATCCATCCTTCAGCTGTCACTTTTGGTGTCATTACTTATACACTATAGGTTAAGTATATGATGGGTATTCTTACTTCTCAGTTCTCAGAACCAGCTAAATTACCGTTTCCTGGTATTGAGATGTATTCTGAGTGCAAGGTAACCATGGAAAAATGCGCCACGGTGACATGCAGAGATGAAGGGGTAGCGTCAGTCTTTTCACCTTACCACAAAATGCTACCCTGCTGTAGAATCAAGAACCTGTAGAACGTTTTTGACAGCTGCATGCAACGCCGTGAGCCGTGCTCTCTGTAATGTACGGAGAGCATTGAACAGCTGAATATAACCCAAAAGCAGAACGGCCATAGTGGCAGCAGTACAACTCACATGCAATTCACAGGCCGCTCCAACCAGGTATCAAACATGCCACATGGATCAACCACAAGCTGAACCTCCAATGCAGCGATAGACTTCAACACTCAATAGTGAAAACAGTCATTTAGGACGACGGCACAATGACACATTATTATTTCATCAAATTCCAATATTGTGAAGTGCTCTTTTATTAACCTTTGGATGAGTGTTGTACACTGCACAATTTAATTCAATTTTTTTTTAATGTTAAACCCCTGAGTGGCACCATTTATATCTAGTTATTAAGACTGAGGAAAAGCACAGAGGGATTGCTAGAACTGTCAGAAATGGTACTTGCTTTTGCAGTGCATTTTCAGAGCTCAGGGTTATAATTCATTTCAGCATTTCTTGAACATATTGTGATTTTTCTTTTGTTAAGCACAAGACATAAAAAAGTGTGAATGAATACAATAGACTGTAATGTAAAGGACTGAAAGCTTCAATCAATCTACGGCATTAACATAATACAGGAGAGAGTGTGCAATATATGCTGAGACATTATGCGTTATGAAAACACACAGATAAATGTTGTTTTTTTATGTATATATTCAGTACAAAGGACAAATAAGCTCATTTTTTGTGCCTGCACAGCTCACGGATTGGGAAAGCCTTAGGCCACTTGTGATAAATTCATTTTCTATAGTGAATATGAAAGATTACCAATAGGTAATCTAAAGCGTTCCATACCGTACATAGATTCTAATATGTTATTGAGCACAATGCCCTTTCAGTTCATTTTCATTCTCTGTCTGAATCAGTCTTCCTTGTCCTACTCAAATAGTTGAGATTGCAAGTGGGCATTCAAATGTTCTTTTTTGGTCCAAACAATACTGTCAGCTTTAAGTTCTTTCAAGAAGCTTTTTTGTCACTCTTTAAATGTTTGATTTTCTGATCCATAATGCATTTCGTACAATTTATTAGACACAGCTAATCACTATTTTATTGTACTGCCAAAATGAAATTGCTAACATAATAAAACCAAAGCTGTCCATTTTATGACTTTTTCTCTGTATAAGAAAGGCCTGTTTGTGACTTCTCCTAAGTGTGTGTATTCTGCATTCTCATATCACTTATAACCTCCTACACTAAACTCCTACACTCTCGACAGGACCGCCACATGGCACTAACATAGCGGCTATTTAATTGGCATCAGCTGTCTTTTGAGTCCTGCATTTCTGTGTGTCGATGTTGTGAAATGGTTACCCCGTTTAGCACACAGTGCTGGCTCCCCCAGGTGTCGTATAAAGTGTGTCTCGGTGTAGGCCGAGGCTTGGCGAGTCATCCTGGGTGGGCAGTGAAGTGGGAGGCTGTAGCCGGGGGACATCACCCCCTCAGTCCCGCTGGGCGCACTTTAATTACAATTTCCCTCCAAAACCCTGTGGGACCACCAGGCCTTTGGTCGGATTTTGAGCAACCACACAAGCTCTTCCCAGAACTGTTAGCAGCAGCTGTGGTTAAAAAAAAAAAACAAAAAAACTCCTGTGTAAGTTTCTCCCGAGTTTCTCCCCACACGCTGGTTTCAAGGGTGTCTTTAAGGACGGATGTGTAGATATTGGCAGGTTCTCTGCGTGGTTCTTTGTCTTTCCCTTGCCTCTCTCCCCGGTTCCTGGGATTTCCTGTCAAGTGAGGTCAGGGCTTTAAGAAGGGGCGTTATTGCTAGCCGTGGTGGGGCCCCAGGTGGTGTCTGGCCGTGAGCGGTGGCGGGACCCCGGCTAATGGCACAAGGTCACCGCAGGGCTTAAGCCTTGTCCCTGCTCTCATGCCTGTGGGGTCAGGTCACACTGCTGGGGGGGACATGCTCATCTCCTCAAAACGCAGCTTACACCGTCAGTCCCACAGCGCGTGCTGCTGCCCTCTGGCAATGTCCTTCCTGGATGGAGAGACGGACGCTCGGCTGTGACCTTAGTTCTCTGAGTTAACTATATTGGCACAATGGCTTGTTGTTCACTTAGAAATTTCAGCCCTGGTTAGACTGCAGATGGATTGTCTTTTTGTTTTTTTTAACTCTGTTTGTCTGGCAATCATTACTATGCTAGGTGTATCCTGCCTTTGAAATCATGCCTATAATAATATTATTAGTGTGAAACCATTTCATACTGTGAATTTATAAAGAGTTACATTAGGTTACACGAGTTAGGTTACATTATATATATACTTATATATCTGTTTACTTAACATCTTTTTTTGTTTCATCCACTACTCAAAGGAAACGGGTGGCAAGCAAGAGGTGTCATCTCTTTGAAATTCAATTACTTGTTTCTCTTTGCACGGCACTCACAATTGATGAAATACCTTTCACGGGTTCAATTCACGGCTCTTGAAAGTGGACATGAAAACACAGGGGCCTTTATGCGTGGTTGGCCCACCGCCATGCCATGCCAAGTCTCTCCGCATCGCCACCCATCAAACAAAGCCAGCACGGGCGGCGGAATCGTAGCCCGCCGGCCGTTTGATCCGTCTGCATGGTAGCCGCTCGCTTTTGAGAAACGACGGACGTGCATCTGGCCCGTCTTTTTTTTTTTTTGGATCCTGCAGACGGGGTTGCCACGGTCATGTACGGCTTCAAACAGCCTCGTCGCCTCTGCCCCGTGAGCCGTTGAATCGGCACGTGTGTTCGCCGCGGTGTCAGGCTATCTCTCCGCTTCCCCTCCTTTCTGAGTTCCCAGTCAAATCACCTGTGTCTCACCTGCTCCCCCAGTCATCCCCCTGGTGAGATAAACAGCCGCCCTCCGTACTCTCAGCGCTCCTCACTGTCACACACTGCTAAAATAATCTCCCTTCCCTCCCGGAGTTTAAAGTGAATTTAACTTTATACCTATGAGCACAGTGCCACAATTTAATGCTCCCTCTGATAGCTAATAGGAGAAACTCTTTAAACTTCACAGCCTATAATATTAAGCTTGTCAGCTTATCATATTATGCTTGTGAGCTTATAATATTAGCATTTAAATATTCTCGGGCTTTTGAACATAATTTGAAAGAAAGGAGATTGTCCCTTTGACCTAGTTTGTCTCTTTCTTTTTTCAAAAATAAGCCTAAGAGAAGCCATTTTCTATGAAAATTTCTTTTTAATTTAGTTGCCTGATTTGTTTTCATTAGTTGCAACATTGTGGAATTAAGACAGTGTGGGGATCAAGTTTTTCATTTTGTGAAGGTGTGAAATTGCATTTTTTATAATAATGCATGCTTTCCATCACTGTGGATGAACAGCAAGGTTTGATAACGAATAATGGAATACTGGAGAAATTAAATGGATACCATGATTTAGGGTCTATGCAAAAGAGGACAGAACAGAATTTACACCCTGAGGTTTAGTTTTGCTGTGGACTCACAAATAACCTTTGCAACAAAACGCCTCAGCAAATCTAAGCCAGTGGATATTATGACAATATGGTTTATGCTATTAATGACCTGTGGAAAATTGTATATATATATATATTTTTTTTTTTTTAACTTTATTATACAGAAATTGCAAAGCATGACTACGGGGATATAACATTCTGCCATATAATCATCTGAGATAATACACAGCAAATATAACACAAACAAACAGAAAACTGAACAGGAGCTGTTGAATATCAGGGACAGATCTGCTGGTCTTATCACAGTTTGCTGATAAAACATATTTAGTACTATGTGAGTATGGTGAAGGAACTGATCATGGAGAACAAGCGGGTTAGTGACAGATAGGGCTAATGGGGCTAACTTTTTTGTGTAACAAACTGGGGTAAAGCAGAACCGAAACAGGTGGCATAGGTGTGATCTCACATGGAGGGCAACGAGGAAGGAGGAGGAGTTTGAGAAGAATGGTGTTACATGGATGAGTTTGGCTGTCTTTTAGTTGTGTTTTAAAACCATTTCAACCCCTTTAAGCTTGCCAAAGAGCTCCATTGAATTTGTTGTTTGTTTTGTGTCCTGCAAGCAATACAGAAAAGAGAACCTGTGTCAGGCCCATGTTAGAAGCTGGAGGACTGAGCACAGACGTGGCTTCCCATAACACCTGAGGCGAGTCCACATCATTCCCTGTCTGGCTTTCAGAGGTTGTTATGTCCATGTTTTTGTTTCTGTACACACACACTCAGTTAGACCTGATCCCTTTGGAAATCAGACAAGTATTGCACATATCTTTGAGTCTAAGGGGCTGAGTCGTAACTGTGACATAGCTTATTATAGAAGTTTGTCATATAGCATTAAAATAAAATGATAAAAATGTATTATTAAAAATTCACTGTCCAACTAGTGCAGTGCTAGGTACCATTTCACTCATGACAGAGAACAGAGAACAGTGACAGTGAACATCAATCGATTCAAAATGTGGAATTGTAAAAATGACTGGAGGCAGCTGGAACACTGTTTGTCCATTCAAGACCACCAACACTCTGTTTCGACCTTGTACTCTCTGGCAAATCTGACAAGAGCTGGGGAAAATGTAGGGTTGCCTATTTTGGAGTGGCACTCATATAAATTAAAAGGGGACAAATGATCTAAAATGCATGTGGCAAACATGAGGAACTGAAGAGGCCTGCAGGGCCAAGTACTGGCACGGCAGTGGACAGCGCTACTCAGGAATTAATAAGCTGAATTACATGGGAGCTGGCTGGCTGACTAGGCCAGTCGCCACCCTCAGCCATCTGGTGCAGGGTAAACTGGCCTCCCTTTTAGCCACACAGAGGGCCACTATGGAGGAGATGGTCCTCAAATGTGTTTCTTTTCATCATATTAATTGTTGAATGAAGTTCAATGGATTCAGCAGTGAGGATATATGGATTGCAAATAAATAATTGCACATAAAAACATAAGTAACTATGGCAACGAATGAATTAATAATAGCTAGTGAATACATGTAGATAATGTGGATCATGATGATATTTATATTATGCTGATTGTATTACTTTATTAAATTGATATTTGCTCATTTTAACTCCATTGTGAATAACAGTTGCCTCAGAATTTCAGTATGTATAATGCATGCGCTGTCCCATTGTCCAAGTATGACAAATGACCTACGTTTGTTTTCTGACAGATGCTAGCATTCAAGCTACTTCTATTTGCTAATAACCCTCAGTTTTACAACTAAATGATGCTGACAATCATTGGAAAAACAAAGTCTGACGATGGGCAATATTACTTATGCTAGCTAAGCAGCAAATATATTGCATTGCTCTGAAATTAGGTATATAGTAGAAGCTCAGCTCAGACATGCATAATTACAAACCTCACCTACTATGTACCTCAGAGCGGCATAATTACCAGTTAATAAAATGTGGTATGAACCCGGGAATAGAACTCTAATTAACGCCTTTCCAATTTCAAGCTCTGATGCAAATAGGCAATCATTATACAACAGCACTATCACACTTTCCAAATGAAAAATATTCAAAATAAATCGAAATTAGGCAAAGGGACAGGGAAACTGAGACACTGGCTAACAAATTGTGACTAGCTAATCTGATGATTCAAACAGGGGGTTGATAAAATACCGTCTTGTCATCTTGGAATTCATACTGTTTATATTTTCAGCTGTGTAATTTTCAAAAAGCATTTCTTCGAATGCAATCTATAATAAATGTATCCATTTTCATGAGGTATACATGCAATAGAATTTTATCACCTTAACCATGAAGACTGTACTTAATCCCAAAGGAATCTTTTTGACTGCATGGGTCTGAAAGATGTTGATTTGTCCAGTGTTTGTTTTGTTGTTCTTATTTGTCTTTTTTCCGATTTCAATACAAAGGGAACCGTTATTAATGATTGCTAAGCTTAATGACATATTCAAATGCAATTCAGAGCAATTCAGCTCCCTCACTTTTAATAATTTCTCTCATCGTTAAGATTTAAAGTGTCAAGTTTCCCCAAATGGGTTGTTTTGAATTTTTAAAATGTGCATACATAAAGAACAGTTTATTCCAATGCCTTGCATTAATTTACGATCCTTGGTGGTGCTGAAGTCATTTTTTATCATTTTTTTCCACTTGCAGAGGGCGATGTGTACCTATGCATGCACACACGCACACACACGCACACGCACACGCACACGCACACGCACACTCACACGCACACACACTCACACACACACACACACACACACACACACACACACACACATACACACACACACACGCTCACACACACACACACACACACATTTACAAAAATATGTGGTGTATGTGGTTCTTAAACACAAAATACAATATTGAATAAATTTTGACTGGGTATTCTCAAAAACAAGAAAAAAGAATTAGTAAGGAATTTTTAAACAACAGAAAATAGTGAAAATGAAATAGGAAATGTAAATGTGTGTGTGTGTGTGTGTGTGTGTGTGTGTGTGTGTGTGTGTTGTGACAAAGCCAGAACCAATCTTTTTATTCCTAGATTGTGATTTTCAAGGTTTCTCATCCCCCTCCATTAGTAAATAAAACAAGTCAACAATTGTTAAGAAACAAAAGGCTGAAGCAGGTTTCATACATTATCCAAGGTAGAAAAAAAAATGTTAAAAACCCAAAGCAGCGCATGTTGTGGACGGAGATAAAAAGGAGGGGTAATTGATCGGCATGACTGAGCGACACTTCCGTTCCGCTTGCGGAAGACTTGGGTTATCTTTCACTGTGATTATGGATTTTGTTCCTGTAATGGCCCCTCATTTTGACTAATTAAGCTGTCAGGGGAAGCACTTCAGATGAATCTTTTCCAGAACACAAGCACTGCTGGAGTAGCGATGGATAATTAAGATTCTCTGCAAAAGCATCTATTTAAATGCACATATCTGTGAGCTTCTTACACGCCAGTGTACATTCAGATGAAGGAACCTGTACAGTGATAAGATGGCAGAGCTTTTGTCCTTCCCATCAAATGTTACATCACCAACACCCTTTGAAACAGTGCCCGTATAACTACTCACAAAATCATTAGTGAAAAGGAGTTCTTCAGTCAAACCACAGAGGCCTACTGAGCATGCAGTGTCCTGCATTGTATTGCAACTGCAGCTCTTTTACTTTAAATGAGTATATAGGGTAGTCTATCCACAGTCAATATCAGTGATTGTGATAATTATGTTTTATTTCAGGGCGATCACTCAAAATGAATCTTTGCTATTCTCCATCATAATGTGTTGCTTGTCACAATGACTGAAATGAACGGTAAGGGCCTTTGGATATCTCCAAGTTTAAATTCAGAATAGATCATCTAAACAAAGTTTTAAAGTAGAAAACAATAAGAGACAAATCTATGGAAATTTGAACTTTTGGACAGAGCTCAATACACCTAAGCAGTAATATCAATCTCATAACTTTTCATGATTAAATAATCAAACAATGTAGCTATTTCTGAAACAAAAGGTTAGATGAAAAGAAGATGTCTAAGGCTAAAAATTGTTTATTCAAAGTGAACAAAGCAATCAGTAACTGTTTGTGAAGTGTTGAAAATTGACTACAAAGTTCAAAAGCCTTATTTTTCTGAAAAATGCTGCTTATTGATGCTCTGGGTTTAGTTTAATATCGGACGTTAAAAAGTAAAGATGATGTTGTTAGAAAGTTGAGTTTTTCTTCTTCAACAAGTTGTAAATCAAATCCAATTGTCACTCATGGTTAACTCCTTATGATCAAACTATGATTAAGAAAGCGGCATATTTTAATTACTTCACTGTTTTCTTCTTGACTTACATACAGTAGTTGCATATACTTATTCTATGTAGCATAATTTTCTCCACAAAAACAATTCAATAAATAAGTAAACACAGACAAATAATCAGCACATTGTATAGGTCAAAGGTGTTTCCTGCCAGCCTGTATCTTGTTTGATGAAATCACTGTCATTCCAGTATCAATGTTCTACCCCAATACAAAGCACCTTCAGCACACCCAAGCCTCACCACATTTCTGAAGAGGATCTGAAATGTAGAAATGTACGATATGACTCCTCCACATCCATCAGCTTGTTTAATTATCTTTCAGTGCCAGTGATGAGCTTGAGCACGGTTTTATCATTTATCAGACTGACTACAGTAATTCACTTTCTCCCAACGCCAGTAAAGGAGCCCAAAAATAATTCCAGTATATACCAGATTCTGGCCCTTGTTTGACTGCTTCTGTCTTGTATATTGGTCACCTCTGCAACATACTGTATATGGTGTGCTGGTAGACATGATATTCTCAGAGAGAGTCCTTTTTGTGAGCTAACAAGTGAGACATGAGTAATGGCAGCTAATGGAAGCACGATGATACAAGACAGGTAATAGCTCTGTCCGATAATTGCCTATTGGCTTCTTATAAGTATTGTTTATGCTGGGTGAGTCTGTGAGAACCTCTAGCTGTCCGAGAGTACATGTGCTTTCTCTAAAGGCCATGCCCACAATCTGTGTCAGTGCATTTTCTGCAAAAACATCTTCTTAGAATTATCTCGCAGAAAATACACTTCAGCCACACGTGACTTACCTATGAAGCTAAGTTTCTTTAAGGATTCTCATTTTTTGCCTGAGAGATTGTCTGTGTATGATTGAATGCAGGATGTACCCTGTAATACAGTGTTATTTGCTTGCTTTAGCTGTTGAATCTGGCTAGTTCATCCTGGTGTCCCAGAAATTGGATGTTCTGAAAGGTGTTTATTTTCTCTCATAACAGGGGTATGGTTGTTTAAGGTAGTCTTTTCTAGATAACAAATGTGTTGTTCTTTCAAAACTGGTGCTGGGGAAGTGCGAATTTAATAATAACAGCTATCAGAAACAGAACTACACTAATCCAGCCATTTAAGGAATTAAATAAAATCTAAAAGCAACTAAAATACTAGTTAAATACTAAAGAAACTAATGCAAATGACTAAAGCTTCTCTCATTTATCCAACATGTGAAATGTTGCTGAATTTTATTTAAATTTGTAATTCCATGTTTACGATTAAGTATACAATAAGTAATTAATTATTTCACTAAATCCATCAACCGCAATGAGCAGACCTGAGGATGAACCCTTGTCAGAATATAAAACTCATAACGAGATTCAAATTATGAACAGGTTGCAATGCTGATAACCTTGGATGATCTGAGGGCCATAGAGTCCCTATGGAGCTTTCCCTTTGTTCACTTTTTATATAAAAAAATACAATATAATTTAGTAAAGTACATTCCGTATAATATTAAAATGTTTGCCATTTCAATAGAATTTGTAAGCAGAAATACATGTACTATAAGTAGGAGATTGTACCAACAAACACTTTTTTTCTATAGACATACAAAATATAAATTCTGCCCAGAAACCGGCTTTGGAAATTTGATATTCAATTCATAACATCAACTGAATATAACTTATTTCTCTTTCTGGAACATAATGGTTGTTTATTTAAAGTAGCTGTGTTGTCGGAGGGATCTAAGGACTATGTCCCTCTCCTACATACAGTATTCTGTACATGGTGTATTTCTCTGCTTTTCACCTGCACTTTGACATACTCACCAGGACAATGAATTAGCTGGTAGACATCATATGTGTGCAGTAACGTTTCATAACCTTTTCACCATTTTTGAAAATATCGAGGACATTGTCTGCGGTCTGTTGAAAGGCATCCAATGAACAGTGTAATTCTTAGAGGGCTATTTCTCTAAAACTACATTGTAATTGGTGCCTTTTTGTCTTCTGCCTGAATTTTAAGAGCTTTTTCATTTCATAACAAAGGGTCTTTGAAATATGAGAACTGGATTTTATAATTGAAATTCCATGCTGTTATGTTAATTTTAGATCCTGATCTTCCATTAATTTATTCAAGTATAGTTTGCATGGCAGGCAAATGCCAGTCTTGGGCCTTGCTTACAAACTGATTTTCATGATAATTACCATCATCATCATCATCATCATCATCATCATCATCATCATCATCATCATCATCATCATCATCATCATCATCATCGTCCACATCATCGTGAATAAGGCATTGGCACTGTTTGTCCAAAGCTGGACACTGGGGAAAAAGAGTAATACTCCACATGGAATAGCTTTACTGGCATCCAGCTGTGTGATTTTTCTTCTTCTCAGAATATATGAGAGTAATTTAGAGCATCATCTGTCTCACCTGTGACAGTTACACAAATTGGTTCATCTCATAGACAGTTGAGTGTCATGATAATACTGCTAATGGCTGAAGCAACTCAAATGATGTTAAAAGCCTGGAATACATTCCAAAACTTTGCTAGATCACTTCATTTCAATTGTGATGAAACATTTTACAGGTTCCTATTAACTAAAATGTCAAGCCCCATACAATTAATTTTATTACCTGAAACACTTTTTTTACCATACCAAAATACATGACACTCCTAATTAATCAACCCTTGCACAAGATTCAGCCTTTTGCAAGTGAGCAATTTCAGGATTGACAGAGATTATTAAACAAAAGTAATTACAGTCATTATGATAGAACAATAATATCCTGCATACTAAACTATTAATGCGCTGTATTAAAATAGAGCTATCCATTAGATCACAGATATTTCATTTAATCTTTATAGGCAAGAAGTAGGATTCATAATTCTTTGATTTGCAGGGAAATGGGGAAATGAAGGTATATCATTGTATAACTGGATGCAGTCCGACAGCTACAGTGTTCTATATGGCATTGGCATGCACCTCTCTGACACATATTAACTGCAACATAAGAGCACATGAAGTAAACAGAAAAAGTACAGGTATTTCTGTACCCACATATGGTTTTATTTGTTTACAATAACTTTGTACCCTTCTGCAGTATAACTCAGTCCTTTACTTCCATGTTACCTACATTTCAGATAATAAACTAAATTAGAGGAAAAAGCTGACTAAGCCAGAGAAGAAGGTGAACAGTAACCTGAGCCCAAAGGCACTTTTACTTGACTTATGTCATGAGAGTGTTTTCTGACACACAGGGATGCACAGTCATTTTCAGTATGGTACTGTTCCGTCTGCTGTGTGTGACTTCATTTCAAACAGCATGTGCTCAGCACTTGGAAGCACTGTGGGGCGCATTTTCCACGGATAATATGTTATCTCAAACTGCCAAATGTTTACATGAGTACAAAAAAAAAGTTTATTTTTTTTTATGTAACATTTGACATTTGACTCACAATCAAACTCAGCAACAAGGCTTTCACCAAGCCTAAAGGAAAAATCCATCACACACATGTCAAAATTCTTTTTCAACACAGAGAGCCTCTCTGGCTTATGAGGAAACACATTCAAACCAAACCTCACACCAGGTGTATTTGATCAGGCTGCCCATGCTTTAGCCTAGCTCCAGGGGTTTCAGCGTGGGGTACATGGCCACCTTTCCTTCCTGGTTACCTCTGGTCAAACCCACTCAATGAGCTATTTTAACATGATGACTCTGTTGCATCTATATTTATTTTTTTTATCCCTCCTTTCATTTGCACTAATTTGATTTCAGCAGCTCATGGCAGTAGTTGTGTACGATATCTCCCGTGTCTACACCTCAGAAACAGAACCATGCAATTTTAACTTCTTCCTGCCACATGACGAGTACTTACTAAACAGTCACTAAATGTATTTCTTTAATTATTGGAATTAGTCTTTCATTTTGACAAACAGTTGAATAGCAAACTCTGTATTGCGACCAGAATTATTCTTAGCATGACATTCCTATGAATAGCTTAATTAGTAGCGTTCCATTAGCATAAATATGGTGTTTGTCTAAGGATTTGATT
Source organism: Albula goreensis (assembly GCA_022829145.1). NCBI lineage: Eukaryota > Metazoa > Chordata > Actinopteri > Albuliformes > Albulidae > Albula > Albula goreensis. Next base: position 34,918,535 of record CM040746.1, on the reverse strand, counting down.
ATTAGTTTTCCAGCTTACACAATGCAGTTTATTGCGAGGCTAACAAATCTGAAGAAACTGAAGAATGATTAAATATAATTATAATCACTCTCTGTCTGCAATGTTGAACATAAAAAATAACCCATGGACTGAATACGCATTTATAATAAAATAGATAAATGAACCTGCATGTTTTCATGTCAGTTTGAATTCATGAATACATAATTGTCTCCATCAGCATGAATTGAGGTGTTAGAAATATGAATATACATATGATGTTTGTCAGCTTGCCTTTTCTGCTCATGTCCCCTCCAAAAGTAAAAGTATAAAAGCAGTGTTGTTACAGGCTAAAAAAAAAAAAATTGGAAAAAGGCATTGTGGGTCATACCTTACGAACACATGGATAAAGAAGCAAAACACTGAGGGAAGTCTGACAAGTCTGACCAACCATATTCTAGAGAGAGCAAAGATTTTGAATGGTTCAATTCAATAACACCACGGACAATAAGCAGGGTGAATTTCCTCTGCTTTATGCGAGTTATAATTTCAGTCCTGCCAGATTCTCTTTCCTCCAATCAACCAGGCTGGCTTCCAGAGCACTCTTCCATTTGCAAATATTTGAAAGTCGGAGCTGATATGAAATTTGGAAATGACTGTTTATTTAAAATCTCTGATTTACATTTCCTCCCTCTTTTTATGTGGTTCCACAATGTTTCGAAAAAAAAAAACCTGAGAGGATATTTGGTTAACTCCCTGTTGCCCGTTCTGCTTTAGCTTTCTTTCCCTCACAGACAGTCATGCCCCCACCATTACATGTACTGTAAATATTTCATACCCACTTTAATGTAGAGTACCTGTGGGAAGGCCCCCACAGCAAGGCAAGGCACTGTACATAGAAATGACTGAGCCCTGAGAGAGCCAAACACCGAGGTTAAGAGCTATCCACAGAGGGACACACCAGTCTGCCAGCCACTAGAACAGCACAGCTTTCTGTCATCGCTCCCCCTTAGGTACCTGCTGCTGTTTCAACTTTGGCTTTTTTCTGAATCTCTAACACTAAGCAAATAACAAGGTAATGCCGGCTGCAAATGAAGCCACTTCTGCTATTAGCACCACGCTCCCTGGGTGATGGTAGAACTGCTACCGCCACTCCTGCTACTACTACTAGGTATTCCTGCTGGTTGAACCTGGGCCTACTCTGAATCAGCACATGACACAATGAAGAAGGAAGTGAATTTAAATGTTTTTCAATTACAATGAGAGCAAATGTGCTACAAAACATATAAGTCCCGAAACCCTCTTCTGAAGCATTAGTGGATAGCATTCATATGTATAGTTCAAGGTGCTTTAGAGTGAATGGAGGAAGCTCTCCTCAACCTCCAACCAATGTTGAGCACACACTTAGGTGATGAACAGTGTTAATTGTGTGCAAGAATAACACTCGCTACATATCAGCCAAACTGAGGGAAGGAATTATTTAGACAATAAATCTGCCAATAATTAGGTGGCCTGACTGAGAGAGCCAAGTCAGGATTTGAACCCTCTAATACTTATAAAACGCTCTTACAGCAACCACAGACACTGCTGCTACCACGACAACTACTGCTACTGCTACTGCCACTCAAATACTACAAATACTACCAATGAGGTGTAGTATTGCGCTGAGCCCAGTGCAGCAGTTTAAATGTAGTATCTGTATTTTATTGAGAGCCAAGCAGTGAAGCTGTATAGACACCCATTGAGTTTCTACCTTTTTCTGATTATTATTATTATTACTATTATTATTATTATTATTATTATGCATAATTATCTTATTCTGCCATTGGCAACTTTTCATGTCAACCTAATTGATGTGGCTGCCATACTGGATTTTATGAAAAGGTGTAAAAAAATTTCACAGGCTACAAATTTTAGGCTACATTTGGCACAGATGATCCTCAGACAAAGTCTCACAAAAGCTGTCAGATAGATTTTTGATTTTCAAAACTGTTTGTTTGCTATTGTCAATTGAAATTGGTGACAAAGCCACCAAACAGGAAGTGAAGTCATATCTCCGCAACGCTTCAATGTATCAATATCAATCATTGTACTTGGACTCAGGACCCCTTCCTGAGGATGTGCAAAAAAAAAAAAAAAAAAAAAATGGCGCACCATAACCCAGTCAATTCAGATTTAGCTATCTGCATGTATTATCACTGGATGCATATTGAGAGCCATGCATGGTCATCTCCTCTGTCCATATGTATACGCATATAAATATGTATGTATACACAGACACACAGGGAAATACACACAGCATCACCTTCTGCATGTTATGCCATCAAAATACACAGCCTTGCTTATATAATACAGTTTTATGTTCCAGAACATATTTCACCGAGTGATCCACTTGATGGATCTGATTTTACCCATTTGTTGCTACGCACAGTTAATCTTCTCTTTATGAACACTGGCAACAGGAATAGTCCTATGTGTTATGGGCATCCTAATGATGTCTTTATTTATTTGTTTATGCAGATTAGATTGACAGCGATTTTGTTATTTTTATTGCTGTCCTGCAGTGAGGTAATGAAAATATCTAATTAGATTTTTTTCTTTTTTTTTCTTTTTTTAACGGTGAAGAAATCTCAATGCAGCTATCGTAAAAGCCACATTACTGCTCACTGATAATGGGAAAGGAATTAGATTCACAATTTGATTATATTATCTCTAAATTCTTTTGCTAAATGAAAAAAGAGGGAACAACAATGTAGCCACATGTTTCATAATGATCCATCCGAAATTATATCCAGTTTCACATGAGGATTAGCATAATTAAATACGACACTCGAGTTGTTATTACAGTAATTCTAGATTTTGTATGATTATACTTTGAGAGATGCTGCAATATTCTTTGTCAACCTTTTTTTGAACTGGGGTGCAATAGATGTCAGAGTGTTCCCATATTTAAATTACTTTGCAAACCAATGTATCCCTTATGCATCTGTTTGCAATAATAAGAAAACCTGCGTCATAGATCATTGTTTTTAATGTGCATGGTGCATGTTTGCTTTTGTTCATTTCAAAATGAAAACGAGGAAAGATGTATTTGTGCTGGCGCAACTTGATTACAAAATCCATCTCTTTGCACATAGCTGGGCAGGATGGAGAAATATGCAAACACAACCTGCTCCTAATGCAGTGACTTTAAATGCATTAAGAGAGAAGGACTGCGCAGAGTGCTAACCGCGCCAGTGTTTTAAGATTGAATAATCTGTTTAATATTCTGCTACAACAACACAAGTTGAGGAAGATGAAAATTCACCAGAGAAATAAATGAACACTTCAGAATATTGTGCAGTTATGAATGCTTAATAAAGCTTTAATAACAATATTATACTCCCTTATAAACATATAGATTTTAGTCAAGCAGTCAATAAATATTACAAATACCATACTGAGGAGGACAAGCTGTCCATATTAAGAGGTATCACAGAATCTCTGCCTTATAACATAATACACTCCCATCTAAACAGTGCATATGTATAACCTTGTAAGGAATTCTCAATTAACCAACAACAATGTATTTTTTAATAATGTATTATGTTTTTTTTTTTATATTTTGTTGAGCATGTATAGCTTTACTTTGTTCTAAAGTGTTATGAAAGCAGTCTTATTTATTATTCATTAAAGCCAGTGCACCTTAATTACAATGTTTGTTTTTTTTTTTTTTTTTGAGTGAGTGAGTGAGTGAGTGAGTGAGGCTTACAGTAAAACGAGAGTGGGGCTGGTGGAAACTCATTTACTCAGGGTGGTGTAGAAGGTGATCTGTCAGGGGGTGGATGCTAGCTAGCGTTTTTTTTTATTATTATTATTATTTTATCTATCTATTTATTTATTTATTTATTTATTTAATGAGATCCCGCTGTAAGGACATACAGATTGATACGGAATAATACAGAACATGCTGGGCTTGAGATTTCATACACTCCAGTGTTAAAAAAGGATACAAAATGCTCCAAACTATAGAAAAGACATTGGATCTTGATCTGTGTCTGGGAAACTAGCTGTGAACTCTGGCATTTAAAATTTTTTGACAAAAAATTGACAGCTTTGTCAAATTCAAAAGGATAGATAATTCACAGCCACCATTATGTAAACTCCTTCACATTCATATAGGCATTAGCTTTGCATCCACAACACCTTATTCTTTCAGTAATCTGAAGCAGACAGCTTTCAATCAACTAGAGTTAACAAATGAATGAAAGTGATGTAATTAACCAGTACGCATGGAGGATCCCACAGCACATGGCCAAAAAGACATATAAAATATGGGTCTATCACTTATTGTTTAGTTTGGCAGTCCTGGTGACACGCACATGTAATGGCCTCATTTAGGTAATGGTATTTACCAAGTCAACAGCGATTACGGTTTGTAAGCACTCTCTCCAACAGCTCAGACTGATTGTGATGATTCGATGGACTTGTCGTCTGCCACTGCTGATGCGCACTTCAAATCCTTCCTAATTTCATGCATAAAAGTTTAATTGAAGTAATCTGTGCCATTAAATCTGTGCCATACCGCTTCAACAGTTTTAATCTTTAAATGTTATCCATTACTGTCCACCTATTTCTTTTTGGTCACATTACATTGGTTAATATATCTCTCATTTCATTCCATATCCTCTATCATAATAACCTGACTCATTAATCTGCACTAATGAGTGGAATTCCTCAAACTTTTTTTTTTTTTTTTTCTTTCATCATGTTGACTTCTTCCTCTCTTCACTGAAGTGAGTTAAATTACATAATAATGTGCAGAAGTGCAGAACTATTGACTTTAATCTGCAAAAAACAAGGTTACTCCCCCCATTGATAAATCTGGATATGCATTGTAAGCCCATGCATTATTCAAAAGCTTTTCATAAACCATTAATTCAAAATAAAATGGTCCCCACAATAAAAGACCAATTTTCATCCTGGCAATTAAAACAAGACTGTTAATATAGATGGTGTTATACCTGTAACTCGTTTATTTCCACAAAGATCTCAAGAACACATGAGGTTCATACTTTGAAGGTCCTTGGGGTGTATTTTATACATTGGTGTTATTGCGGTTTGGGAGACCTCAGGTTTATTAAGGCATAGAGTTAATGAAATACAGAGAGATGGAACAGCCACCATTTCCCTGCTGATACCATGCGGCCTATTTATAGAAAACATCATTTGTATTGTACATATAAGGCTTCATTGTAATTTCCAAACACTTAAAATAATGTTCAAAATAGAGAGCATCATGTGAGGGAATTACTGACATTTATTTTAAAACAATTTGGGGTCAATTGAACAGAAGTATAATGTGACGGTTACGTTAATAGTTAAAATCCAAACTGCTGCAAAATTAACTTTACAATGGCACACATACCACACAAGTGGCATGTAAATGATTCAAGTAAATGATGCACAAGTTATTCAATATTTTACAGACTTTTATCTTAATGAAAGAGAATTAAACACTACAGTAGACCAACATGACAGAGAAAAATACTGGATAAGACCAAAGAGTTTAAACTGTTGTAATACTTCAATCATAAATGAGCTATTCTATCGGAGAAGCGACAAGAATATCTGCAGGTACAATTATGGAACAAAGTCAGAATAAATGTTAGTCTATCAGTGTAAAACTTGTTCCATCTTAAATTGGTGTGTTCATGACTTGCATCCAACTCAAGTGATGAATCATTTTTAAGAAAGAAAAAAAAAGTGAAATAACTTTTCACATAGTGGAAAATTTGATTCTAGAAATAGTCTGTGAGGCTGAGACTGCAGTGCCGAAAACAGCAAGAGAGACTGATGGAGCCAGGAGTCCGTGTAGGAGCCTTTCTGAGCTCACTGGTCCGCATGGCACCATTTAGAGTGTCAGCTAATCTGTGGGAGGACCTGTCATCCCGAGGAAAGGAAGATTTGAGAAGCCACTTGTATAAAATCCAGTCTCTGGGCTCCTTTTTTTTGGGGAGGGGGGGGTGGGTTGAAAGGGGGGGGGTGTTGTTATTTTTTTTTCAGAGGAACATTGAGGATGCACTCTTTTTAACATAAATCCCTCTTCACGGCCAGTGTTCTGCACTGCTCATCTTGTCACTGCAGAGCTGCTGGCCCTATCGGGGGTGACTGGCTGGGGATGACTTACGTCTTACATTATCCAATTGTACAGCTGGACATTTGCTGAAGCGGCTCTGGTTTAGTGTCATATTCGCTCAAGGATACTACAAAAACAGTGTCTCACTTGGGATATGAACCTGCAAATTTTGGGTGACATGTGCTGGTCTGCGGCCACAATTCAGCATCGCAGTCTGACGGTTCCCTGTGTCATGTAAGAGGCTTGAAACACAAGAAAAATTCACCAAACCCGGATTCCAGAGATTTAGGATATGCTCACGTCTTGGCAGGCGGTCTTCAATGGCAATGCAAAGGACAAATTACACTTTTAAATGTTACTTTTCAACACATAACAAGACTCAAGTACACCTGAAATTTTGAGTGCAAATTAATGTCATTATGTATTAAATTGTAATTTATATATGTTTCCCTTCAGTATTTGTTTAAGATCTTAGATTATATATTCAGAATCAGCATTTTTATGCCACTACATTTATTTTTAAATCAAGCAGAATCGATCGAAGCAGTATACAGAAGACAGGGATTTACCTCTTAACTGTAGTCTATAATGAATTGATTATACTGAGGTGAACATCATTTTCTCTGTTAGCAACATTATCTAACTTTACAGGATGCAATATAATTCTCTGAGATGATACATTTTACTCACAAAATGTTCCCTTCCAATGGATCAATTGGGTAACTGACTGGCTTGTAAATATAGAGAAAATAAAAGTTAAAATAGCACAGTTACATTTATGCACCACATGGGTTCTACCACTGTATCCATACGCAGTATATGAAGCCACAATTTTGCGTAATGTAGTGTGCCTGGAATACACCCACAACTGGTGATAGTGTGAAGACCGAAGCAGGGGAGCAATGTGCCTTTTGCCTAAGCCTACATTTACAGAGAGGCATATCCATAAGCAAGTTTAAAGTATTGTGTAAAGACAGCCTTTGTGTTAATCACCCAGGGAGAGCATATTCACTCATTGAGGCAGAAGTTTGTCCACACTCACTCATGAACTTTTAATAATATGTAAGGAAGGATCTCCTTTAACTCCGTAACTAGCCATCCAAAAAACACACAAGAATAACTGAAGGGGATTTTAAGCTTTAATATCTTCCCCATTATCTTCCTAAGTGTTAATGAATTAGTCTTATTAATCCCTTTGTTCCTCTAAAATGTTAATTCAGTGCCCTTGTTCTGTCTAAAAGCAATTTTCTGTCACCACAGTGCAGTAAGACCCAATTATTTCTCAAATGAGCAGAATTTAATGAATATTGGATTGATGCATTTCAAACGATGCTTTGTTTTGTTTGTGGGTATTGAATGCTTAATTTGTAGCTGAGGCCAAGTAAATACAACCCACAGAGCTCTCATACCCTCTCATTGGCCCAGCACGAGACCCATGGGTGGGGGTGGGGGTGGGGGTGGGGGGGGGGGCAATAAAAACAGCCCCCGTTCTTGATTTTCTAAGCGAACCCCCTTAAGAAAAAAAGAAAAGCAGGGGGACACTATTATGCTATGAAACAGCCGACAGATCGGACAATATTTTGCATCTGTCAAATGATGCTGCCTTCAGGGATTTACCCTCAGCCCTGGCGACTGCCTAAGACGACGTTTCCCCTCCCCTTTCCATCCGTGCATGAGCCCAGGAGAGAAAGTGGCGTCACTGTGTTTTGGTGGCTGTGTTGCACAAGAGATGCTGGGTGTCTCATGAATAGATCATGCTAGGATCCTCTGTGTCGTACGTCTCCCTTCTTTGTCTGGACAGATTCTGAAATTCACCTAGGAGCAATGGAACAAAGAAACAGTGTGAAATGCACAGAAGTCAAATGGGACACAGATCAATGGAGTCCTCATTATTTGAAGGGTTTCTGATAATAAGACCTTTCCAACTTGTCTGACAATATTTTCTTCTCAGGTTTGTCTAACCGTTTCATATTTTTCATGTTACATGGCAGAGAGGCATGGACACTGCCGAGAAATATGCAAGACAACAACCTGAAAAATATGAAACAGTTTCACATTTCTTTGTGCAGCCTGACAGTGATCTCATTTTGGCATAGGACAGTGTCAGACTCAACTCCCAGAATGCTGCAGTGTCTGCAGGCTCTTGTGGTTTCCTTTCAATCAGCAGAAAATGTAGGCATTTGAAAAAAGCCACTCAGACTCTTTGGAGGATCAGTGACTTAGGCTTAAGGGCTAAAACACACCAAACAAACACTTCATGCTTTTTGTGTAAAGTGTGTGTGTAAAATATGCCATGCTAATAAGCAGAGTTCTCTAAGTCCATAATTCATGCTGTAATCTACGACAGAGATGACTACTCTGTACACACACATCACTGGCTTAGCTGTACTTCTTATTGTTGGCAGAGACAGCCCTTTTTGTGGTGGTCTACATCCATAAATGATCTATGTTATCACCGTTAATGGTAATAATGATTAAAGTAATATCTCATTATAAGTTTTGCTGTTATACTGTTATACAAAATACTGTTAATTGGAGCATTGACAACCTGAAAAAAATGTTTAAGCGTTTCTGTTTTCATCCATGCTAATCATAATAGTACACATTAAAACTGATGTTTGTATGTATGTATGTATGTAAGAATCTTCAACACTAATCCACAAGCTACATATTCCAGCTCCATATATACATACATGCATATACTTGAAATGACTGTTTGCAATAAATATTAATGGATAAATATCAGAGTATTACTGATTAAATTATGTATGGATCAATGAGGTTACTGAGTGAACTATAAATAATTAAGCATGGACTAAACATGTCTGTTCCTGGACCTCAACGTGTGCATTTTTTAAGTGAGGCAATGACATCTGCTTAATGAACTCCTTCTCCAGGCACCTGATTCGCATGCCTAATTAAGTCAGCGCACCCTCATAGCCCTGTATGCACTAGAATATTCAAAGGGAAAAAGAACGTCGGATTTGGAGATCCTGGCTCAGTGTAGATCTTACCACATTGGCAAGATTTTACATCATTATATTACAGTCATTTACCTGATGCTTACATCCAAAGTGACTCACAGTTGATTGGGCTAAGCAAGGGCCAATCCCCCCTGGGAGCAATGTGGGGTTAAGGGCCTTGCTCAAAGGGTCGACAGCAATGGTGTTCATGTTGTGGCTGGACTGGGGCTTGAACCACCAACCTCTGGGGTCCCAGAGTACCTTAGCCACCAGACTACAGGCTGCTTGTGCCTGGGCTTTTTCTTGTAATACATTCTCATGAATGCTGAAATAGTATTCAGGTACAGTAAAACCCAATTAATAATTGAAAGATTAGAAAAGAGCAAAGGCAGTATTACACACAAGCTCTGCTTTAATTGATATGTTATTGATTGTAATTTTCAAGTGATTTATGATGCTTTTGCATGGAGACATATCCTTTTGACAAGGAGCAAAATGTGGCTATCCATTCAGCAAAACACAACCATTCTTTCAGTGATTGACTTGCCTGTCTGAAAAAGTCATGTTTTATCTAAGTTATCTGTCCTTTTTTACACCCACATGAGGTTATATCCAGGTGAGTGTGAGATTAAAGGCTGTCCTTAGTTTGCAATAATATGCAAATAATGATTAGGTTTGACATTAAACAGGACAGGGATTATAAAACAATTCCTTCTCATGGTTTTAGAGAACATTTAGACATCATCATGCAAATGGAAAAAAGTTCACAACAGACATACAGATTAAAATGGCATCAACTGTATTGCGAGTAATTTTGCTCAACCATACAGAGGTTTGACATTTCACAATGCGTGCGCTGGCATCAATAACAGTCTTTAAGTTTTTTGTTTTAAGCATTTTTCATGCACTTTATGAGGTAAGGGTCTTCACATTTTACTTAATGAATGTGCTATGTGATATGTCAGTTCCATCAAGCTCTAGTCTTTTTGCCCTCTCGGGGCAAAATAATAAATATATAAGAGTCCACAGTGTAGTCATTATCTTGGTTTCATGCCATTGGATCCTTCTACATTCTCTTATCTCTGTGTATTATTCTCTGTGTCCAGATATACAGTCTTTTATGTCATTCATTGACTGGTGACTGGGTGAAAATCTCCCTGGGGTCACAGGTGTCTGTCTAATGGAGTGGGGAGGGGGGGGGGCTTCTTCTTTATATAAATCCAGAGCACAATACTTTTAAAGAAGTAGAAAAAAAAAAACTTTGTTATCTATCTGCTGAAAGTATTCTGCTCATCCAAATCAAAACAATCTTTTCATGTCCAACCAAAGTTTTGAATTCTGTTTTATCTCTCGTGCTCTGAGTGTAACAGCATCCCTGTGGTCCTGATACGGCATATGTTGATCTCACCCCAGGCTGATGCACAGAGCAAGCAGATGGCTGGGTGCAAGATCCCTGGTGTACTTCTACAACTGCCCTGGAATGGCAGTGTTTCTTCATCTTCAAAGGGACTTGTCTGCCATCTTTATGAATTTGTCACTATCTATGGGTTTTTTCTCCCATTAACTGTTTTTTTTTTTTTTTGTTACAGTGTTGAGGTATTTCACTGCAGCAACAATTAGAGTGATTCTGCCATCCTCTCCTTGATAACAAAAAAACTAAAAAGTAACATTTTGGGTTTCAGACTAAAACAAAACAACTGCTGTGGAGTGTTGAATTTGTTTCCAAAGTCATTACTGAGATCCATATCAAGATATGCCTCCAAACACACAGTGAGCAAGTTTCAGAGACCCAATCAATATTTCTAGTTGTAAATTTGGAATAAAAGCTGACCCATCATAAAGTGGCTCCTAAATTCTATTTCAGATTGTATGTCCATCATGACGACCTAATACTCAGCCCTGCCCACCACACCCATGCCTCCAATATAACGGACATGATCAACGAACCTAAAAAAGAATGGTCCACTAACATGGAGGAAATACAATAAAATTACCTCATGGTTTGACATTGAAAAGATTTTCTCTTTTTTTTTCTTCTTTTCAGTTAAGAATATCCAATCCTATCCCTGAGCCATGATACTTACCAGAGCTCCTCTGTTGATTCGCCATCAGTTGCCACTTGATCTTCATACAGCGCTGTCCATGAAATGAACTTATACAGACATGAGCTGAGAGAGATGCGTTATGTGCGAGCAGACTGTGCACCTGATAGGCCTGTAGGTGGTGCTGTTGGGTGATGGGCCACAACCATCTCCACCACATAATCCCCCCACTTCCAGGACAATGGCATGGTCCATTTTCTGGCTACTGTCATTCATCTTCCATACGCTATCTGAACCCACTTCAACCAATCTTGGGTAATTTTGGGGCTGAAGCACCGTACATTGGGCAAAAGGCAGGGAGACACCGTGGATAGGGAGAAACCCTGGACTGGTCTCCAGTCCATCATAGGGCCAGAAAAAAAAATGACCCACAAAAGAATGACATGTGAACAGTTAATTTGGCAACCTGGAGAAAACCTACATCAACATAAGGAGAACATGCTAATTCCACACAGATAGGAGAAGTGCCAGCAACAGTCCTTCTTCAGAAAAAGCTTAGAAAGGGGTATTTTTTTTCTTTTCATTATATTATAATAATAAAGTATTTTTTTCTTTTATTTTTTTTAAACAATGTTTATCAGAGAGTATATTTTATCTCAGCCAGAATGTTTCATCATCTGTAAAACAAAATAAGAGAACTACCTGTATATTCTCTTACAATTTAACCAGGCAAAAGACAGGGATGCTAAAATATGTCATGATATATTTGTCCTTGACAGAAATCTTATGAAATTCTGGGCTGGCTTATGCGGTCTGGTTTTGTTTGATTTCAAATAAAATTACATAAAAGTAAATGGATGAAAGGTAATATTGGCCAAAAACATTTATAAATAATTTTGAAAATACAGTCTCCTTTCAAGTGCAAAGATCATAGCTTCAAGCACACATAGACAAACTTTTATGTGGGATCTGTAATGTGGGATGCATTTTTATAAAGCTGTATCGTCTGCAGTTTAAGTAGCCCTATATATAATAATGAAGAGGGGCCGTGGAATTCACTAGACTATGTTCTGCCTGAAAATGTATTCCTTGCCTTTTGTGATTAACAGAAGAGAGTGGTAAAATGACAGTTATCCAATATATCAAAATAGGGTAAACCATGCGGCAAAGAGCCATGGAATTTTGCTCCGAGGTGAGTAAATGAGAACATGAAACTTTGATCACAGTTGACTGTGGTGTACACCCTCCACAGTTGAATAATTAGGTCAGACTCCAACAAATACCCCAAAAATCAATACTTGTTGCATTATTTATCAGCTTGTTTTAGTTTCTCGTCTTGAATTTGTTTTTTGAGTAAATAACTTTTAACATTTCATTAGAGAGAAATGTGTACAGTAGACCATCTGAGATATTAACATATCGAGCTTGAAGGTCAATGGTAACCCTGACTGGACAGTCAGCATCCAGCAACGTAAACAATATGTCTCTTTCTTTGATTGCGATAGCTTCTCACATTACTCTCACATTACCATTAACTCATTTTTTTAATGGGACTACTTTCATTCTACAGCTCGACACATCTCTAAACGAATAAATGATCATAGCAGCAGAAATGAGGATCTTATCAGAACATCTCATTTTTAATCTCAGCTTTCCTAGCTACCCATGTGACCTGCTATCATTGCCTTCTTTTGCAAATGGTTTCATTTTATTCCACAGTTTCCTTAAATCTCACACCATTATTATCCCCACACTGTTGTCTCACACTGTGATTTTTATGAAATGAAAATAATACATTTTTTATTTCAAACAAACTGTAATTCTATTAAAAATAAATACATATTAATAAAAGAATCAATAATACATTAAAAATACACAACAGGCATAACTGCACAAACTTTGGCCAAATTCATACAGTGAGCGATTATCTGTTACATAACTAAGCCCATAAATAAGTAGATAACTCGGGATCATATTGTGTGCTGCTCATTCTAGTAGTACTACTGAAGAGTAGGCACCATTGTAAGAGCTGGGGCTGTGCGATGGCAGATTACTTTTGTTTAATATAATAGAGGAATATGAACTGAATTTAAATCTTTGTATGTATGGCAAAAAGCTGATCAATCTTTGCTCTATAGTAGAATTTGTGGGACTTCAGTCCCAAAACCCAAAACTCCATTCTACAGGAGTACACTTTCTTGCAACTGAGGTAGAACCCTGTAAATGTTGTGAACTGTAACTTTAGTCATACTTTTTAAGCAAAGTCTACAGAGCATTGCAATTAAGAATTACAGTTGTGCCCTTGCAATTATAATGAATTTGTTCTCCAGGGAACATAAATGTATCTTAAGTGTAGGCCTTTATCCATATATGGCAGATGACACTTAAAAGCCCTGTTTGTGCAGCAATCTCGCTGAGCAATAGCCTGTCCCAGCAGTCAACCCTGGATCTATAACCCAGGCTATAGGTCCGTCTGTCACTGCTTGGGCCACCCATCCTGAGCAATCAGACGAGCTGTGGTATTGTACTGAAGCACTTGTGAGTCCAGTGTTTTGCTATACTGGCGCAGTGGTTCCAGAAGTTGCCAACACCCACTGGAGAGAAGAGGTCCTTGTTACAGTGGGATGATCAAGGTTCATTCTTAAAGGGCAAAATGCACGCTGTATTATGGCTGACATGGTACTTTTGTCTTCTCAGCACCAGAAAATGTCTCCCCCATGGCGGGGGCGAGGAGGGGGGGGTGTGGGTTGCCGTCTTCTCTTTGTACACTAAAACCATCTATTCATAACCTTTTCCCTTCTCTCTTGATCGTTGACTTAAGCCCAGGTAAGAACTGGGCTGCACAGGAAAGCTTTCAACTTCCCATTAATTTGGTCCCACAGTAACGTTTAGAGCACACGTTGTTTAGAGAGCAGAATTTCAACGAAGGCATTTAATCAAGAATTCAGGAAGAATAGCAGGGAGTGCGTATTATTTTAACTATGAGAATCATTTTTTTGTTTTTTTTTTTTTTTTTCTCATTTTTCATCAGTGTCTGCTGTTACAAACTGTCCCTGCATGTAGAGCAACCCTCTCGGCCAGGTCTTTCTTGTTGGGGAATTAGTATCTTAGCAGGACTACCAGGTTAAATAAAAATAAATAAAAGTTGAGTGCAGCAAAAAAAAGGCCCTAAGGCCTATCAAAGCTGCTCTGATCTTTAATACATTAATGTGTTGACTGCTCCAGGGTGAGAGTCATACCCCCCGGCCTGACCTTCCCAAGCAACCATCTCCCTAGCCTGTCAGAGACCCCTCTGCGATAAACACCTCTCATCTTCACATAACTCCTGATTGGTCCTCCTTAGAGGAAGAAAGCTTCAATTTATCCCTGGGTCTAACGCGGACGAGCACCACACCGCTTCCAGAGTGCTGACCCTCCTCCCCCATTTGGGGAATAGGGACCATGGAAGGTGAAAAACAGGCGCTGCCTTTGCAATCAGCATATGGTTTGTCCACTGAGATTCCTCCACAGCTAATAACTACAGAACGCTGGATGTGCTGGGAATTTAGAGTGCAGCTTCCATAGTGGATGACCCAGGCTGCCTTCATATCAAGCCGTTTTAGCCTTCACTGGTCCGACTACATCAGTAGTAGATACTGCCCTGTAATTGTGCATCTGGTCAATGTTTACATTCATTTTTGTTTACAATTAATGCAAAATAACTTTCATAATGAATAGATGCTTGCAGAGAATTTGGGGGAGAGGCATAAATCATTTGTAATTTAAGACAAACGTAACTGATGTGGTGTAAAATAAGATTCACCAATAACCATGATTGTTCCAGATTATGAGAGATGTGTGAGAGAGGAAGGCACACATTCATGAACTGACAGTGGCATTGAAAGATATATTTACTATTTTTGTTGAGCTTGATAATACACATAAACAACATTCCACATTTAACTGCTGGTGGATCATGTGAACCTGATGATATTTCATAGGATCTCTGTTGACCAATGCCTAGCACAAACAGCATAAGATGAGAGTATCCTTCCTTAGAAACACAGCAAAAAAATACCATGCTGAGATTAGCAATATGACCTAAAACAGCTACCAGGTTTGCTATCATCCTTCAAAACAGCAGCTAGCTCATATGGTTACAACCTCCAAATACAGCTAAAATCTTTCTTAGACCAGTTTGTTTCCTGTGATCTTTCGTCATTTAATAAATGCGGTGCATCTTACTAATATTAGGATGGGACACTTAATTATGTAAATGTATATGACTTGTACTGATGTATGACTGCTCAGGTGAAGTGACTCCCAGGGTAGCCCTGCCTGAGACTCAAATTATAAAACACTGTCACTCTGTGGTGCAGAGCAGACATTAATTCAACCATAGGGATGTCTGGCGTAACTGGTTTATTTACCTCATTATTTACCTTTTTAGTTTATTTACCTCATATGCACAAAGCTATTGTAAGCATAAATGGAGCTAGCATCAACACCTATGCTACTACGTGATGCTGAAGTGCTTTTGACACGTAGCTTTTGGCCATAGGCCTAATATGGGGTCAGTAACTATGGAATTCACAACCAGTAATTGAGTCTGAGCTAACATATGAGCGTATGCTCAAAATCAGCTTTGCTAATGGACTGCCAGCTTGATCTAGAAAGTTAACTCCACAGGCATGCTAATTGTGGCAAAAAAAACAGCTAATAAAAGAATTAATCCTATTCTCTTAAGGCATATTTCACTTGCACAATGCTTTCGAAAAGGGCCAGTGTGAAAGTATATGGCTCCATAGGAAATTGGACCAATTAAGCAAGAAGAAGTGGTTTCTGAGAAAATTAACATGCACATCGGCCTTTTGGAATTGAGTTTGATGCATTAGTTCTGGGCTGAAACCTGGGAGCTGGTTCCCATATCAGAGTAACACGACTGGGTGCCTGCACTGGAAGAGAATGAAATGGTACACATAGCTAATTTGCTTCGGGTCATGAATTCAGTGCCTGAGGCTATTGTATTCATCAGCAGATTTTTCCTTACTTTTAGCTTTGTTTCAAGTGCTATTCCTATCAAAGTGAGAACTGCATTCATTCATTTGATCATACAAATACGCCAAAGCAAAAAAAAAAAAAAAAAAAAAAAAATAACTGAAGGTGGTTCTTCAAAGTGAATACTTAACATTCATTCGTTAGTTCATAAATTTTTTAATGTTTATGTTTTTTCTAAAAACTTCAACATTTACAAGGAGCTACAGAGTTTCTACTTCCATAAAATAAAAATATAAAGCATGTTGTAGAAACATTAGGTATATTATGCATCACTTTTGTATTATTTCATTTCTGAAGCAAATTCAGCAATATATAGATTACAACAACATGGACAATCATCTTTTTTCAAGATAAGGATACCAATATACAGTAAATAAGTGGAGAATGTCTTACTTAAAAAGAGGATGCCAGGAAAACCGTGTGTTTTATTTATCCATGTCTATGTGCTGGTGATACCATCAAGAGCATATGCAGCATGAATACAGGTGACCAGGAAATAGGTTGAAAAAGTACAATAGTTCAAACAGATGAGATAACCTTTTACCTTAATGCAACATGAAAGGCAAACCTCACACAAGAGCAGCAAACAATAAAATAGCTCTTTTTCATGGTTTATCAGCATGTGGGAATCAGAAGTGTATTCAAATTGAAATGACAGACAAGAATCACAAAGCTCACTGACATTTGAAGACCGTTTGATTCGGTGGTGACAGAGTTTTTGTCCTGGCCTTGGAGGGAGGGGGGGTGAGTTTTTTGTCGATGAGTCATGCAAGGGACAGCATGGATTCGGTAATGTGGTGTACTGACATCATGTCCCGAAGTACCACTCCGTCCTGTGCCCATGGTCGTCTTCACTCTAAAAGCCGTCAATATTTAGCGGTGCCACCGTATCCAGGGTGATGCATTTACTTCCCACTCAATATAGAGGCTTCTTGCAGTTTCTCGGATGCGTCTGTTCATTTGGCGGTTCATTGCGAGTAAGTGTCAACTGCAGTGCCGTGCCACAACACGGTGGCTCCGCAGGAACATGGGTTCCCCACCGCACAACCATCCATTCATATGTTAATCTGGCCCTGAGGAGCAAGGGATAATGAGCTGTGCAATGCAGGCTGAAAGAGGAGTGCTACCTTAAGGCTCAATATCAAAATAATCACTATGAACTCTGATTGCCTTAGGATCCCTGTATGTCCATGTAGGTAGGTACAGCATGTCCACAAAGGACTTTTGATGGAAATGCAAAACAGTCCAGTTTATTTAAAATTGTGAATTTAATGTTCAGAAATAAAGTGAGCATAACTCTCAATCTGGTAGTCAGCGGGCACAGAGCTCTCTTGTGAGTGCCCTTAACATGCATAGGAAGAACAGCACTTACTCCTGTATATATGTGTATTCTCTCTTCATTTCTCTGGGAGCTGTGACTGTGCCTAGTTTGAGCCTGAGTAGGCTTGTTACTGCAGCAACATTTCAGGCAGCGTGCTCAAGCTGACCCCTTTTACACTTGAGGTACACATAACTAGCCTCACCTCTAAATGCAAAAAGGTCCTAATGAACTGACAAACCCATTAGAGAAAGGCAAAGGACGGGCCCAGGAGACAGTGTAGACAGTGTCCTGATGAGTGTAACACCTATGGAGAGAGTGTAGCTAATGCGGCGCCCTTCACCTCAAACACAACTAATTCAGGACTTTTCTCTTCCTTGTGGTCTAATGCATCCTCCTTGGTTGTGTGATTCCATAGAAAGACCTAAAAATACAGTTTTCTTCAAGGAATAGCTTCTGTGTGGAGACATTGAGAAATATGGTCCGTGTGGAATAGTCTGCTGTAGAAAATGTCTCTTGTACATTGGAAGCTTCAGTATAGCTTGGAATATAGGTGCACAGGTTTTTGTTATTGTATTGGGGAAGGTAGGAAGTAGCCACACATGAGTAAGTAAAAGAATGGAGGTGATGCAGAAGAAGAGCAAATGTCAAGTGTCATGACGATTTGACTTGCCATGAGTGTATGGAATGTGTCGTATATGCCTGTGAGCTTTCTGCGGATATTAAATTTGTTTCAGGTGTGAGCTGTGTGCTTCAGCCGCTGTCTGAATGTTTGCAAGGAAGAGTGAAAAATTTATTGGAAAAGCATCTCTAAGACTGCAGCCATATCCCTTTGCTCAGAAAGGGTTTGAGGCATGAGTGATACCTTTTAAGATCACACACACACAGAGAATGCCTGCGTCTAACTTCCCATGATGGACACAGCATAAAAGAAAAAAAAAACTGACCAATGACAGATCAGGGCTCCACAGCAACTCTAGCACCATTACGAGAACTAAGCGAGTCATATTCCCTTTGCATTTTCTTTTTTTTAACAATAATACATTTTTAATCCATTTGAAGGCTGTCTGTGCAGATCAGTCCATCAGTCTGCAGCTGCTGCTGGTCTGAATGGGCCTCATATTCTGCATCACACTATGTGCACAAGCTTTGCAAGGTGCTCAATGACAAACAAACACCTACCGCAATGCATTTAGATATTATCACAAGTTCAGTGGGAGGCACGCATGTGTGGCAGGCTTTCAGTCTATGACAGTGACTTCATTATCTACATAATACACCCTGAATATGGGTGTGTGAAATATGAGCAGCACATGTAGGGGATGTGTGATGGAAGGGCTGTGATGTACAGTCTTGGATGTACGACTGAGGAACAGCTGAGACGTCTCAAATCTAAATTGTTCTTACTTCCCAAGGTTTAAATGTAGGGTTTAAAGTACACAGACTTTGACTTAGAACTAATCTGAGGAAATGTGTGATAAGTGAAGTGAAGTAACTCTTGGTTTCTGTCATGCCAAAGTGCAAATGAAGCCACCTGTAGATTTAAAATAGCCAAATCACCGGCAGGTTTGTGAAGCAGCAGGCCAGAGTACTCTGAGCAGACTGAGAAAATGTGTGGGAGCCGACTGAAAAAAAAGCAGGAAATTCCCGTCAAGTTTCTGCTGTGACACCTAACAAACTCCACTCTTCCTCTCCTCTCTCATATCCCACCAAGGTGGATAAATTGGTAGATGTCAGTTCAGATATCTGACACATGAAGGGTTTTCAATTCTTTTTCTTCTTTTTTTGGCCTTTCATTTCTACCTTTCACAACGAATACATGTTCAGAAGGGTGTGGGAGAAGGGCAGGTCCTTTTCAAAAGGCTAACCATTTTGCAATTATTCCCAGCATGCTTTGCAATTGCATGTGCTACATATCAGTTATCCATGCACAAAGCACAGTGAAAAATCAATTCATTCACAACTGTGGGGATAAGCACCCCACTCAAACAGTACGCGTGTCAATAATATTCAAATTCCACTTTGTGCTCATTGCCTCAATCTTTTCTGGTACAGCGGATGAACTGGAAGGGTGAAAAAAATGATTTTTTAAAGTGAGAAATAAATAAATAAAATCCTTTTTTTTTGGTTGATAAATTATTTGTCATGAAAAGAAAAAAAATTGAATGGGATGGAACTCTGAGTGCTAAAATTGGCCATAACAAAGCAGTCATCACCATTCCCCAATTAATTCTGCATTCTACAATTAATCATCAATTAATCATCTTACATTCCACAGTTAATTTGCACCATTAGTATTTTCACAGTTCATTTAGCTTTTTTATGCTTACGCAAAAGAGAATGTGGGGCAAGATCCCCACCCCCCACCCCGCACTCCCAATAACAACAAAATTTTGCCAAAAAAAAAAAATGCATCTGAAATATGACTGAACATTAAAACAGTGTAAGATAAGTAAAGCAGGTTAAAAGCTATGGTTAAAGCAGATATTTTAAGTCAAGGGGAAATGAACTCCATCTTCCCCTGTGTACTCCCTCTAATAAGTCTGAAAAAAAGGAAACTCATCTGTTTGACTTCCAGTGAAACTGCATAGAGACAAATTAATCATATTCAGAAAAAAAATAATCATATTTGTAAAAAAAAATAATGTCTGAAGCTGAATCCAAGAATCAAATATTTAGGTGTAAATATCAGGTATTATTTGGTTCAGTATGTTTTTTTTGAATTTTTTAATGAAACAATCAGGCAATGGTGTCTAATTTGGAAAAAAAAAAGATGGATAAAATATTAAAGAGACAAAAGGAGGGCAAGGGGAGCGGGGATGAAGAAGGTCTCAGAATGACCATGGTATTATTTCACAGGAGAGTGATTACCCTGATCCCCACACACTTTGGGAGGTTTCATGGGCCTCTTATCAATCAAGAGACAACCATTATCAGTCCTGCAGTGACGGAACAATCGGATTAAGACCTCACAATAAGGACTAACTCAATTTGTTTGGCTGTGTAATGGATAGATTTGGAAAAGCTTGATTGATGGAGTCATGGCTGGAGGGAGATTTCCCTTTTTCCCACCAAAATTATTATGGACTATTGTCTTCAGACACCTTCAAGGGCACTGAGCGCTCCCTTTATCATTTTAGATTTGAAAAAACTTGAAAATTTTAAATGTTAAGTGTTTTTTTTTGTTTTCTGTTCTTTTTTTCTCCTGTATTATAGGTTTTGATTTATTTCTCTGGTACCTCGCTTTTGTGCCTGAGAGAAACCGCTGCAAGGGAACGCAGTGCTTCATGTTTTAAAGCGATTATGGTGACAGACAGGTGTAGTACATCTCTGACATTTCAGCTTTGACACTCTCGTCTGCCTCTGTTGTCACGTGCCTTTAAATGCTTTCCTGCAGTCATTGCAAAGGAGCTGGGGTTGGGGTTGGGGTTGGGGGCTGGGCTGGGGGCTGGGGGCTGGGGGCTGGGGGCTGGGGGTTGGGGCTGGGGCTAGGGTTGGGGCAGGGGTTGGGGTTGGGGTTGGGGTCTGGGCTGGGGGCTGGGGGCTGGGGGCTGGGGGCTGGGGGTTGGGGCTGGGGCTAGGGTTGGGGCAGGGGTTGGGGTTGGGGTTGGGGGCGGAGCTGGGGGCTGGGGGCTGGGGGCTAGGGTTGGGGTTGGGGTTGGGGCTGGGGGCTGGGGGTGGAGCTGGGGGCTGGCTCAGCCTGATTGGAAGAAAAAGCTTCTGTTTGTTTGCCTCTACATAGGTCTCAGGATTTGAAGTTCAAAGCAGCATGAGTGTGACATTTTCCTTTCTGTCTTTTTTTGCTCTGAACACATCTTTGTTTATTTATTTATTTTTTTATTATTATTTTTGATGCTTGCAGTGGATACACGTTGCTTGTGGTATGTATTTATAGGAGACAATTTGTACATTGCCTCATTTTTCTCTCTTGTTGTCAAATATTTTTTGCTTTCTGTCTTTCCCGCTCACTCTCTGGAAACTTACTACAGTCATTCTCTGTTTCCAGTCATGTGCATAATTTTGCTGGTACTAATATATAATCAACGAAAACCAAAATAATAATAAAAAGCAAGTACTGAAAGCAATAACTGAGAGATGACCCCAAAAGAGTCACTCTTGACTCCATCTGCACTCACCGCTGGACCAATTCTTCACTGTAACAGCTACAGTTAAAGTTGACTCCATTCCATGAAGACTCAATTCAAAACTCCACACTGAAGAAATAGTTCATGAATAAGTGTTAATTTAATTTTGATTAGCCAGTATCTGTGTTGACTCTCCATTGATAATGCATATGTTTCCCCATGTTTGGTCCTACATCATTATTTAAAGGACAGGGAGGGGAGTGAGTGATCCTGGGAGAGAAGGGTTGATTTTTTAACAAGCTGTCAACTGTAAATTAAGCAGAGGAGTCTGTTAGAGTTAAGAGTCTTAATTGTCACTGACAGTTACACTTCATCTTTGCTGTAATTAAGTAATTTTTATTGTTGGAATTTATTGTAAACTAGGATCACAGGGTGCATGTATTTTTTTTGTATGTCAGTCTTAATCAGAAAAGTTTCCAGTGGTGTAACACTTATATACTTCTTTTGAATTGCTTATAGAATCCTCTCTGGTTTCTAAAAGTCTCTCCGGTTTTGTGACATTGTCGACAACCTTGCCAATAAGGAATATGTTGAGGTGTGCTAGTCACAAAGTGCAAATAGCATTCATTGTAGGAAAATATGAATATTGTTTGTACTGTGTATGGATTTGAGTAGTATTACTATGTAATTCTCTAATAAATTTATGTGAATAATACGGCGTTTATAATCCTTGGACATTATTTCATTCTGTGCTCCCTTATCTATTAGGATATTCTGGCAAAGATTCAGTGTCTACATGCATTGTGGTTCATTCCTTTGCTCTAGTTCTAAATAATTCATAAACGATGCTCAATAATTTTAAGGAATCTGTATTAAAAGTACAGATTTTCAAAAAAAAAATCAATTTTCACATCAGGTTACAAATTAGATTTGGACTACAAAAATATGTTCTTCCCAGTAAAAGGATGTGATCGTGACCGTATCAGATTCAGGTCAGCTCAGTATTTTATGCCACGTATTTGCAGGGACTTGTAACACACAGGGTGATATGTACAGATATGAGGCAGTCAGTGTGTTTGTGGGCCCATTGGCAGACAGACAGTCTTTTGCTAATCATGGTGGAGGAGGAGAGGGGGTTTGGGGGAGGGGGAGAGAGGAGGGAGGGGGAGGGGGAGGGGGAGGCGGGGCTGCAGGTCCTATTATGAATTCCCCTCACATCTGTGCAGCACGATGGCCAGTTTGAGACGCTGTCACATTGAGAGGTAAGAGCAGGCAGGAGCCAGGTTGCCTTTGAGAAAAGACATGGGTAGAATGAACAGGGAAAATAATATGTTGCAAGTTTCAATGTCCTTTGATTTTAGTTTTGCCCTCCTGCACCTTGGAACAGTGTGCAGTGACTCAGAGGAATTATCCATTAAGCGGCGAAGCTCGGAATGACAGCAGACCAAACCAGGGCATTATGAACTACTGCAAGCCTCCAATGACATCCACAGCACTGGGGCAGCTGTTAGCATGGTGTATACTTCTTGTGCAATGTCCCAGTTCAACTATGTGTGCTTTGTCTATCAAAGATATGGGATATTTTCAACATCAAGCATAAACTTTCCATTGTGAATGCTTTGAAGTGTATGGTGGAATAAACAGTATAGGAAAATATCACACGGCAGGCTGGTACACTACAGTAAGCCCAAAATGGAACAAAAAATCATATTAGGCTTTAATATAAAACACCATGTTCATGAGGTTCTCAGTATTTCATCATTTAGAGCACAAATGACTTCAGTCATTTGTCATGATGGTTTGTTCAATTTTGGATAAAGCCAAGCTGAGATGAAACTCTAAAGCAGGAACAAATTTGGCTCTGCCCACCACCCACCACTGCCACAGTCATTGGTCAGGTGAGCCTACAGTAAAATTACATTTAGCTTTACCGTTTCCAGTAATTGCAACAAAAAGAAATATCTTGCCTTAAATAAAAATTCAGAGTCTTTCAGCTCCCTGAAATGTGAGGCATGGCGAGTTGCTCTTTGGATACACAGCACTTACTCTAAGCAATTTCACCACCCACAATCGCTGACACATGAATTGATAGACTCTATTAAAAGAGATGGAGGGGCCTTAGGCCTTGGTGTAACTAGTACCATTAATCCACACAGTTCCAATGCCCAGTGCTTTTGAGGGGAGAGACTCTGTGTTTTTCCTCGTACTTACCATGAAAAACCAGACAGGAAATGGTCAGGGATCTTTCCACTTGTTTTTACACACCACAGCAGAGAGACACGGTTTTAGGCCAGAGTCACATATGTATCTGAGGCTGTTGGATGTGAGGATGGAGAAATCCCAATCAGAGGCATCTGGTTTGGAAAGGTACGCATGAGGTTTTAGAATAATTAGCCGATACTATTTTTATTATCACGGTTTAATTACACCGCGCGCACGTCTACATTATCAACACAACATCATCCACTAATAAACAGAAAACAATCCCTGGGCACGCTGAACCACAGGAATTCTTTGCTTAATATATCAAACATCTGAACAAAAAAGAATCAAAGTGCAATAAATCCAAATCTTAACACAAACACAAATGCACTCTCTGGGCATCTAAAAATAAGCACTGGCTAAAAAAGAGGCGGAATAACAAATTGTTGACGTCAAAATGAAGCATTTCCAATAATTTGGTCTATGCATCTTAGAGAAATTACACAAGCATTATTCTGAAGCAATGCTTGCTCATGTTTCTTGCATGCGTTTATGTAACGTGGCCCTAAAGAGGCAGCTACAAGTCAAATCTCAAGCTAATAACCCTGCTCTGCACCCAAACCAAACAACACATGCACACGGCTATCCTCACACTTACATCTGTCCTCACACTTTAATGGGAGTGAGACTAGAACAGTAACTGGAAAATATATATTACAATTTTTACATTATGATGACATAACTTGTAAAGATTTTAGATTTGAACCAATAAAGCCAAGCAAAGTCAAACAACAAAGTAGCAATTAGATTATTTAAGTACTGACTGTCGTTACAATATTGATAATTCTGCAAAAGCCGTCTCTGGACATATGCTACAGCATGCTGAGTCTAATTGTCAATTTGAAGATGTTTATTTCACATATTATTTTGTAAGGTTGGGGGGGGTGGAGGGTAAAATATTGGTGGGGGTGGTGACAGGTCATGCTAACCTATTAAAAGCCTAATGTAAGACTTATTGTTCATGTTTGTTTCTCTCTCTCTCTCTCTCTCTCTCTCTCTCTCTCTCTCTCTCTCTCTCTCTCTCTCTAAAGCAGTAAAGTGAGAAAATGGAAAAAAAAAAAGTAAACCCGCTTCAAATGAATGCCAACTACAATGCGCTCTGAATTATTCCTCCATCTCTGAGGAGAAGCATGACTTTGCTAGGCTTTGATCAACTGCACAGCCATCAGATTTGTGTCTCCAAGACTTCCAGCCTTGAAAAGGGCTCTCTCTCAGCCTGCACAACGTGAACATTAGCAATTTAGATGCAACACGAAGAATATCATTCAGGAATTTGCATCTCAAAGGCGTGATTTTAATTTCTGAACCAGTCTCAAGTAGAAATGGGCTTGATTTTTATCTTTGATTATTTTCTTCTCCTTTTTTTTTTTGCTAGAAAGCCAAAGTATTCTGAAGACATAATGGCAAATGTCACTAAATGCTGCAAGCACAGCTGTTGTTCATTGGGGGATTGTGATACACTTAAGTTCTGTAAGTGGCTCCTAACACCATAAGTCCACAAGTTCTTCAACTTCAGGCACAAAATTCCCCAAACATTTATTGGTTTAATATGTGTTATCTCTGTTGTGTCTGGAATTTCATTTGAATGTGGATACAATGATGAAACACTCGACAAACAGTAATAATAATAATAAAATAATAATAATAATAATAATAATAATAATAATAATAATAATAGTAACCAGGATCCATGTCACAGTTGTCCTAAAACCCTTCTGATTGTGTTGCTTTGATATTACCCCCTGCAAGGACAGAGCACAGTAGCCTTAACCATGAGCTGGGAGTAAGAGGAGGATGTCTTTGCAATGGGTAATTACACAATTACCAGTAAACTATTGACGTATCGATTGGAACATTTGATTAATCTGCTATATACAGTTTCTACACGCTCACCACTCTGTACATAATTTCTTGCCACTTTCATTCATCTGGCATTTCTCAGTTTCTGGGCCTGCCTCAAATTCCATCCCGGAGGGGGGAAAAGTAGATGTTCCATATAAAACGCACATCCATAAGTTATATTGATTACTCCAAATGTTAATGCCTTTAGAACAGAGACATCTGATATTTCACAGTTAAACCAGCAATAAACTGTGTAACATCATAATGATATTTACCAACAGCTGTTTCATTGCTTATCAGATTCACAAAACAGCTCTGCCTGCTCCCTTGGGTGGTAGACAGCATGCTTTATGTCGCCTGAGCTGGGTTGTTTTTATATATATATATATATATATACATACATATTATTGATTCTAAAAAAGCTCAACAAAGAGAAAGACCACAGAGATATTCTATGAAGAACTGTCCGCCTCATGCCGTCATTAGCAGGTCAACATTGCCCCCTTCAGTACATACTTCCTCTGTAAAGTAACAGGCTTCATGGTGATCTCTCCAGGCAGGAAAGTGCCTGCATTTGCGAAAGTGATGCCACTCTGAGTTTCTCAGAATATCGCTGTGTACACAAGTTAAATTTAACATTGAGGGATTGTGCAGACAGCAAGATATGCCACATGTTCCTCTTTGAAGTCCACAACATGTTTTGTTCTTGAATGCAATGTTTCTTTAAAACAGAATACAATGGCATCCTGTATATTTCACAACTGAGATGACCACCGTTGTTTAATTGCCATTTACACAAAATGTGGTGAATCATGCAGTTATCTAACATAGCCTACACATGTTCTTTCGGTCCAAATCGGTATTTGTATTGTGATACACACAGTGTATGTGCAGGTTAGTAAGTATTTACATGAGGGTGTAGTCCAGCACTGGTCTGACAAGTTCAGCACATATATTGTGACATAATAACATAATACACTGTAAGACAGGATGAGTCCGAACCCTTATGCGCTGTATGAATGCAGCTCTCATTAATGTGCATGTGTACATGTGTGTATCTATATAATACATCTGATAAACAGCCTTCTATGGATCCTGTTTTGTTTTGATCATTGTTTGTAAATAGAGGTATTGTAAGCTCTATCATGTAGTGCTGGGGACCGTTGAAAGATCAAAATCATGCAATCAGTCAAATCAATCAGTCTGAATGGTATGATATGGATCTGGACTGGTCTCTCAGAAACTCATCACTGTTCACCACCAGCCAACAATAACAACTATAATTTAGGAGGAACCTATTAATGTCGCTCATGTGAGTTTATTTAATCAATGGAACATAATTATTAGAATAAAGAGTAGGAATCATTTCTAATACAAAAACAATGCATTTACAAAGGATGTGGGGGCAGCCTGCAGTCTAGTGGATAAGGTTAATGACTGGGACACCTGAAGTTGGTGGCTCAAGCTCCTGCCTAGCAACAGCAAGAGTAGCATTGCTGTTGGCCCCCTGAGCAGGGCCCTCGGGGGGGGGGATTGGCCCCTGCTTAGCCCCATCAACAGCTCAAAAACAGCAGTTATCTTGTAGTTATCAACAATATCAACACAATCTTTTGCAATGTGAGGTTGTTATTTTCGGTCTGTCTGTTAGTCTCAGTCTGGTTGCTTGATGAGACCAGTTTCGAAGGTCCGGCCTCTCTGGCGTGAGGCTGGCCTTGTGTGTCCTGAGTGGAATGGCTGGCCATGTGGCTGGATGCTGTCCTTTGGCTGGATGCTTGCACTGAATGAACCAGTCCTTTACACTGACCTCTCTCCAGCAGTGGCCTTATGGTTTGAATGCTTCACCAAAATCAATATCTTGACCTCCGTCTTTCTCAGAATCTTCTATCATGAGAAACAGAGTGAAGAGAGCTTTACCTTGTTGTGAGGATGAGCCTCGGGCTCCTTGACAACATCTCTTGTGATGAGAAGTTCATCACAAGGACGAATAGAGGTACAAAGCAGGGGGCTCTGGCACAGCTCCAGTCAACAAAGGAAAGACGGAAGTGAAGGTTCTGTGTGGTGTGGGAAAGGGACTTCACATCCAGCTGACCAATCGGTTTTGAAAGGCTAAGGATGAATAGAAAGTCCGTCCCACATACAAACTGCTGGTCAGCTCTGACAGAACACAAAACGGGCTGTCTGCAGAGGGACTTCCTAAATTTCCCTTCTGCTGATTTGGGTTGATGGCATCAGCCGTTCACCGATGTACAGTCTATGCATAGTTTACTGTACTTAAAATTAGTAAATACGGCAAATATTGCATCATGCTACAAAGACAAAAATCTTATGAGATCTCAATATTCTAGATTTTGTTGTTATGTACCAAATACTATTTCTGCAAAGTGTAAATGTGGTAGAACAAGTCAGGGAAACCACAAGGTAGGGAAAAATGCCTGGAATGATAAACCCACCAGCCAACCAAACGCATCCTCTGAAATCTGTTGGGGCCAATTAGACTTCAGACAACCTATGCCAAAAGATCAATACATGTTTTCCAGGTGGTCTATCAGAGATTTAGTATCTGAATCCAAGACCAGGGTATATAGGCCACCTGTGTTTTTAATGATATAAACATGCTTTGCTTGAGTCTTCAGAACACAATGCAGTGCAAAGAAATGTTAAGCTGATCATACCCTGCCTACCTTGCAGAGATGAGAAATGCTTGATCTAGCCAGCCCGGTCAGAACAGTATGCAGTTTGTTGTCATATAATTATCAGAGATTGCCAGAAAATGCTATCATTTGAGTTATGTGCCCTTTGTTTTCTGTCAGGGAGAACAAAGAAAATGTTAGAAGGGCAAGGGTTTATCAACCACACACAAAAACTCAACACACAGACCTAGATAAAATTCTTACCAATGGATATTTTCTTTTACAAAGCAATGACAACCCGAGAAAATATTTGTAGACCATTCTCTGCAGGTGTTTTGTTGGCATGGCTGTGGACAAAGTTTATACTTTGGTTCAATGCAGAGTCTTGTTTCATTCGATATTTTGTTTGTTTTGTTGCTTTGCTAGCTAAATCATCCCACCAGCTTTTTCAGGACAAAATATATTAGTCAGGATGCAAAGTGCCAAAAGAGTGTAATGGTACTGTTCACATTTGTTACAGAAGAACCACCTGAGAATTTAGTGGCTATGAATTGTTGCTTCTAACTTGAGTTTTGCCAAAACACAAAGTATTATTTGACCATTAATTAATTAATTAATTAATTTATTTATTTATTTACTTATATATTTTTGTAACAAATCACTTTCTACAAGCTAGGTAGTAGCTTGTCATGGTAAAAATAGAGGATATATGCAACCCATCAAGCTAGGATATGGGAATAATGTGAATAACTGCCATTTGGTGGACAAAGAATATTATTAATTAATAAAACATTATTAATGACCCTACACTGTGATGACAGTGATGTTATGATAGCTAAATAAGCTGGAAACATTATTGGCAAAAGTTTCTTCTAAACCATTAAAAAAAAAAACAACCAGTTTCAACCAGTTTTCATTTGAAACATCAAATGGGTAAGAATATATCACTGTTTTCTAAATATACCGTTGACATTTTTCCCAAACACACCAAAGTTACTTTGCTCTTGCTCTTACAGACAAACTGTATATGTTAGCGTTAACTTGCACATGCAACCGTCACAAGATGGCAGCCCTAATTCCAGCAGGCCACTTCAGTCTGATGATGTCAGTTCCTGTCCTTCAAGCCTGAAAAGCAAGATAGAATCTTTTAATTAAAACTTTGACAACAGCCTTTCAGATATTATAAAACAAACTGAGCAAAGAAAGGTCACTTTCTTTTTTTTGGCTTAAAAGGAGGGCACACACCTGGTGTTCAATCTTTAATTCACCCACTCCAATTGTGTATGTTCTTCCTGCCATCATGGATTTAAATCACAAGAGTTTTCATGTTCTTAAAGTTGCAGATCAGTTCTCAAGTCTTGTTTTTTTTTTTTAAATCTTTTTTTTCTTTACCTCAGAAACCTTAAAAACTGAATATGAAATATCCTTTCCTGAGCAATAAAGATGTCCATTCCAATTCTCACTTAACATTTCAGGAAGAGAAAGGCACATATTTTATGAACCTCAATTTGATTTATACCAGCTGTGCTAAGGGACAGTAAATTGTGCAAATATATTCTGGAATATTATGAGACACAGCTATACATCAAGAGTGCATGGAAAGTGCCAAAACAGACCCTAAAGTTGCCCAAAGAAGGTTTTGTGTTGTGTTGTATATTTGTGGTTATCTACTTATCTTAATAATAATAATAATAATAATAATAATAATAACCACAAAATCAATACAGAGCATTAAGGACAAGCAATATGTATGGGATTCAGGTTGCTTCAGGTAGAGTGTGTTTCTCTTTGTGTGTCCTGACAACACGCAAAGTTAATTCATTACACCAGATCCAAGGAATATGTTCATCAAGGAGGCAATATTTACGATAGCTGAGGAGCAATGTGCAAGCAGTTTCCCATAATTGCTAGTTTAAACCAGTTGCTTTGTGTATCCTGGAGTAATTAAGCAGTTGGAATTTTACATTACACAAGTGAAAATGAACAAAGAGCACATCTGGGTGTCCTCTAGGTTTAGTCATTAAAAAGCCCATTATTTTTTAAATTACTTTTTCAATCTTTCAGCCCCTCTAATCCGGATGTATTCCCCAGGAGAGCTTTGCTGTTCTTGTGTTGTGAATACCTCCTGAAGGAAAGTTGAGCATTCGGTGAACGGAGCCCGTAGCCGCTACCCCGCGCTTCCGAAGCCCCGTCCCCAGATAGACACGTCGCTGACAAGGAGGGAAGTGGCAGTTGCCACAGAGACACTGACATCAGAAATGTAATCTCCACCACAGGCAAATCGAGGTGGAGGTGGTGCGTCCTCGGAGTCTTGCAAAAGTGTTACGCTAAAAATGAATGGGACAATTCAATGTTGAGACTCGAAACTGGACACAGGGGAAGAATATTCTCCTCCCTGCCCCTCCAAACACCCCACACACTACCCCACAGTTCTTGGTTAGTAATCTTGGGAAACACAGGTGACGGTTTTTAAAGTGACCTCATCACAGTCTAAGCTTTGAAACGGTTTGATGCTGAAACGCTCTCTCTTCCCCTACTAGCGGATCTGTCAGGTCTAATGTGAAGCCTGAGAAGAGTTGTTGAGCGAAAGCCTCTTGTCTTGCTTTTGTGTTTCAGATTCAGAATCTCCTATGGATATAACAGTCGGTGGAGGATTTTCTTTTAAAAAAAATGCCTTTTTATCGTACGGTGGTTCGGCTTCATGCTGAAACACAGCAATTCAGGTTTAATGGCTGCCATGTCAGCGAGGGATTTATAGTTCTCTCCTTTGCCTCACGGGGTGCCTTGTCATACCTAAAATACAGATCACTTTATATGGCCAAGCACATACCTAAGCTTGAAATGTTAAAGTTTATTGATATACAGTGGGTTCTGGAATGTCAGAAATACATTACCATTGCAAATATGCCTCATATCTAGGCTTTAATGTGCTATTTTCCCTCTCTGGAGAGCTGGAAGGAGTAAGTTATTAATTCTGGTGGTTTCTGATTTGACAAGTAGTATGGGTATGAATGCCGCCCTGGGACTGGAAATCCTGTTATCACCAGATAACAGGATCCAGTAAACTTCTTCCATAATTTAGTGATGTCATAAAAGCTCACTGAACATCACAAGTTTTAGAGGCAAAGGGCCCGATGACAAACGGCGCTGTAAATTTGACGTTTATTGTGGTCGCGTTGATTTATCTTTTCATCGGTCAGTATTTTCTTAAAAAAAAAAAAAAAAAACTGGTCATTCACACAAAAGCATGTGAAATACTGTAGAAGCTAACACGTCAAGTAACCTTACATCAAACGTGCCTGTGTAGTACCATAAGTCTGGGAAGTACTGTTCATAACACAGGACATCCCATAAGTCTTTCGCCATGGAGAATATCGATAGCAACATTATTTATAAAGACTATTCAAAGGGCTGGCCTTGTGAAAGACTGGGTTACAGATCTTTACTGTTGCCAGAAGTAAGTTATCAGTCATTATCGCCCATTATGTTGTAATTTCCTCTGTTTGGACTCATAAGAAATGAAAATGGAGTAATACAATTCTGTTCTACATTTTCCTGCGAACCAGTTCAACAGGCTCATCTTGAGAAGACAGAAATGTAAAGTTTATGTTCGATGAGGAAAGAAATGTAAGATCTCAGAACTACTGATGTACAATTTTAGGGCCAGGAATAATGTTTGCTGTTACGGTAAACTTATTTCTTTGTAGCTTCAATTGTGACACCTTGTCATTTTCCTATTTAGTGAACACTGAGTGTTCCCAACCAAAATTGTACTGTGGACTTGCAGGTAGCACTTTGAGGAGACCATTCCTGAAAAGCACTTAAAACCCCATTAAATTCATTTTAAAATGTCATATTAAAGCATGCCATATTAAAGTATGTTTGGTGGCATGTTTCACCCTGTGTTGGTTGGAAAAAGAGTTTTAGTTGTGCATTCCGAGGAACCACTGCCCTCCCCCAAATAAGTAGGCAAATGTGCTTCACCGATGCACTCTTCAAGAGACAATAGTTTTCAATAGAAGAGGTATATATCGCTTATGGCAGCTGGTAGCTTGGGATCAGATGGTATATTACAGAGAGGAACTATGTGGTGGTACTTACCCTTACCAGGGAAACTCACCCCACCTCTAACATTAAGGAGCCAGTCTTCATGATCAGGGCCCATGGGATAAACAAACCCCAAACCTGCGATGTCAAAGAAATGCAAGAGGCTCAATCTCCATTTTTGGTAACACTTTCATTGACTGAGCT
This sequence comes from Albula goreensis, assembly GCA_022829145.1. Classification (NCBI taxonomy): domain Eukaryota; kingdom Metazoa; phylum Chordata; class Actinopteri; order Albuliformes; family Albulidae; genus Albula; species Albula goreensis. The sequence continues at coordinate 34,886,011 of CM040746.1, read as the reverse complement.
ATACACACAGTTTCCATAGTGTTACATAATTCTGTAGTTTGGCTATGGCTAAGTGTGGCTAGCCTTGCCGCAATGAAGAAACCTCAGTGACTTTGGCAGAGGGGTGTTTTGCTCATTTGGCAGAGGCCTCGGTAATGAAGGCTTCTCATTTTGTTAATGTTTCATGAGCAATGGCATCTGAGGTCATCTCAGCGTGGGACTGCGAGGGAGAGACATCAGGAAAAGGGCAACAGTGGGCGGAAGTTCAGACTCCAGGATCCTGATGTCAGCGCATTCATTTAGTGCAGGAAGGAACAGATGAGCTGACCACAAATTTCAACCAGGAGAGAGGACTTAAACTTAATGATAATTAACACACTGTGGGAGCCCAAAACCCAAATTAAGTGACTTTTATACTGGAAGTTTCACTGCCACTAACGAGTTAATGGTCTCTGCGTTTATGTTCAGAGCCTGTATCTGTGTGAAAGAGTCTGCATCTCAACTCTGTAGAAGTTGGATGGCATAACCTTTCTGTAGAACATCTGCAGAGCAATTCACAACTCACTAATTAACCCTCCCTTATTGTATAGAATATATGAGACTATGTGTCCTTATGATCCTATGTGAGTCTGTGTGCCTAATATTTCTATATGTTATGACAATGGAATAAATGGAATGAATAGATAAATAGAAGACAGATCCATTCAGTAGTCCATCGGTAAGCTCTGGGGAGGTAGTGAAAGAGAACATCCAGTCATTTCAACCCCTCAGCTCTCCAGCTCACCATTCATCTTCCTCTGGCCATGTTCACTCCTCAAGGCCACTATTTCTCGCTCTGTCAGGTTTCAGGTGTCTCTCAGCACAAGTCCAGAGCCAGAGACCCAAAGTTGCAGTGGCCGGTGTGTGAAGAGCTACAGTGTGTAAAGTGTATAAAGTGTGTGTTTTTTCAGGACACCACTTCGAGCCCGATCGGATTTTAAGCCTGACTTGAGGCAAAGTTCAAGCCTGATGTTTTTGGAATAAGACAAATATTATTCCTCATTGCAATCGTCCTCCGAAGAGCGAGCAGAGAGAATAAATAATGCAACATCAAGGAGGTTCATAATCTGATTGTGGTATACGCACACACATACATGATTACACACACACACACGCGCGCGCGCGCGCTCACACACACACACACATACATACACACATATACACACACATACATGCTTACACACACGCATATGCACACGCACACACACACACACACACACACACACACACACATGCTTACACACACACACATGCACATACATGCACGCACACACACACACACACACGCACACACACACTCACGCATGCACACACACACACACACACACACACACGCACACACACACTCACACATGCACCCAGACACACACATACACACACGCACATGCATGCGCACCTGCACACATACGCACGACGCGCACACACATACACGAGCACACACACAAACTGGGCACTTCTCCTGAGTAGATCTTCAAAGTGTGGCATAATGTCCTCTCTTCTCTTAAAAAAGGCCCAAAGAGTACAAAATATATTGCATGAAATATTTAGAGACGGCGGGAAAGTCTCTCCTCTATTCTGAGGTTAACAGGCGTGGTGGAGCTGCTTTCATCTGCAGTGGGTCTTGGCAGTGGTCTTTTTTTTTAAAGAAAAAAAAGGGAAAGGGAACGCAAAAAAGATGAGAGAGGAGTTTTGACCAGCTTGACTGGCTCTGATAAATCTTTATCATTTTGGATGATTTGGATAGGCCAGCCTCTGAAGAGGAGGGTCAGTCAGTGTTGAGCTCATTAATACAAACCGCACAATCTCCCGGTTCTTTCGTCAAATTTTGGCAAAATCTCAAAAACTGAAGTATCAAAGGTAGCCTTTGTGCCCCTGAGAATGAAGATGGAGGAAGAGGGATCATTGCATATTCTGTTGGGGTTGAAAGAGCTGCACATTTTAGCTAAGCGCACGTTAAGTGTGGACGGCTGCTAAGATGCAGGGGCTTTTATTGATTTAAAAGGGCAATAAAATATTGGCTGAAAAAATGCTGAAAAAAGCTCAACTCGTCTCTTGTTTCCCTTTTCTTTTTCCAGGGTGAGGTCAACAAGTGTTCATTCACTATTGTGTACCAGACTGAGGCCAGAACCCAGTCAAATAAACTTAGCTTTGAGGGAGTATACGATGCAATCAAAATAGTGCATGCTGTATTCTGTATTAGCATGAAAAGAACACTCTCCAAATTGCATATTTGCGCATTTCTAGTCAATAGAAAATGCTCAAGAAAGCGTATGCTGTAATTGACAGTCTGTTTTAGATAAATCACATGTGCCATTAAATATAGTAAGGGTGAAATCCAGACCTGTGCTTAAGTGCATTTCTCAACAGAAGTCTCTTACTCTTACAACGAGTTGCACAGAAAATGCACTAATGCAAATGACTGGAATGGGATTGGATGGGATGGGACTCAAAGTGCATTTGATTGGGTCCCAGCAATTCATCCATCCATTATCGATACCTGCTCCACCCAGCCCTGGAACACTGGGGGAGGAGACCTAACTGGAGCCTGTCCCAGCATGCACTGGGTGAAAGGCAGGGAAACACCCTGGACAGGCCTCCAATCTAATTCAGGGTTAGACAGAGGGACAATGTGCAGCATAAATATGTTTGTTTCATTTATTGTGGCACATGTAGCCATGGCCCATTTTTTCACAAACAGATATATCTATATGCTTATGGCAATAAACAAACAGGCATAACATACAAATCCATGCAAACAACAGACATATGAAAAGGAAATAAAGTTACTCAATCACTCAGAAGAACCCAGAGAAATGATTTGACCAAACTAAACTGAGATTTGTCCCCAATGGCCTTCGACATCTGGGTCTGGATTTTATTGTCAGTATAAACATCTTTGATTCAAAAGTCAGACCTTTCAAATTTAGATCATGAGTGACAGAAAAAATCTATGTTTCTGAGTTTAAAAAGTTCATTTTGCTTGCAGCATGCAAGAACTGCTTTGGTTAGCCATGTCATGAACCTCAAACCATTTCAATAAGAAAAAAAAACTTAAAAGGTTAAACAAATGTTTAGTATTGCAGTTTAAAGTTCTTTTTGTTTTATGTTCAGTGACTTTCCACATGAACTGAATTGAAGCAATGCATTTTGCTGCATTAAAGACTTTAAATTTGATCTTTCATATGGACATTATATGCTGGTTGGGAATACACCGGGTCAGGAGCTACTCTCAGATGTCATAAATGATTGATTTCATAGAGAATCCATGATCCACTCTTATATACAATATGTTCCCTGGACTAAATCTGCAGATGTGTGACTCAAATAAAGGCTGATAGAACATTTGGTCTCACTGATGGGTGCTGTAAACCCTAAAATGAGAGTATTCCCAGTTGAAACAATACCCAAATCCAATCCAAATCCAACAGCATAAATAAGAGTGGTATTTCAAAGATGAAAGGTCACCCAAAGCCAGTGCTTTCCCAAATGTCAATTCCAATTTTGGCTTCACATTTGATGTGCTAGTTGCAAAAATCTTTTGATTTTTTTTTTTTTTTTTTTTTGCTATCTTGTGGATGGATATATTTTTCTGGACTATCCAGAACAATTTACCTGCCCAATCATTTGGAAATCATCACTTGTCAACACTTATAATCTGGTCAGCTATTTGCTGCCCCCTCCTCTCTGGAACCAGCATGTGTGACACATAGAGGCAGATGTTTCAGATTGAATAAATGTCCCCTGGAATCCTTCCCCACAGAAACCATCCTGTGCCTAAGCATGTATGTTTACCAATGCATGGAGGCCGATGTAGGGTATGTTTGTATTTGTGTGTGTGTTTGTGTGTATGTACATGTGTGTGTGTGTGTGTGTGTGTGTGTGTGCATGCGTTCATGTGTGTGTTTGTGTGTATGTACATATGTGTGTGTGTGTGTGTTTGTGTGTGTACATATGTGTGTGTGTGAATGTGTGTGTGTGTGTGTGCATGTGTTCGTGTGTATTTGTGTGTGTTTGTGTGTATGTACATATGTGATTGTGTGTGTGTGTGTGTGTGTGTATGTACATTTGTGTGTATGTGTGTGTGTGTGTGTGTGTGTGTTTGTGTGTATGTACATATGTGATTGTGTGTGTGCATGTGTTCATGTGTATCTGTGTGAGTCTGTGTGTGTGAGTGGTAATATGTATTTGTGCATTATTTTCCAGCAGGGAATAACAGATTTGTCATCTTTAGTAACATAATTAATGCACGGATCCTGATTATGCAGCTGTTTTCCAGAGAATCTCAATTAGTTTCCTGTTTCAACAACAAATCAGCGATTATGTAAAAATGCCTGACTGTATAATATGATGTCACTTTTTTGTTTATTTCTCTCTTGTATGAATTCTTAATTCATATATCCTTTGTATTAGCATGGTATCATTCTCTGAGGTTGCTCGGATTGTTTTCTCAGTTTTCTGCTTGCACCAAACAGCTCTCAAAATAACCTAAAGAAAATATGGACTTAAATAAACAAACATCTGTGCGATCTACTTTTTCACTTCAGTTGGTGTTTAATGGATGCTTGCAGTTATATATTTTTCCCTTAGAGACTTGTTGAAGGAACAAAAAAATACAATCGAACATGTCCTTGACCCCAGTATCCACAACTATCACCACTACCCTTGTAGCTGTGATAGTAATCAAATAAATTTCAAAGGCAATAATCAAGTCTGTGCCAAGGATTTATGTTTCGGATCAATGGAAAATCATAAAAGTCTCTCACACAAGAGGGTAATATACACCTTGACTTGGAGAAACAAATCATAAATTCTTTTTCTAAGTGACCATCCCGGACCTACGTAGGAACCTCTGTGGCTATATTTGTATCCCATGGGGACTCAAAGGGGGGACATTAAAGGGGACGCGCTATTGATCCCTTTGCCCTCCTGTCCAAAGTGCACTACTGTCTGCAATAGAATCAAGCCAGCAACTGCACAAAAGGCTATCAAAATCAGCACATGCAGCATCAAAACCTCCGCTGTTTGCCTCTTATTACTGGCGCCATGTACGACGTCATGTGCAACACTCACAGAAGATCAGCAAACAACTTCATAGAACTGGAGTCTGTCTTAATTTATTAGGAAACAAAGGCAAATATACAATGTCTTATTTTTCATGTCTTCAGATAAAGTGTGTTTATTTATTTATTTTTCAGGTGAGAGCTACGATCTCATCTGAACACAGGTATAGACACGTACGTTTTAGGATTTGTCCAGTGTGACTGTAGCCCTGCTCCTAATTTGCCACAGCCTCGCTAGCATTAGTCATGAACCCACTAGAGAGCTACAGCAATAACCCACTGAAGGCTCGTCTTTATCAAGTTCACTCCACCTCCAGCAAACCCTCGAATAATTAGATCTATTATTAGAAAAGTCACACATTCGGTATTAACTTAAAATGACTAATGATTTTCTTTTTTTGTGAACTCCCTCGGAATATTGAAGTGTAATGTCACAATTAAGTCATAGACCCTAATTATGAAGTGATTAATGAAATGATAATTGCTAGCCTTTATTCAAATTTATTAACTTGGTCAGGATTAATCATTTTGAAGAACTACTTTTAAATGTAAATCATAAAATATACATAGAAAGGAACGGAAGAAAGGAGAGGGAAGAGGACATAAATAAAGTGAATACGAGAAAAACATTTTAATGTACATGTGCAGCAACACTGCCCCAAAAATGAGGTTGATTTTTAAAGCTTTTGTGCTTTTTTTTCCTCTTCAAATGGTCTTGTCAGTACAGCTAGGCAACCAGAAGCTAAATATTTTATTTCACGTCTGTAGGCTGGATTCTAAACCCCACTGGTAAGCAGATATTGACTCAAAATTGATCACTCTGGAAATCAAGGCTGACCTTGTAGACCTTAGATACCTCAAATAAGTATTTAGTCCACTGTAATCTTAGATAAAGGCAAACCATCTTTTAAAGCAATGCAAAACTTTTCTGTTTTTAGGAAACCTGCATTTATGTAAGAAATGTAAGACATATTTGCCAACAATTACGGAAGGCAGAACAGAAAGTATCAGATTGTTATTCTTTGGTGGAGAGACCCTTTAAGTGCAGCTGTTTTCTTGTATCCATGGCGATTTTGTGCTTGAACTCTTGCTCATTAAATGTGTAAACCCGAGAAGCTACTATCATTATATTTATTTTGCCCTTTTTATTAGTCATGTTATATAAGTGGCATTACATCATCCTCTACCCTAGTTTCCTTACTGAAATAGTGTGCATGTGTGTGTGTGTGTGTGTGTGTGTGTGTGTGTGTGTGTGTGTGTGTGTGCATGTGTGCATGCTTGCGTGTGTGTGCGCGAGTGTGTGTGTGTGTGTGTGTGCATGTGTGCATGCTTGCGTGTGTGTGTGTGCGCGAGTGTGTGTGTGTTTGTGTGTGTGTGTGTGTGTGTGTGTGTGTGTGTGTGTGTGTGTGTGTGTGTGTGTGTGTGTGTGTGTGTGTGTGTGTGTGTGTGTGTGTGTGTGTGCATGTGTGCATGCTTGCGTGTGTGTGTGTGCGCGAGTGTGTGTGTGTTTGTGTGTGTACGCGAGTGTGTGTGTGTGTGTGTGTGTGTGTGTGTGTGTGTGTGTGCGTGTGTGTGTGTGCGTGTGTGCATGTGTGTGCATGTGTGTGTGTGTGTGTGTGTGAAGCGATAGGGTTGTAAAACTTTATGAATGCCATAATGATGGAGCTACAATTAGCTTGCAGGCCAGTGGTCATCAAATCTGGCCTCTTTGGGGCAGTCATACTGCTGGTGTTCACTCTTCCCCTCTATTCAGGGAGAGATATTTTGATGCCACAGTGCTGCAGGCCTCAGAGGTCAGATTTGAGTCTCTCTGAATTATGTGGAATAGTGAAATTCAGATTGAGTCAGATTGCCCTCAAGATCAAGGCCAGCAGGAATGGTGATTTTCATTTATTTTTTCAACCTGATAATTCATTGATGAATGCAGCTGATTGGTGATTCCTCTCGTATGGTGTCTCAGGTCAAACTTTGTCCCTGATGAGGGGGAAGAATGAAAACAAGCACTGCTCCAGACATTGACTTTGTCTGGAGCAATGGAAACACTTTTCCTCTCCACAGTAACGCACATTGATCAGTTCAGATGGACTGATGTTACAATACAGATATTTACAAAACATTTCACATCTGCATTTGCACATGAAGGAGAAATGAATGCATTTAATTGATTTTGTTTTGACAGATGTCAGATTTGGTGGACTGAGACATGGAAGCAGTCTTGATCTATTTTCTATTCTCCAAGTGTGAATTCTTTTTTAAGCATCCGTTCTTTTGCGATCACCCATTGCTGGCTGCACCTGCACAGAAAACACTGCAGGTGAAGCATGCAAAGGCCTTTACTACACTCACTGGTGGACCAATTGCTATTAATCACACTGAAAACTGTACTACAGGGGACCTGGGGCTCCAAATACAGCCTATTACCTTGAGTAATCGCTGCCGTGTTTATTTCAAAGGCATGCGGTGTGAATTTCACATAGGTCGAATGTTACAGTTACAAGCCTGCGATGGCTGCATCCCATTCCCTGACAGAAATATCACGTAAATCTGACTTTTAACATAAACAGCTGCACCAATTATTCAATATTATATGGTTCTTTTTTGTCATTGCACTAGAAGCTTGGAATGTCAGATTAGAGCTCTCAGATGTAAAATAGAGTATCTCAAGTGTAAAGGAGGCAGATCTTTCATTGATAGCCTGAAGGTGCCTGGAGTTTCACTAGGCATGCTTATACAGAGTTTCCTATGGGACAGAATCAGTTGTATCTCAGTTCTGTAGACCCCCAGCAATAGTTGGGTAATGACATGCCCCAGCACTCTCTGTGGGCTTGGCAATCCTTTGGGACCCTTCAAAAAGAGCCACTCAAGAGCTCCCAAGCAATTGCCAAAACAACCAGTTGATCCTATCGTTGATTAGGTGTGCCACATCATTTTGTGTGTGTGTGTGTGTGTGTGTGTGTGTTGTGCAAACATCTTTTTTTTAAGAATAACCACATTAATTAACATGGGCATTTGCATGCAGGGTCATTGGTCTGCCCTTTGTTAATTCTGTTCATTATATCTCTGTGTATTAAAGAACACGGTCCCTGTGAGGTCAGGCATTACACAAATGCTGAGTCAGTGAATCCTAGACTGGCACAAGCCCGCACATGCTACAGAGCCTGTATGTACATAAGGGTTGTGTGGTACATCAGTTATTGTTCCAATAAATCAAACAGCGCCCACAATAAATTATTTCATCCACACAACGCCCCCGACTGCCCCTGGCCCCAGGGAGTACTGCCTACAGCTATATTTATTATTATTATTGATATTTCTTAACAACCAATCAATCGCTGTGTGTACGCTGGAAAAGCGGGGTCATTTGTTGTATACATTGCACTTTGTAAATCAGCAATCGGCAGAGGCACACCAAGCGCGGACCGTGGAGGTCCTATCCGCAGCTCCACCCTGCCTCGGTCTGATCTCTGGCTCCGACCCGCAAGAATTTCTGCATGGGATTTCAAAGCTTCATATCGGATGATGGAAAGATGTGTAGACTTACATGAACACAGGCTGCCCAGGGGGATGTTGGCTGCGATGGCAACCCGGCCGCTGACGGCTGAGGAATCAGATATCTCCCCTTCTGTGATTAGGGAAGGATGCAAGTTCATTCTAGGTGAAGATGAAGTAGAAAGGTGAGAAGAAAACACAGTGTTGCCACACATTAATATATGCAGAAACATGTCTTTTTTAAAAGCATATTTCCAACAAAGAAAACCCCAGACACGAAAACACAAGGCACAACATTTATGAATATAAAACAGGCTGAAAAGGCACATTGTGGTCAAGCCTTGTGTTGGATGAGTAAATTAATAAATAAAAAAAACCAAATTACACAAATAAGCAAATAAATTAACACATATAAGGAAGCTTTCACAAAGTGTTTGCTTTGTGGTATGCTGTAATGCCACACATTCAGCAGTGGTAGCAACAGACTGAGTAAAGTATTCGGTTCCTGCCCATGTCTTCCTCATGGTCCCTCAGCTCTGCATAGGGGAATGCACCAAGCACAGTATCAGCACCGATCACTGATTACTGTACAGCAAAATGAACACAGTCACAATGAGTCTTTGGGAAAGGGGGAAAAAAACAAAATGGACAACCAGACTTATGAAGAATTGCTCTTTCCAGGCACAAACAAATTTAGATTCCCCTTCAGCATTGTTTATAAGTAGGTTTTTTTTTTTTTTCATTCTCATTCCACCTGTTATTTCCCCCATATGGCGTATAACTGATATGGATTAAACAATTATGGCAATTTTCTCCCTAGGACTTCTGGCAGTTGTTTCAAATGTAAAAGCTTGCATTTCAATTAAGAGTAGAACTGCCCCAAAAGATGAATTATTTTACTTCCCTGTACAATTAAAACATGACATAGCTTACAAGATTATCTATAATTAAAAAGAGTGCCGGGTTGGCTGCCATGCATGTCTCTTGTTACTTGCCAGGGCTTTGTTTTAATAAGGTGAACATGTAAATTATTTGGACAATAGTTTCCTTGTTTACTTGAACATCAAGGATCCTCCGGGCCTGTGCTTCAGCATGGTGAAGTTATTACGCATATGTAATATTTAATCAGCACGTTATAGTAAATTCTAATGATATTGTAAATGAACAATTTTGAAGGGAGCCGTGCTCAATTTTGTTCTGAAAGTTTAATCATATTCTGATTAAGCTGCTTTAAAATAATCACTTAATGGAACTTGATTTGCTGTTTTCCACAAATACATTTTTAGTTATCAAAAATTACCATGGCACTTCTGTTTAAAAAGTACGAATCAAGGGTGAGCAAGGGTCTTAACTTGCACAAACTTAGATAAAAATCTCTCTTTTTTAAGGGAAATTCAGCGTTGGAAATACATCTTTGGAAACACAGACCTTGGAGAAAAGCACGTTGAATAATTAATTATGTGTCCCTTATGTCAATGCGGGAGCAGGATGATCCATACTGAGCTTTTCAATGTTGGCGTTCAGGCATTGAGAGGTCAGTTAATGATTTCTCATATGTTTTTCTTCTGGGTTCAACAGGAGGAGAGTGAAAGGGTGCTTGCATACAGTGATGCTTTAATACATGCTTCAGTACAGTGATGAATTGCTGCCATATACTGATAGAATGGAAGCGCCTCTGCCTCCATAAACTGAAAAATGTATGAAAATGAGATGCTCCAATACTCCTCATTCCTGTATCTCCCATCTCTGATATTTAAGACAAGTAAGTCGGGTGCACTTTCGCTGTGACCTCTACAGGAAGAGAGGAAGAATGAGGGAGAAATCTGAGTTTGAAGAAAGGCCCAGTTCAATTAAGAGTCTTAATAGGAAGCAAAATATGTTGAGCGGAGATTTAGCGATTTGAAGATTCCAGACAATACCCCAAAGCAAGGCACAGGCAAAGATGAGGATCCCCATTAGGGACATGTGCTGGGGTTAATTGGTTGACCTCATCCATCTCAATTAAAGGTTTTTAAGAAAAGAATCTCCCAAGTTACAGTTGTGGAAAATGGATATATGTTACATCTGGCATGTCCTTTGGGCTCACCGTGCACAACGGCAGGAAAATAAGGTTGATGATTGATGTAAGGTAATTTTTAATTAGGAGAACAGGGTTGTAACTCTCAATTCAACGGCCCTTGCATTCTCTCATCTGACATGAAGCTCTTCCTTCAGCAAGGGCATTTCAGACTCCTTTATATTTAGCCAGATGTGATACGAATTGATTTATTTTTTTTTTTGTAATTTCCCTATCCCCAGTCTTTTCAAACAGCATTACTCATCAAGAGTTTACTTTGTACTGGTAGCAAGGATATTCTATTCCCTGCTATGGGTTATAAATTGTAGAGTATGAATTAAATTGACTTTGACTTCCATTTTTTTTTCTTATTTATTATTATTTTATTGGGAATATGTTCACAACTTATTGCTTTCTGCTGCTCTGTTGAAGCTCTAAGGTACTCTCATATGGTGATTTTTTTGGTTCTCCTTCGTAAAACCACTCTTATTAATCTAAACTTTTTCAAGATATTGCACTGTATTGTAATAAATACTGTATGAAAGAGAAACTGTTTGGAATAGGAGAAAAGTGCACTGGTTGAGCTTACTAGGAGCTCTCCTTGAGACTCTCCTTCTACCTCTATCAAACAGCAGAATGGGCAGGAAGCACAAACTCCGGATAGAGTTTGTTTATTTTAATTACGAAGAGAACCAACTACCTGCACCTGATCTCTTGATTTCTCTGAATGGATAATTACCACTTTTCTTTAGATACACCAAGAGCTGAGTGAATATGTATTTCCTTTATTCATTTTCATACCTGTAATTCACCATTAAAACACAGATATACATTCAGTGGAAAGGAATGGAAGTGAAAAACCACGGATACCATTCAATGTAAAAAAAAACAAAAATCTATTTGTTCAATTCAATAAGAATATTATCCAGGCTTTAGCTTTATCAAAGGTAAATTGAATTTTGATACACTTCTGAGAATGCTTTTTTTATCTAGCGCTAATAAAGACTGATTACACTTCACTCTGAATAAAGGTATTTGACATGTGAATGCAGCTATGCTAACATCTGGCATTGATGGAAGCCTCCTTTATGGCGAATGACGTACTTTTCATTCAGCACGCCCCTTCACGAAAGCAGCACATCGCGAATATGTTGCTTAATTGCTCAAATTCAGAATCGCTGCCATCGTTAATTATTCGAGGAGGAACGGTCCATCATATCACAACATTACAGAATGGCACTACAGCTTGCCGAGCCACATTCACCCATGACAACATTCATTTATGATAACTGAGTTTGAGTGATTTGTCAGGCGTGGCAATAGTATGCATTTCAGTGAAAGCTACAGTTCTATGCTATCGTGTCACTGGATTGCTTCTTTAAAAAATGTAGACCCCTTAAATGTTCCATGTTAGTTTCTCCAGTATCAGGACTCCAATTCGCACTGCGTACGAGAATCAACCACAACAATGACATTTATTGTGCAAATGGACAGAAATGCAGTTATGAATAATTTATGTGAAAAGGGTGTACACATAAATCCAGAGTAATATTTTGTTTAGCGGAGAAGAGGCAGAATTCACGTCATGACATACAGTAGCTCCATGCTGCTCGACTGATGCACGGTCTCTTCCACAGGTGGCGGCATCCAGTAAAGCCAACTGTATTCCCCTGACAGAGAGTGGCCCACCCCTGGAGCCCAGCGCCAGCAGAGCTGTATATCTGTAATCTGATTGTGCCTGAAATCCACACTGTACCTGAAAAGGACTGAAAGTGGGTTGGGGGCGGCAGGGGGGTTGCTAAGGGGGTCTGAAGTGGGCTGAGGTACAGGAGCACCCTGGGGGAAAACGGCTTAGCATTACTGAAGCTGTTGGTTAGCTTCACTTTGTCATTTGTCAGAGGTATTCTTCTGAAGAAAAAAAGGTGAGTTGAGGAAGATCCCATAATCAAAGGTTTTTTTTTTTTTTTCTTCATGGTAAAAGATCTCTCTGTGAAAACAAAAACTGAAACAGATGTTTGGAGTTACCCCACCGGGTCCTGGGGAGACGTCTTTAAAACTTAAGTTGTAGCTGATGTCGGTCTTCCTTCAGCACCCTGATTCCTGGGTTACAGAGGAGCCTGACACACACTGCACTGTGAAGTCTCCAGTCAGAGGAGTCAGCTGTCTCCCCCACCTCTTTTAATTTCAAATGCCCTCGCTTTCAAAGGCAGAAACATTGAAACTGGGTGTGTATTTACATTCAGTAGAGGCTGGAGAAAGAAAAGCTGAGCAAAAGGATGCAGTTGCACGAAATTAATTAAACCAGCTTCCAGATTGAAAAAAAAAAAATAATTAATTAATAAATAGTTTCCTTCAATTTCAGAATTGTCTTAATGATCCCCGCAATTCCAATTGTTTTACTGAAATGCAAATATCAAAATGGCAAACATGCGGTGTGCTATTCGGCATCTCCAGATCACCCTCTTTCTGGTGCTAATGAGAGAAAATAATTAGATTTTAATCGAGCAGCTCCTGGGCTTCCACATCTGGTGCTCTGTGGTTCTGTCACCAGGAGGGGAAGGGAAAGACATTTTGTGCATTTTTAACCTGCTGATTATGTTAACGAGAAGTCGCCTGCGTCTTCGTTCTCAGGCTGGTAACCTGTGGCCCTTTTCCGTTGTCTATGCTGAGAGAAAAAAGTGCAAAGAACGCGCCTTCTATCTCGGCAGATGCATTGATTTTGTTTTACAGATAGCTGTTGAAGAACCAAGCAACAGCACATTGCTCAGAATCATTCACCTTCAAGATCATTTCACCAGAAACCTAAAAATCCTAATTAGTGACATGATTTTAATCGGATTGAACTTTTACACCTGCTCTTTTGTTCTTAAAGGCCTGCTTGACTTAAGTTGGTGTTTTTTCAACAATACATCAAACCCTGTAGTTTTAAAAATGGTGTTGCACGATTATCCAAGTGCAAGTGAACTTCTGTTCAAAAGTGAAAGAAATGCACTTTGTGCTGTAAGTCCCTCTGGATAAGAGTGCCTGCTATAATGTAATGTAATGTAAATGTTAGTGAAAATATTTTGGTCATAAATATCTATTATCTGTCTTTCATTAAATGGTTTCCCATGTGCCATGACAAACATTTACAGATGAGACATAATACTCCTGTTTGGGAGGTCACTGGAGGAAATCAGGGACATTACTTCTCCAACTCTTATGGAAGACATCTCTATTTATTTCATAAGTACTTTTTTCACTTAAAATCACTCAGTAAGCTTGGCTGGAGAGGGACTTAAAATATCAAGCTTCATATTAGATATAAATGCTTGTTTTTCTGGAATATCAGGTTGGATGCTATGGATTTTCATCCAAGAGCATGGCTGATGGCTACAGCAGGTTCAGTGAGACTTGAGACGTTCTTGCGTGATGCTTAGTCATCTATCATGAGGTCAGGACCGGCCTATCAGTATTCGTTTTCCCCTGACCTCGATGGCAGGGTTTAGCAGAGTCTTCGTTCAATGCTCATCTGATGAGCAAACGCCAATAACTGTCAAACTTCACAGTCTGAGCCTGCACTTTGCACTCTGTTCAGTTGACAGCATAACAAAATACACTGTGCCAGGCGGATGGAAGCTGCAAAGCAAGGAACACCCGGAGAGATTATCCATAAATGCAATCAAATACATTGTCCTTTATGACTCAAGGCAAAAGGGAGTGAAAATAAACATGACAGAGGAGAAACGCACCTCGATCGAGCAATCGAGACTACACGGGGAAAGTATCGGAGTTTCATTAATTTCAGATATCAGCATTTGTTTGTTCCTACAAGTGTGGAGAGGAATGGGAATTAAGATTTAAGTCACAGGTAATTAGTCCACTAATTAGCGTGGCGGGATCCTCGCCTGGGCAAGAGATTTATTATTGAACTGTCTTGGTTGACCAACAGCAATTATCTCTTTGGACACAAGTGCATTATAGTGGAAAGTTAAGTGTCGGCTGTAATCATTGGACTCGTCCCACCAAAAATCTATGCCTGCGAGGTTCTTTCCCTTCTTTTACATAAATAACCACACCTCACTTGCATCAATTGCACTACTTAATGTAAAAGACAATGTAAATGTTAATGTAAAGGAGGGAGAAGCAGATCAATTTCTGACAAAGCGAGGAACCCTCGCTAAAAGGTCTACAGACAATCTCTGAAACAACATCGAGGTTGGCTATATTTGAGAGTAAAGCCCATATAACTATATTTGTTTGTATGTGCCAGCACCTTGCAGCTCAGCATTGGAAATGGGCCGTAATAGCCGATGGGTCAATTTCGAAGTTCACCCTCAAGTCCTCGAGCACTCCATAAGGGCCTCCACTTAATGCCATGGCATATCACCAAGCAATCCATCCAGCAACCAGAGAATATTAGGGGCAAAGACGCTGTAAAAAGTAATGCTTTCAAACATGCATTAAAATCATAATCAATCAGAATCCACTGCTTTCACCTTTAAGGGTTCTAAATAGCACAGCAGTACTGTTTTTCACTCTACTTTTTAGTCTCACATGAAATCTGAGGATTGTGATTTTTGGAGACAGTGATCTAGGCGCATATTAATTCCTAGAGATGCAGTACACCCGTTGACATTTTCATGAATTGACATTTACTCTTTGCAGAGAGCTTATTTCATCTCATCTTGATACCAACAGATTAGAGCAAGTTTCAGGTGCTGGTGCTTCTTCTTCATCTCCAAAAGTTACAGCAAGGGTCTTAAGGGGTATCGTCAGAATCATGCCATTGAATTGATGTGCGTTGTAGAAACATAATCTGTAAATGTTTTTTTTTTTTTTTGTCCCGCTTTCTAAACTGTATTGTCTTGATTTATACAGGATACAACTTTATTAATGTTTGTCTGGCTTTGTAAATAACAGTTTTCTATATCTCTTCTAGATCTTATTGGTCGGGATTGTTTTGACCACCTGTACTACATAAATGAAGCATGTGATTTCTGTTGCATGGGTTTTTGTCAGTATAAGAAGGACAATGATACCTCAGCTGTGTCATTTTAAAATTGATTTAATTTAATTACTCCAAATAGAACATACACATTAAATACAAATGTTTGTATGCCAATTAGTTGTTATTTATATTGCCTAGGTTCTGGACAAACAATTTGTTTAAAAAAAAAAATAAATAATCATGCAATATTATTATTTCTCATAACCCAGAAGATAGTTTCCAGAACTGCCTGTCATCAGTTTGATTTTTCTTTCCTGCATGAAAAATATCACTCAATTTCTCTAAACAGAGCTCAAGACATAGGGAAACAAATTTGCATAATTATACCTGCAATGGTGATTAGTTCAGACTCAAGCTGACAGGATGTATCTTGGATTGTCTTTTAAATCATAACCAATTTACAGCCAGAAGTTTAAATGTGTGTTTGAAGCTGCCACTGGCACCGCATGTTGTTCTCATTATTTTGCAAGTCGAGCTGTGATCAATCCAAATGTATGTGCTTGTATATGCTTTAAATGTCCCTCTTTTAAAAGTGTTTTGTGAGGGATAAATAAGATGGAAGGGCGGTATCACAGCAGTGAGGGCTGTTTGTCTGTTGTTTATTTATATATATACATTTGTTTTTCTTTCATTCCTGTTCTGTAAAAGTTTTTCTTCTAGTTAGAAATAGGAATGCAAATGTAACATTTCAGGATAATTGCAGGAATTTGTCAGAACTGATTCCCAGGGAGTCCAAATAATAAAGTGTGCCGTTATGGCTGTAAGAATAGAGCAGTGGCCAGTTTAAAGGGTAAAAATCTTCAAGCAAAATGAAAGCCTGCTCACCCTTTATCACTCCGAATGTATTTGATCATTGCATGACTATCAGTTCCACCGAATGTCTAGGTAAGTGCAACAGTTCACCCTTAATACAAGTGCCTGTACAAGTTTACCGGGCATTCAGGGTCACAGACATAGACTCTTGGCATTGTGGGTAATTTTCTTCCTTACGTTCCCCCAAAATGTATACTTTCTCTCACATAACCTCACCTTTATTAAAAAATTGCAGTGGGCATGTGCAGAATTACTCTAAGCATTGCTGTCTTCCTCCCTTTCAGGTGGAGCGAATGGCTCATTATGCTGTTTCCCATTTCCTCCAGAGTAGAGGCCCATCGTTGTCGGAAATAGTCCCTGCTTGAGGGTCGGACTGACACAGCTGGAATCTGAGGAGGATGGGGGGTCAGGGGTTGGGTTCTGGGGAGATGTGGGGGGCAGGTAAGCTGTTGTGCTCCCTGCTGCACGTCGCCTTTGCCCAAAGCGGGGGCTGTAATTTACCCAGCATCCATCACACACAGGGGTCCCTCCGATGCCGGGGCTGGCCGGGCGGTCCGAGAAACACGCTCGAAGGCTTGACTGCAGATCAGCAGCTCTTAACATGGTCAACAGAGAAAATATTGATTTATGTTATCGATTGCAGAAAAGGTTCAAAGCTACGCCGTTCCAGTCGCCTCAATATTTAATGGCCCGATGAATTTATGTGTTTAAAATGTATAATGTGATTTGGCATGGAAGAAGCGGGCTCTTGACGGATTTAAGGATAGAATTTACAGACAGAAAATGTATGGCCGGCAGTATCTCTGCAGTGTTTCTTGCTATTGCTCTGTATAATGACTTTTCATACATAAATAAATCAGCTTAATGCTAAAAGTTATATAAATAAATAATAATAATAACACCTACACTTTTATTCTTTGCCCTTGAATGCATAAGATGCCAGGTCAATCTTGTTAAAATGTCCTAAATATTGTTAAACATGATAATCAGTAAGTAAGGACTTAAATCTGAAGGCTTAAGAGTGTACAAGATTGTACAGGATTGTAGCCACTTGTGGGTGAGCGAGGCACTTTGGCCCTGGAATGCACTAGCACTTGATTAGCCCATCTGTTGAGATTGAATGTGCTAACAGCCAAGCTCTCCTGTGAGGAGGAAAATTGTCCATGACAGAAGATTTCATTTAGTACACAAATGGAAAAGAAGCACATATGTTACCTGATTTTTATGAAGACTAGTGCTCTCTGGCTGCTGTCTGCGGTAGGTTGATGGCTTCTGGAGCTCCAGATCTATTCCCTACATGGATTATTGTAAAATAGATGAAGGACTGAAAAAATATTGGAACAATTAAAAATTCATGGTATTTTGAAGTGATTAAATTGCAATTAAAAAGTCCATGCATGTTTCATACTATTATCAATGCTAATTAGCAATATGGCTCTGTACAGATCCTTCACACTCAACACTTTAATGTGTGAGTTTCTAAAGTAACATGGGAGATCTAACAGATTTTGTAAGAGGTATAGTACAACTTCAGTCTTACCAAAAAAAGAAAGACATTTGCAGTAATGTGTCAAGAGGAACAGTGTTGAAATAAGTGTTGGAAAGGAAAAACCGAATCAGGAAATAGGAACGGTGGCTGTAAGTCAAAAATCACTCAGAAATAGATGGATAGATGAATGGCCTCACTGCCCTGAATGTAGATGACCCAGTCTTATATAAAAAAACATGTTTTATGAACATTGCAAATCTTGCATTTGTAGTAAGACTACGTATATGATGACTTATTAGTTGTTCTTCAGTTTTTTTTACATCTAGACAGATGCATGTTTGGTGAAAACTCAAAGGAAGTCTTTGACAAACATTACCCCTTCCTTAGTGTTCCACATCATGGTAGAAACACCATAGTAAGGGATGCCATCTCATGGAGAAGGTTACTGCTCTATATAACACAATTACAGCCAAGGAATTCAAAGCCTAATTAGGTGACCAGCAACCTATGGTGTAAATACAGTTTCTTCAAGATGTTCCCAACTTACAAGATTTTAACAACCCCATACGCAGTGCTGAATGTATGCAAGAGTGCTTTCATGAGTGGATTAGTGAATTGCCGCTGTATCTTTCCCTGTATCCCATCCTTCCCTATGCATATATTATTTGGAGTGTACATTATTTTGTATACACACTCTAGTTCAGTATTTCATTCTCACTTGTTGAGGATTCTGGGTCGGTAGATTATTAGCCTAACTTGTCAGCCATGTGCTAGGCCCTACCTCAGTTAACCCGCCTTACCTCTGATTCAAGTGCAACTTGGCTTAACAGGCATGGTCAATATGTTTTTCCTATCACTCACTTTTGTCTCTCATTGTGTGTAATGAGGAGCATACAGAGACACACATACAGGGACGCACAAGTGCACACACACATAAACACTTTTTTGCTGTGTCCACAGTCCAATTAAGCCAAGTCCTTGAAGTCTGAGATGTGGTGAGAAGCACTCTCAGCTTCTTTCAAGGTAGTCAGATACATTAGTACATTCTCAAGGCAGTGAATTAAGGTGAAGCTCAAGACAGCACGTTTCGCCCTGGTGCCTTCATGTTCAAAACCCTCTTATACAGCAGTCTAATTGTATATCTCAGCTTGGAGTCTCTGGCATGATATCCTGCTGTCTTCGTGTTTCACACTCAGATTTTTAAAAAACTTTCAGCATCTATATGTTTGTCCTCACTCACTCCCTCTAAATCAATCTACCTGATGTGCATGCATCCCTAACCCGTCTGCAGTATGCACACAACACACTGCAGAACTTAGCCAGCTCATCAAACAGTCCTTAAGGGGGAAGGAGAACATTATAATCACTGCACTTGATAACCAGTGAGCCAAAATCTCCATTTTGCAGGGTGTGGAATTAATCTTTAAAAAAAAAAAAAAAAAAAAAAAAAAAAAAAAAGAAGTCGCCAGATCAACCAAAATGGTTTTTTTGATGATGGCACACATGATAATGATGATGATGATTTGGATAATGACGACAATGAGGATGGTGATGAATCAGAGTTAATTAAAATGGACCAGGACCATCTGCCGGCTAAAGTGCCCAGCATTGGCAATTAGCTTTCCGCAGGTTCCTGTGATCTGCCTCGGCTCGCAGAGTAAGGAAATTGAAAGCAGCAGGTCCAAATTCCTACAATGCAGTGTCTGGCATATACGTGGAAAATGGGGTGCCATGATGCTAAAACAATAGCTACCATATGCTACCACAGATTTATTCTGAACCGATCAAATTTTGGTTGGAAGAAGTAAAACCATTAATGAATGACAGCTGAGTGTAGCTCTTGGCATTTTTGGTTATATCCATTGCAAATCTAAATACCTCTCAGGTTTGTGGGAGTAATAGGTATGGAACCATCACTTGAAACCTGAAACTCCTTTTCTTTAAAGCCTATTTCAGTCCATAGTTTATGATTGCATATAATCAATCTAGCAACCATGTGGTGAAGATGATAAATGATTGATATATTATGACGGGGCAGAGAAGGAGGCAGATTCCATATTTCATGCCATATTTCCATATTTCTTGTCTTCGTTAATTAATTGGCTACAATCATTCATGTGATCTGACAGTGTTGCCACATGTATTGATAGGCATATGAGTAACCACTCAAGACCCCGTGTAAAACGTTACAAAGGCAGTTTAATCCGTGGGTAAATCGGCATTTCAGTATAAAAGCTAATGAGCTGCTTGCACTAGAGTAACCAGTGGAAGATTTCCACAGATTTAGCCCACCTAAAATAGCACCTTGTTATCTAACTATGGTCCTGGAGGTTCGGCAGGCTTCTGTTCAGCTACCCCCTTCAGGCCATCCGATTCCATAAATGTTTGTGTTGACTGAAGTATTTCACTTCCTTCAGCAGCACTAAAACAGTTTAAAGACAGCTGGGGAACCTGCTGGATCTCAGCCCTGCAGGACTAAAGATGAGTATCCCTGATTTGATCCAGAGGGACCGAAACACCTATCTCCCATCCGACAGGCTGTTATATTTATATACAATAATGTATCTGTATAAATAATCCATCTGAGCTATTCTCTCAGCTTTCTTGCTTCGTCATTGTTCCCTGTGGTACAGTATTGTATGGAATTTATCCTCAAGAATGAATACATATCAGCTTGGAGGAAGCTGTTGTTTCAGTACATCCGTCGGGCAGGCCTGAAGCTTGCGGCTTTGCATGGAGCCATGACAGAGGGCTCAGACACATCAAACCAGCCGGGTCTATTCCACGCCATCCAAGCAATCCGATCCATCCCTGGCTGTCGGCCTTTGATTGAACAGACTAATTACTTGAGCGCCTCGTCAGGTGTGTTTTATTTTGGGGGTGATTGCGAGAGACGGAGCCTCTCACGTCTGAGTTTCGAACGGAGCGGGGCGCAATCGGCAGCTCTTTTGGAACTTCACAGGAACTCATTAGCATTCAAGACTATTGTGCGGGCGCTCCAGTTTTTCAAAGGTGCTCCACAACAGCTTGTGCTGCGCGGACTGATTGAACCGGAGCACTTGAAAGGGGAAGAGAGACGTCAGGTTCGCCGTATCCTGTCGCGGCCCATCTGCCTCCTTCCCCTGCTCCTACGGTCTCCCTCTTTTGTGAGGAAGAGGATGGGGGGGGGGTGTTTGGTGGGGTTGGGGGAAGGGGGGGTGGTGGTTGTGGGGGACGGGTGGAGGTGGGTGGGGGGGGTGTTTGAACATCAAAGCTGTAGTGCACTACCTTAGAGACAGAAACAATTAGTTGGGGATTCAGAGAAAGGAGGTGGATGAGGTTCGGCGCTGCTGAAGGAACTCCACGTGGCGTTTTGGAAGGGCAGAGCTGGGGTGTGTGAGGCAGGGGGCATCTTACTCAGGGTCCCAAAGAACCAGCCTGCTGGCTCCAACAAGACAAAAAGGTGCAAGGACAGCTCTTCTGCATTTGCATCTGTCTGTGAGAAAGCAGGCCTATATGGAAGTGTTCACAGTGGTTCAGTGGTAAATATTTATGCTGTTATTGTGCCTGAAAGAGCAACAGTTGGTTTATAGAGGGTTGCTCTTCAGTAAAGTGTTGCTAATGTTAAATCAGGTATGCATGATAAATAATAAACTTCATTCACCCTAAAAATGTATACACATGTATTACTCTGAAATGTGAAATTAGAATGAGTAATTGTTGTTCTAAAAGCTCCTCAGGACAGCTGAACATTATTTCTCAGTACACAGAGATACTAAATTCAGAGTTAGAGATTTATCAGTCAACAGAGCACAGTCCGACGTTGGAGGTGGAATTGTAATTGTACCTTTTTTAAAGTGTTCGTGGGCTGATGTGAACAATACTGTTTTATTGGCATGCAATGGGCATATCAACTTTTCAATTGGTCACTTGCCAAAATCACAGAAATATATCATTTGGGTGAAATATCCCTTCAGGAAAAGAAAATAAAGCTAGGTTATTATGAATTGACCACAAATATCAGACTTACCAAAACACATTTAGGCAAGAGTTTCTGAGTTCTAAACTGCTTATATTCTTGACATACATGTATCTTTGAGGTTCTTCTGTAATAGAAAAATACTGCCCTTTTAGTTGCTGTCCTGTACAAAAGACTCTGGCGAGGTTTTGTTTCTCCAGAAATCAACAATGTTCCTTTTGTCACAGCTGCTTTTAAAGAAGCGGTGTTGACCTTGATAGATTTTCCTTCTTTATTTCCTGCTCTCTTTCTTCTATTTAAGGTCACTTATTTATGTATTTATTTATTTCATGAACTGCCATTCATCTTTTTTCTCCATTATGATGAGACAAATATGAAGGTTAAACAATTGTATAAAAACACTATTATTACACATATAATAACACAGTGATCTCTTCATGATTTCTTTCATTATTTAAGTGCTTGAAACCATTAAAAGAATAGTGATGTTGTATGGACAATTGCCCTTTGCTATTTGAAAAAAAATAAAAATAATCATTTTAAAAATAACTAACCTAACAATTGTTACTTTTTCTCCAGAACGTGGGGTGGAATTCAAATGGACCCAAAGCGATATTCAAACAGGTGGGGTGGGGGTGGGGAGGGGGGTGCCCTGCAGGAATAGCAATGGTGTTACTGCTCTCTGCTGCTTATACTATATCTCTATCCCCATCTCATTTCTTTGTCAGAGGAAGTTACTCTCCCTTGCTCATATGGGAGTGGAAATTATTGTCTGAAACACTCAGCCTCCTTGGAATTAAGCTGTGACATGTAAAATTGGACTGCAATGGAGGGGACTGGTGACTGTAGCCGCCGGTTTGATAAGTAATTTCTCATTATCTTTCGGATATTAGGATATCCCTAGAGCTACCTTGCTGGAAGCCATGGTAACCTTCAAGAGACGTTGCCTGTTCTGGAACACCCTGAAGCTATTAATGGCTCTATTAAATATTTAAAAGACAAAGGTCTGACAGCTATCAAGTTTATTTTTTTTTTTCTAAAATAAATAATTTATTTTTACTCTTGAGCTATACTATTTTCTAGTATTAAATCCACATGTAGTTTTGTCTTGCCTTAGAACATTCCAGATTAATTATTTATTGATGTACTTGTTTTCTGTTATTTCCCTACTCCATCTCATTCCCCTATTTATTAGCATATGTTTTCGCCCTTCAGGTCTGGTATGAATGTGATTTGTGCCCGCTGATTTTATGATTTAGTATTGGAACATCAGTTAAAGCCACAGTTGTGCTTTGTCGTAAATGCATCGCAGGATCAATATATTCAAGTACTTGAATTAATCAAAGTGAACCAATCGTGTACAGGAGACGGCCACTATTATACACAGTTAGAAAGAAGAAATTAAATGAATCCTCACAATATACATTGGATAGAACATAATAAAGCAGATTAGAAGGCCAGAGCTGAATAATTAAATTCAATTATCAGGCTAAATGAAATAATAGACCACCAAGCAATACTAGCTGCGATCTCCCTATTAAATCATTGTGCATTTACTTCATGCAATGTAATTTATTATCTCATATTCCTTAAAGCTTTTTTAAGGATATTAAACGCGGTGGGATATCGTGTCTTGGCTGGCGGATTGAACTCTGAGAGTATCCACAAGTGCATTAGATGGGATTGGAAAGCTCAATCAGTCATCAGACTGCAATTTAATCTCAAGAACGTCAGCTCGCTCCTGCCTACCCACACCCCTGTACCCACCCCCCCACCACGCACACCCCCTTAAACATGCGCGCCCCTCTCATTTCCAATTAGTTTCGGAAAGATTGGCACTCGCTTTCTCTCCCCGACAGTACTGTGTTTATTGCAAACAACAGGCAGTTGGCTTGTCCATCATTCATAACTTCCTGTCATCTAATTGTCCATGGACTTCATTAACTTGCAGAGGCATAACAAAACCAACACGATAGTTCATAATGTTCCCTTAAATTGGCGGCGTGTTATGACAATCAAGGTCTCTGTGACATGCTACCATGTAAAGATGATTTTTATTAAAAATGATATTTGTAATTACTTTCTGTGTGTGTGTGTGTGTGTGTGTGTACCTGTCTGGGCTATGTGGGCTGCCATAAGTCCCATTTTGAGAAACACAAGGCCTGTAACACAACATAAGGCCTGTATCTAAAATATTATATAAATCCACATAAACGTAAAGTAACTAAATTTTCTATATCTGACAATACTTATGTAGTTTCCAGACTTACATGAGCATGGCACATTATTAGGATGCTTACTTTTATACGATTCACAGTTAAATTTAAGGTAAATGCACATTTAGTTCATTAGTGACAATTAAAATGATAAAATACACATTAACTATGTGGATGTAAATTAGGAAGAATTTACTCTTGCTCTCTGAATATTTTACAGAAACTAAGGGAGAGTGCTAAGTTGCATGCATATTCCGTAGTCTTTAGCAGCCATTTATGCAGTGGATGTTTAAAAGCGTTCCGTCTTCCGAGCAGCCGTTTGATTGGTCGCCGCAGCCGTTGCAGGTTCCTTCAAAGAGCATAGGTCTCTGAGGCTGGAGCACTCAGCAGGTCACTGCATTACGCATTCACACCATGCATCCATCGCCTCCTTTGGGTGTAGTTCAACAGGGAACACGAGGCCCAGAGGACACGAATCACTGGTGTTTGTGTGTATGTGTGTGTGTGCGTGTGTGTGTGTGTACGCAAACATTTCATTTGGGGATCGATTTATTCGTGCTGGGGATTTTACATTCCCCCCGTGGGGACCTGTCATGCTTATGACTGGTCTCAGTCCGTGTGTATCTGATATCAATAAACAGTTTTAAAATAGTCAGAGGACATGTTCAATGCTTGTGTTTGGCTGGAAATAAATGAGATCAAGCAGGTACTAGGTACTTTAACCATTCTGGACCAATGACTGGTTAAAGTACTATTGTGTGTATATGTGTGAGTGTGTGTGTGTGTGTGTGTGTGTGTGTGCTTGCTGTTTGTGTTTTGTTGTATACACAGTATTCAGCAGGGGTAAGGATAATTCTTAGTTATCTGGTTTGAATTCAGTTTTTGTTTAATTTCTGTTCTTGCTTGTGTTGCCTCAAAATGCAAGTGGTCCTAAATTTTTGAGTTTGTGTTTCCATTCTTTTTTTTCAGGGTAACAAGAAGCTGGTAGCTTTCCCTTTACTTCCATCAGCGCACTATGCGGCGCTAAATAAAAACAGATAGACAGGCGCAACACCCGCACAGTGCCGAGGACAAAGCAGGGAAGTTACTTAGGAACACATCTCTGTAAGCAGGCTCACAATGTCAGCTTAACCTGTTTTCCGCATTCATACCCCTAATGTGTCGTGACTGATAAATTGCTAATTTCATCACAGTGCTGAGCGGAGCCATCTCTTACTCTGCGCTCAACCCTCTGACCCGCTCCCCAAGCGTGGAGCTCTCATGGTGCAATGCTGCCCC
Organism: Albula goreensis; assembly: GCA_022829145.1. Lineage (NCBI taxonomy): Eukaryota > Metazoa > Chordata > Actinopteri > Albuliformes > Albulidae > Albula > Albula goreensis. The sequence continues at coordinate 34,860,644 of CM040746.1, read as the reverse complement.
CTGGTGGAGGAGCCGGTCGGCGATGGGGGTCCGACGCTGAATGGGTCTAGAGCTGTGTTTCTGCTGGAGCTGTCAGTGTCAGGGCTTGTACGTGTCAGCATTGCTCTTGCGAACCCTTTGCTTGTGGAATTACACACCTAAGCACTGTGATTGCGCAGAGAAAGAGAGCTATGTCTGCAATGAGCAAGTGTGTCATCGCCCGGGCCCCGGCACCTTCCACCTTCAGACTCTGAATCCCCCCCCCCCCCCTTACCTCCCCGACGTTCAGCTGGCAGCCGCCCAGTGGAATGTCAACCTTTCTGTTCTTCAAACTGCATTTAAATCACTGGGGCACTCGGCAGTAAGCCATCCCTCCTGTCTTGCCCTCTGTGGCACCGGGTTCGAGGACAGCCCATGATTATGATTGCAATGAAAGGAAATCCCGTTGTCAGCTTGTGTTTGGCGACGGCCATTACTAAATAAATAAATAAATACATAAATAAATAAAATACCGCATCCCACAACTGTCTGGCATAGCCTAAATCAGCGTGTTACAAGGTGTGTGTCAGCGGTCCGTAAATCTAGCTCGTTTGAGTCAGCCAGAGATAGAGAGTGCTTTTTTTTTTGATTATTCCAGAGTCTCACTGTCTCCCCAGCAAATATCAAACTGTCCTCCTCCCAGGGCGCCGTCGGCAATGGAGGAACCCTAAATAACTCAGTCAAATCCATCCAGAGCACCGTGCCGCTGACCTGAATCAGCACGGTCCTTACGTACTCACAGCAGACAGTCTGTCAGTCTTACCATCTGCTAAGCCAGCATGCGGGACATCATGCTTGCCTTGCTGGCTACCGCAGACTCCGCACTCATCCCTCCAATCCGTCCCCGTTGGTGTTCTTCTGTTTCAGCCATTGACCCATTTCAGCAGCTGCTGATCCAACACCTGGGCCCGTGTTATTAAAGTGTTTCAGAGCATGAATGCTGATCTGGGGTCAGTTTTCCCTTATCCATGTCTTTTACTTTATCCACCATAAGCTAAAAAGCATAACTGATCCTCAGTCAGCTCATTCATACCTACAATGACAACTGTCTTTTAATACAAGCTCTGAATACATGGTCCCAGATCAGTGCTCCTATTTTACACCATTTTTATACAGACCCTGAATGTGTAAACTGATCCTGGATCAGTGCTCCTACTCTGAGAACATTTTTTAATACTGACCCTGAATGCATAATCTGATCCTAGATCAGTGTTTCTATTCTGAGTCCTTTTTTTCTCACAGCCCCTCATTTCATTTCAGGGTATGCCGTGGCCCTGAGACATACCGCCACTACGTTATGACTACAAATGCTCTTCCCCAACCTCCCTGTGTTTGTCAGTGGCCCCCCAGCCTGGCTATCACAATACCATGCCCTGTAGGGTGATACCCAGCGCCCTGCACCCTGCGCCCTGCATGAGAATGCTCCTCCCTCCCCCCGGCGCCCCACACCTCTCCACCGCTGACCGTCCATGTTTCTCCCCTTTGGATGGTATGACAGCAAAGGGTCATTGATTTCCATCTGCGGTGTCTCTGCGGTTGAGCCAGTCCCCTTCAGCTGCCAGAATTCCTGAGTCATTCACAATCTTTTGTCTCCTAACGAAAGGCTAAATTAAGACTTCCCTATTTAAGCAACCATTATAGCTTCCCGATAAAGTACAACACATAGTGTTACATAAGCACATATAGAGTGTATTTCACTCTGATAAAGCATATTTGGTGCCATCTGACTGCAGTCTCTGTTACAGCTGACTTAACACTGACCTTTTAATTCTGTGCAGCTTGGAATTGTTCTGAAATAGTCTGTTTGGATTGAGATTATGATAAAATGGTGTCCTGGATTCAACTGATGCACTGTGGAATTTACTCGATCAGCTGTATGGCACAAGAGGTATTGGTAAAATGCAGAAATTGCAAATGGATGCAATGGAATTAATTGTACAGTACACACCTTTGTTGATGTCTATTAGCAATGTGTATTTTGTACAATGGTGACATAGCACACATGGTAGCATGCCACCATGATCACTTGATAATAATTTATTACCAATAATAATGCACAATTATTACTGTTGGCCTGATTGCAATGAGCTGACTATAACATGAGCAAATGCTAAGTGTTCATTTCCCAAGGAGAAGATTAGTATCATGGCATTAAATTTGACGTTGCTGTCAGTTTCTCCTTGTCAAGCAAGTCATGCAGTAGAGCAAACTGTCAAGGACCTCCTGGCAGTTTGCGACTCCTCTGGATGCTTATTTATACAGAAAATTCTGAGTTTAAAATGTTTATAGTCGAGACATCACACCAAACAAGTATTTAGTAAATACCTAGTTGCACTCTGTATACCATTGTTGCAGTGTTTTAGATCCGAGGGTGAGAAAAATTACAGAATAAAATGTTTGAAAGCGTTTTCACTGTCTTGTCATATTGCCTCACTCTGGTTCCCTCCTCCTCTTTTATTGGCTCACGCTGTGTCTCTGACTCCCGGCAAAACTTTAATGCAAGGTGGCGTCTGCTTCTGTGTCGGGCCGTAAATGACAGCACGGATACACCTCCCGCGTATCTCAGGCCGGGGCAGCGGGCGGCGGGCAGGCGCCGTAAAGCAGGCCTGATTGATGGGCCGGCGGCGGATTCCTCTTTGCCACAGAGGGCAACGCTCCTCTGAATCTTTGAACCCTCCCCCCCCCCCCCACCAATGCCTCAAGGTTGCTTTTCCCCCACTGATTTGGCATTAAAAATAAACCCCCCGGCCCGGAAAAACGACAGCTCAACAAGAAGCAGCGGCTGCGGTTTTTCACTTTTACTTTTTTTTTGTACCTCCCGCAATCCAGCCGAGAACAATTAACGGCCGACCGCCGGGCCCGGCATGGAGCCGAACGAACTGCCCCATACCTGCACCCCACACCCCCCCCCCCCGAGCCCCCCCATTAAAAACTCTGGCCAGTAGGCCCCCGAGAAACGCATCCCCCATCGTGCTCTCGCCCATAAATTACCCGCAGCGCAGGGGAGGCAGATACAAATAAAGGTGATTTAGCCCAAAGAGCTGGTGAGGGATGGCACTCATTAGCCCCGAGTGGAGACCAAAGTCCAAACTGAACGGAGAGGAATTCCTGCCCATTAGCACCATGGCAGCCAGAGTATTGATAGGATTTTAATAAGACACCACATTACCGGTTCATCATGACTGGGATTATGATAATGGGAGTGTGTGATGTATATATACATGTGTGTGCGCGCGCGTGTGTGTGTGTGTGTGTGTGTGTGTGTGTGTAAAGGGGGAGGGGGGCATTACTGAATCTGATGTGTGTTTTTTGTTTTTTTTTGTTTTTTCTTCCTTTTATGGATGCCACAGCTGAATTCTCAAGCCTGCAAGTTATAAGAATATAAGAAGACACGCTGGACTCACAACAAACGGGCAAGTAGCCGATGCTGTACAGTGCTGCAAAGAGCATAATAAGACCAGAGCTGCTGGCCCCTGTTTTTGTGTTGAAGGGACTGACACAGAGCAGGGAGGGACTGACAGTGATGAACCATGTAAAAGAATGGCCTCCCCAGTGACAGGAAGGAAGTCCTCATTTCCTACTATTAATCAGAGAGACTCATTCTCCCCAGCTCCAATTTTAACCCTACCTCAGCCCCCAGATGCTCTAATTGAAATATTAACACTGAGTTAACTAAATGAAGACAATTTAATCAGCCTGATTTTTTTTTCCTTTTCCCCAGCGTCCTTAAGATTTTTCTATTAGCGTGAGAGTTAAAGGATCAATTTAGATTTTTTAAAATAGGCTGACAGCTCTATTTGTCATGGTGACAAAAGATCCCAAAGATTAACCTTGTTTGAACAGGAACTTGGCTGTCAGATGATTGCATCCTGCAAAATTAAGAGAAGCTTATTTGATCCTTTTCATGGTGCTGAACAAATGCTGAATCTGTTTCAGGAAATGTACTTTTGTGGCAGATTTTTTCTGTTGTGTTTTGCCAGCTTTTATCATCTAGTCAGTATAAGAAAACATATTCTAATTTCAGAAACAGTTTACTGTGAAACTAGTCACAGTGCTCTTTTATCATTCTTTTTTCAAAGGAAATGAATATGCTTATCTCAATTAGATCTTTATGGTATCTTCATGCAAACTGGAAAACAAACTATTTAAAGACAAACTGAAAGATCATTATTGTATATTTAAATACAAAACAATCAACTCGAAAACAAAAAGCAACACATAATCACTGCGCACTGATTTCCTGCATGTACTCATTCATAGGTATCTTGAAAAAAAAAAGAAACAAAATAAAAAGAAAAATACCATCCAAGTCAGATTTTTTAATTGACAACAGGTATCAATAGCAGAGTGAGGAAGGCATAGTGTTATTGCATTAGCATTCATCTCTCATTCTATTCAGATACAATTCTAAAGCACATTCTTGACACATGTAGGAATCGTGCTGTGAAACAACACCAGCGGAACTTGGTAAATACGCTATCAGATTAGGTTTAGAGACCACCACAATGCCTGAAGTTCGATTTTGTTTATAATTATATTCATAGCATTTTTTTCCCATTCTGATACATTATTTTTCAGCAGGAAATTACGGGATAGATTTTCTGATTTTCTTTTCTGGTTTTTTTTTTCTTCATCACAAAGGTTTTCCCATCTTTTCCATGGCAGACTTAGTGTAGTCACCAAATCTGTCATGCACACACGGACGGTGTAAAGATTTCACCGGAAAATATCAACATCTGTCAATTAACTAGCCCCAATGCGCTGGCAGGTGTATGTTTTGGTATGTCTGGGAGTTCCGGCTCACCTTTGGACAGGTGAGTTGACGGATGAGGCGCCCAGTGCATGCGAACTCTGAGTTGTAACGTCACTCAGGCGGCTTGAACCCAAGCCCTGATGGAGGAGAGATTTAATTAATGGCTCCGTCGTCCAGCTGGGCTTTGAACCTCCGTTTGTTATCAAACAAATGGGAGGCGAGAATGAACATGAAGTGAGGAAGAGGAAGGAGAGGACAAGGGAGAGGACTCAGTAATGAGTTCCCATTGCCCGCCTGTCGCACCTCAACGCTATTAAAGTCCAGCCCGCGACGCTAATCTGAACCAAAACATCCTGTGCCAGCCTCAATGTACAGATTACTGAATACGGCTGGTGTTGTTTTGCCCGGTAATGCAGGCAGCCTGGGTTTTCATCCTCTTTAGGCCCTGCATACAGCTGTACTTTGCAAAATGGTCTCACAGACTCAGTGCTAAGCTTTGATAATTTTGTTTTGTCAGTCAGATAGCCATGCAAATCCTGAGTTCATTAACAGTATAGTGCCTTTAATCCACCAAGTGAATGTGCTTGTGTTTGCATGTGTGTGTGCGTGTGGGGGGGTGTTATGCACACCAAAAAATGGAGTCAAAAATGCTGTAAACACAGTTAATGGAGTATGCAGCATCCAACCAACAACTAAAAGTTGTTAAACTTTTTCTGTGCAACTCTCTGCAGTCTTTTCAAAGCTGAAATCTATATATAAAAAAATTCAAACAGAACACATACAAGATAGTACCCTATTCACCCAGAGACGTTTTGCTACAGATTTTCTTTTCATCATATAAATATAAACTTCTCACCTGTTCAAACAGAAAGAAATAACTGTTCGGCTGCATGCAGTCCATGTATAGGTGCACAACATCTGCTCATAGAAAGGTCAGAGATGGAACTGCATTGTTTATCATCATGGGTGCACAGGAAAAAAAACACTTTTTGGAAAACAAAAAGTTGGAGGATACCACACATAATTGTACAGGAGAGAGGGAAGTTAGTTTCCCTTATGTTAGACGCTGTGGTAGAAGCATGACTAAGCCTTGGAGAGAGTTGTCCCCGGTCCAAAGAAATGGCTTAAGACACAGGACAGTTACTGTGAAATAGAGAGACACGGTCTTTCTAACCTGTGGCCAGATGCCAATTGAGCCAGAGGGTGCAGTAAAGAGAAAAGTGCAGACATGGCAAAAGCGACGTGCCTACCTGCAGTTTTTCATCGCACACCTTCGCTCAGCAGACAGGACTGTGCACTAACTGATCGAGTCCACGAGGTCGATTCACTCCCGAGGCAAGCTGCAAGCTCAAAAGAAGGGCTGAAGTGTTTATGGGATTTGGCATATCCCCAGGCCCATATCACATTTACACGGAAACAAATGTTTTTGCCATCGCTCATGGTTCTAAGAGGATCCCTTGTGCCGCTATGTGACAAGCTAAAAGAGTTGATAGAGGACCTTGAGCTCAGGGTTTTCGCTTGCATCGAGGATCAAAACCAACAATATGGATGAACAATTCCTAAAATAAAAGCAACGTACTTAGGGTTTGCTTGAACAAGATAAGACATTAATTAAAGGACTGCCATCTTGACTTGACACTCTGAAGGGTAAGTTAGGGCAGAGACAATCTTAATCGTATTAGATGGGAATGATAGGCATGATGTTGAACAATTAATCAGCTGAATTGTGCGCATTCAGTATACATTACCTTACATTTATTCAGCTGACACTTTTATTCAAAGCAATTTACAATTGATTAGAATAACCAGGGGCCAATCCCGCCTTGAAGCAATGTGGGGTTAAGGGCCTTGCTCAGGGGCTCAACAGCTGCACTGACCTTGCCTTAGCTAAACTGGCGCTTGAACCACTATGCTTCTAGGTAACAATCAAGCACCCTAGCTACTAGTTCACTGTGGGGACACCGAGTTCCAGTTTGCAACAGGTCAGCCAGAGAATTATTCCAACAGGTTAATTCAGGTAGTGGAAAAGACATAAATAGCGCTTTTGCAGATGAACTCTCCAGGATCTGGGTTACCACAGATATAGTCTTTTTATGTTTTGTGTCAGAAATATGGGGACCTTTGGGTGGTTCACAGAGCAGAGGCACCTGCTCAAGGTGCAGGTGTGGGCCCCTCAGTTGTGTGTCTGAGAGTCAGCCCTGTCTTTACCAGCCACAGTTGGAGGTCCGCTTCGGTGAGGCATCAGCTGGTTCAGCCTCACCAAAAAGAGGAAAAGAGGCCAAGCTGATTGGAGTCTTCAGCTCGGCTACACCCCAGTGGCTTTTTTCCAGGTACTCACAAGTTGCCTAAGCTGACTATGTGTTGTCCATGTGCACCTTGATCAGCAATAGGTAATATGTGATTGGGGTCCCGTTTCCAGCATGGAAAGAAGCGAAGGCCACTTGCCACGTGAATCAGATGAATTAACTGTGCACGGCTTCCGCCTGCTGAGTCTGTTGGAGACAAGTTGCTTAGGGGGGCAGAAACATGGTAGGTCAATACAGGTTGAATAACTTAGACATAGACATTTCTGGGTTAAAAAAAAGAAAATTAAAAAGCTGGACGTGTAATTACAGTGAACGTATGGCCTGTCTAACTATAAATCACAAGACGAGAGTAAAACAAAAATCGAAGCAAGCCAATCAGTTGAAAAAATCTTTTTTTTTCATCTTTCTATTAGACGTGGATGCCTGATAAGGGAGCGTCTCCTACCCTCCAAACCCCCAACCAATCCCCCTGCATCCCATCCCCCCACTCGGCTCCTGTGCATCTGCAAAGCCACGATAAGCAAATCGATACCCTGTCACATTTTATTTTCACTACCTCAACACCGCTCCCCCTGCACCCTTTGCAAGATGACAAGCTCAACCTCGTGGCCAGAGTACACAATTTATGCACACGTTCAGCGATGCTCCCAATTTAGCACCACCCCACTCACTGTTAAAGCCATGAGCTTCAAGGTGTATACTGTAGTCATGGGTAAATAAGGTACTATGACACCAAAAACGGGTGCAGCTACAATGAGCTATCAATCACTGATTCGGTTGACTGATCAAAAGTAATGGCGCATCATAGCACGATTATTGGTTCCTATCAGGGAGTCACTGCTAGCATATTAGCTACACCCATTTTTGTTTTCCTGATTCCCATTCCCCCATGCTATATGCATATAAAGTCAATGATGTTTGTAACCTTATATATTAAACCATAAAACCACAAAAGCATTAGTTAACTTATTCAACAGAGTCTTTCCATCGATTCTTATTATTACTTTCCCCTGTCTTTATTTTAATTCCTCACTAATGTAATTCTTCACTAATCCATTATGATCTAATTACCACTTATTTATTTAACTCCTTTCACAATTCAATACCACTTATTTGCAGATACTTATGTGCAATGTGGAAATTAAGACTGTTGGTCCTATATGTAATGAATAATAAATAATGCATGTTTGTAAAATGCATATATTGCCAAGAGGTGTGTCTGCTTGCATGTGTGTGTGTGTGTGTGTATACTGTATGTGTGCGCTTGCAGGTGTGTACATGCTGTGCGCTCCAGCAAATGGCTGTGCTGGATTGTCCTAATGCACTGAGAGAGCTGTGAACTCCCTGCTAAGGCGTTGGCATGGTAATCCCCCCGCACAGCCTCTCGCACACAACGTTTCTCACCTCAGACTGTGGCACCCAGCGACGGGGCCCTCCACCTGCTGAGTCATCCTTGGCCAAAGTGAGCCACGGGGCCCTTTCTCGGGAGAACGCAGGCAGGAAGGAGTGCTGTAGAGATGTGGAGATCTCCCTCCGGCCCCCGTATCAAAGCTGGGGCAGGTCGGACAAGCTGCAGTCTGGGAGACTTCAATGTGGCTTCAGATAGAGCAGGAGCAGGACAGACACATGTCTGAAAACACACACACAGCATAATCTTTACACAAACATTCATATCTACAACATCTTGTCACAATAGCCTTAATTGTTACAGCAATCACAAGAAAAATACCTCAACCGTGATTTAAAGATAAAAAAATATATTTGAATAAATGCTAAAAAATCCAACCTGAAAGATGAATTATTATGTGACAGTATTATGAGTTTCAGTAATTTAATTGTCCCAATATAATTAGTCACATTTACTGGAGCGATAACAATCATTTAGACCATACTTACAGACCACGATTCTTCCTCTTCTGTGATTGCTGAAACAATCATCCTTTCTTAATCTTAGTTTTTCAATGTTTCCATCCAGCTCTGTGTTGTAAGATTCATAAAATGACTATCACAAGAGTAACAATGACTGCAAAACACATTCAATTAGCATCAAAATGATAAGGCTAAAATTGGTACATATACACAATCACCACATGTTTGCATTTTTACATTCATAAATAACGTATACTTTACATAATTGTTTACAGACAGAGTGCTGATAGACTATTATACATAAATACAAACAACCTGACTTTTCACTAAACTTTGACAAATTATGTGATGAAGCACATGGGCCTTGATAAGTGTAAACATTTTATAAAAATTGTATAAACTTAGAGTGAAACAATCTACACTGTCTTATATTGCAAATTTTGTTTTCAATCAACATAAGCTATTGTGAAAGAAAAAAATTGGCATTGATAAACTCTGAAATTCAAAACCTAAACATGGCATTATGTTTCTTTCTTCTTTATACAGCCTTACTTCTTTTCAGGCAATTTTAGTCTCTGTTTCACTTTTGGACAGCATGTGAACTGAAGAACAGCGTATTCTGTAATGCATAGGTTCTCCTTCAGATTAATTTTCTCTGCTAGGGCAGGATAGTTGGCTCTTTTTCAAATGTTTACAAAGGTAAGAGTAAAGGAGAGCCGAGAAACTAATTTTTCAAAGTCTCTCAACAAGGGCCCTGATTGCTTCTCGCATTGCATGCATGTCCAGCTCAATACTATGATGTATGCAATATGCAACCATTGTGGACACTAGTTCAGCTGTTGTTTTATTCATGCACATTCTGCAAATATAACAAATAATCATGTAGATATATAAATAATTATGTCTATTATGTATTATGGTTCCGTTCGATAGGACATTATAATATTTTTACATTTTCAAATAAAAAACTAGCCTTGCAGTTGAAATGTCTACTTTTTCAGCCTTGTTATGCCCAAGAAAAAATAAATATTTAAATATAGTTTAAATATTCATTCATTACATTTTTGAAGTCACCATTTGATTTTAAAACAACAATGTCCAATGAATTGAATCTGCCTTGTCAATGTACTTAGTTGTATGGTGTTGAGTAAATAAACACCCATAATAAAAGAAAACAAAGTAATGTTTAGCAAGATTTTTTAACTCCTTATCCTTATATTGACTTTCCTTGCTGTTCTTTACTCTTGCACTACCACACTCAAAATAGCTAACTACAGTGTGAAAACAGCTTGATTACTCTAAATAATATTTCAACTCACAGCTGAAAAAAAAAAAATCAGGGATCAAATACTGGGCATGGAGCTCAAGATATGCCCAAGATATTGAAACAGGTGGAATCTGGACAGGTGTGCTTTTAGTCAGTGTCAGAGGACAGCAAGTGATTCAACAGCTCTGACAGTGATGAATAAATGTACATTACAGATGTGAAGCCGGAATGGGAAAGACCTGGCAGCTGAGCCAGGGTTGCGGTGGAAAGAGTTTGCACAGAGGTGTAAGGTCTGCTGAAGGCCAGGACGTATATAGGAAGCTGTGGCACTCTTAAAGAGAGCATTTAATTTGATGTGTACAGTGATTGGAAGCTGGTGAAGGGAGACAAGAAGAAGTGGGGTCTGGGTGGACTTTTGGAAGGCTGAAGATAAGCCTGTGAGTGGTTGCCTGGGGACACTGGCAGAGAGAAACAGCAAACCTCAGTGAAAGGGAGTTTGTCATTGAGTGCAGAGACTCTGCGGATTGGGGAAGGAGCACTGTAGACCTATACAAAGCTATTTAGAGGATTAGGTGAGGTGAGCCTGGGTCGGCAAGTCGAGTATGTCTGTCTTTGAGGCTGCAGCCCTGGCACCTAACATTTCATGAGTCTTTCCAAAAGACCGCCAGCTCTAACTACTCAACACAAACCCCTCTCTCTCCTCAACACTCACTTCCACCTGTAATCCTCATTGCCCTTTTCTGCTACCTCTTGGGCAGACTTATGTCACAGACTTATGTCACACAGCCAGCATAGTGTAACTGTTAGGGAACGGGGTTCTGTAATTGAGATTCTTTACTCACACATGGGACATTGGCATTGTACTGTTGAACAAGGAAGTTAAACTGTGTCTTTTCAGCAATTTTTCAGCTGTACAAATTTACTGTAAATGTAAGTGTTTTTGTATGTATGTATGTATGTATGCATGTATGTATTTTTTAAGTGAATTATGGTATATGTTAAATGCCGGTGTAAAATATAAATAAGACCATCCATTAATCCATTAATTGCAGAAATATAAAGTGATGAATTCTGATATTTGGTGCCTTTTACTTGCCCTGACTGAACTCTTGAGAATGGTTGGAAACTTTTTGTCTGTAATAGATCAGGAAGTGAACTGTCTATTCCAACTTCATCAGGAAGAAACTCAATATTTACATTGTCTCTGATTCATCAGAACATGTTTTTATATTTTCCTGTGAATATTAAAAAACATATTTCTCACATCAGCCACTTCAGCAGGAAGACATGAATCCTCCTCACCTTTATCCAGTTCACTAGACCCATCATGACTAACCTACTGCTAAATGTGTCACCTTCCTGAGGACACCTGCTTTGTTTCCCCTCTGTAGTCCCCCAGTTGGGCCTTGAAGCCATTGAGCTGAATTACCACACTCTTTTTACAGCTGGGGCAGGCAGACTGTGGGCGACCAACCATCCAGAGGAATCATTCTTGCAAAAGAGGGTAGGGAGTACTCTGTGAAACGAAACAGTCCGTCCCTCAGGCAGCTCTGTGGACAAGGACGTGTCACCCCGGGAATTCACTGGCATGCTCGGGATTCATTCCTGGAAATTACTGCCATGGGAGCCTATCAACTTTATAAGGAAAATACTAGCTGTTTCCAGGCAAGGTACTGCTGAGAGTCAAGTTCAAATTCAGCCTTCTGTAGTTGTCACTGTGAACAATGGCCATCCTGTGATGTTACCTCTGGTTGTCTGTGGCCCATGACTGTGGTTCGACCTCTCTTTCAGGCTTATGGTAATGAGCATGGAGACTGGTGAATCTGTGGGAGGGAAGAGGAGAGTGAGAGTGCCATCAGCATACAGTAACAGCTGCGAGAAAAACCGTAGGTACAAATATTAGATCAAATGATTTAGCGAAAGGGAGAAAATAAGTGGGTCAAGCACTGATCCCTGGGGAACTCCTTTTGAAAGACTGTGAAAAAAAAAAAAAAATTCATACACAACCTTTCCAGGTGATGCAGATTGCCCATAATACCCCAAGGTTCTAGCTGGAAAGCCACCAAAATAATTGACCAGTTAGCCAAATGCCTCTTTGTTTGCCACAAGACATTTAGTCATGGGATGTTTTTGTTGGTTTGTGTGTTTTAATATGTACCCATACATGTCTATTCATGTGCATCAATACAACACACAAGAAAGTATTTGCCATTCAGCGTTAGCTCTGATGTACTCAACTGAATGTAAATTTGATAATGAGTTCCAAGAATTTCCAATGACTTTTTCATGATGTCCCTGTTATCCAGTCCTCTCATGAGGGCCTGTGTGCACTGAATCAGCTTTGCAAGCGCATGATTTTTCTCTGCACTCTAAGATTATGATGTTACTCAATTAACCTACCAGTTTATGAATAGAGATGTTTCTATTGTGATAAATTGTTTGCTGAAAAATGACATGAAGCAAAGTAATTTGCATCCTATTGAAGTTTAATGTAGTTGTTCTTCAATTGTTTTACTTTTTCCAGTTGAGTTTTTTGTGTCATCTGATGGTAATGGTCTTTGATCCTGTACAGCTACCCCATAATTAACATTGTCTCCACCACAAATAAATAGATGTTTGTGCACCGGCTTCAAAATACATTGTGTACACAAAAAGCCCAAAATAAATATACTGTAATTTTTATATAGACATATTGTTTATATTAAAAGAAAATAAATTCAGTTTGATATGGGTTTTTTTTCTCATAGTTTTATACCCTACTATGTTGTAGTCAATGAGTCTTTCAGTCAAATTCTTTGCATTATTTATTAAGCAGGGTGTACTAGAAAAAAAAGATAAACACAGCAACCAGAATTATCAATTGTAACAAGTCACAAATTAGGCAGAGAAAACTTTTGCCAGATTACTAAGAAAATAATCGGTACACAAGGGAAGTTCTGTAACAGGGAAGTGATGTTGAAATAAAACTGTATGTAACATTAATCGATAAACTTAAATGGTGGATTATGAACAATTTCCAATTAATACATGCATTCAATATGGATAAAACATTTGCCAAGACACGAATGTCCCATAAATGTCAGATTAACTACCGGTCAGATAGGTCTGTGTTTTGTACTGTGAGTCATAGACAGTTGCCCACTGAACTGCAAAGAGTTACGGGTAGGGTATTTTCACTTGCATAAATAAAGAGAAATAGATAAGGGTTGTAGCCTATGATACACAGAGGAATGAGGCACCCACATCAAATATGGGCAGTAACCTTATCTGGCCATGCCTAAGCCAACCGTTTATTTAGGTACTGGCTCCTAGAGGTGTCTGAGAAAAACTCTCTGAAGACAATGAGTCACCATGTGAGATATCGAAGGGACAGAAGGTCAGTCCATGGGTGACCAATGACATCACTCCCTGGATTTTAAGTGTCAAAGTCAAGTTGGCAAAATTGCAGGTTTATTACAGGAAAATATTTCAACATTGGTAGTCTCGGTGATGAATAAAAAGCTCCTGTTTGTGTGCTTTGATAAGCAAACATGAATTAGTACGCTATATGTTACATTAGGACAGTTAAGCCTGCCAAAAGGCAGTGTTCATAAGAAGCTCAAACAGTAATGAAGAGCCAGGTGAAAATCTCATTGCTACAGTATGTATTGATTTGTTCTCGCAAGGCATGGATAAGGTGTTAAATGTCAGGCATGAGGGGGGATGAAAAAATGTTTTTAAAAGAGTGAAAAATCTGAAAGTCCTTTGAGAGAACCACCTCCTCAACGGTGCGGTTACGGTTCGACCATCAGCCCGCCAATCAGATTCACGAGGGCACAGGCGAGAGTGATGAATGCGCATTTGTCACCCCAGCTCTCGAAAAAGGCCCCACGCATCACAAGCACCTGAGATTCCCGGGCGCGAACAAACGAATGAATGGAGGAATGTGGCTCGTCGGGATTCATTACTCCTTTAAGTGGAGTCGACTTCAGGGGCAGACGGTTAAAAGTGAAACAATCCAATTAACAGGTGTTGGCAGTGCCTCGCTATCGGCTACTCCACTGAGGGAGGGAAACTTCACTGGAACTAATTGCGGAACATGTTTCTATCCATGACCCAAGGTTGCCCAATTAGTCCATTCAAAACACAGCACTCTCCTGTGCCTGCTTTGTGTTTTCGTCCTCTGGGGTGAAAGGGTGGGGGTGAGGTGGGGGAGGGGTGTTTTGTTAGCATTTTGCAAACCTTTTTGCAGCTGAAGTGACCGGCATGAAGGTTATTTACTCTTGTCAGTACTCTAGTCATCAGAAGACTTTCAGCTTGCATTTTGCTCACTGCCAATTGTATATTTTTGTATATTTTTTTCTTTCACAAGAATTACATTATGTAGGCTTACCTAAAAAAACACATACACATAGGCCAGCAAAACCATTAATTGAGGTTAATATTAATCACTTGAACCATATACTTATTGCTAGAAAAAATCTGAAAGGCTCAAAGATCTGTAGTAGGTGTTCCTGCATTGTGTTTCTAGATAATTTCACATTGTTCATTTAATACCTTATATTGGAGTTAAACTGACTACAGTATGAAGTGGTACAATTAGACAAGTAACTGTTTGGTAAATGTATCCCATTATAAATATCATCCGCCAGGGTCTGCTGATAAGGCCGGTTTGGTTGAGAATCCAAAGCAAGTTCATCTCATTTAGCTTGTCTCAAAAACGGGGGGTGGTTGGGGGGCGGGTATGCAGAGGAGTGTTTGTTTGAACGCGTGAAGCCTGAGGCGATGTCATGTATCAGTACCGGCTGATAAGATTTGGGGAGGCCTGCCTGAGGAATAAGAGCCTTAAACAGTGATTTCCGAGGGCGCTTTGTGGAGCTCTGGGATATTAAAAGAGCGGCGGAGCTGGGGATGAAATGTCACTCCTTAGGAAGGCATCAAACCTGCACACGCGGGTGTCAGTCACGAAGAGCGCGCAATGAAATACGGATGTGTTATGGCTGCCTCGCCCGCATTAGCGCCTTCCGCAGAACGTGGCCTCTCCCCGGCTCGTCCTTATCACTCCCGAGACACACAGAGAGGTGCTGCTTTTGGGTTAATAAACAATTGCTTCCATACGTGAGGAAACACAAACTGGATGGGGGCTTAATCTAACTTTTTTTTTTTTTTTTTTTGTGGGGGTGAGGGTGGGGGTGGTGGTGCATGTCAAATTCCCGGGGAAATAAAATTGACAGCCGTGCATAATCGCGGTGGTGGGGAGGAGGGGGGGTGGCGGTTTACACCCCGGACAGACTGTCAGTAAATCCATCTTGTTAAATATAAACTTTAATCCTAAACAGGCCTAAACTCGTACAAAGCCACAACTGTTTTCTGTCAGAGGGAAAAGAACTGTTTATGCTGACAATCCCCCCCAATCATATCAAGAGAAATGAGGGGCCATTTTGCTATTATTTGGAGGTATAAACAACTAAAACCACACACACACACACTCACATGCAGGCAAACACACACACACACACATGCAGGCAAACACACACACACACATGACAAACACACACACACACAGACAAAGTCACACACACACATACACTCACATCCAGGCAAACACACACACACATGCAGACAAAGACACACACACACATGCAGGCAAACACACACACACACATGCAGACAAAGACACACACACACACGCGCACACACACACACACTCACATACACAAGTATCTATGGATGGATGGACATTATATTGTTAGATCCACACTGGAGAGGCCTCACTGTGGTTGGCAGGCCTGCCTTGGATCGTCACACATTGGGTGGTGTGATGACAGGGATGTGGAAGCTGATCCAGGGCGTGGGACACGATGAAGCTGCACTGACAGCCGCATCAATTGGTGGAGATGCTTGTCCAGACAGCTGTCTTTGGAGGGATCAAGGTTAAACAGCCCTGAACACTGCTGGCCTCTGCTTGTCCCGATGCCTGGGCTTGAGCGTTTTGTCTCCCTCTTCATCTCACCCCCTTTTCCTCTGTGTCCCATCATTTATTAATAGGTTTACCTTCGGAGTCATTTCTTTGGCACAATTGTTTCTTTCGCAATCATGTTAATGTTGCCCATGGGTGTAAAGTAATGCATTGCATGAAGAGTTGAATCCATTTTAGCTTGTTCTACATGGACCTTGCTTCCATGAGGTAAAACAGGACGCAAATAACAGAAAATAAGGTTCCTGCACCCATGAATTCGCAGTCTGGTTTGAATGGTGGTGTTATCAGTGTGTTTGTGTGTGTATGTTTTGGGTTTATCTGTATAATCTGTGTATGTGTGAGTGTTTGTACATGTGTGAATGTGCTGGTGTTTTCATGTGTGAGAGCTGTTGTTGTGGATCTGTGTGTGTGCGTGTGTGTATGTTATTGTGTATTAGGATAGCAGGGATCTGAAGTCAGAGTGTGAAATAACACACTCAAAGTTGAATAAATAACATGATTCCAAAATATAATTTAAATTCTTGCATGTTTTCACTGTCTGGGGAAAGGTTTATCATACCTGAATTCTTTGAAGTGTATATGTTTAAAGAGAAGTTCTATACCAATGACCCCTGGATGTGCCCAAAATCCCATCAGTTTGCATGCAGCATCAATGTGTTCTTTTGTATTCATATGCCATGATGTTGGTATTTGAGAGCAGAGCCATTGGTATATATAAAAAAATATCTCACACACAGCATACCTTTTAATTGTGATGTGTATCATTAGAAAGCCTGTGGATTCTTCCATCGTGTACATCATGGTTTAAACAATGGCCTCTCCATCACAGAGCCTATGGCCAGGGAATATGAAATTCTTTTTAATATATTCCCTTATCTCTGGCCACCTTGACAGTTGAGAAATGTGTGTTTGCAAAGTTAGCCCACATTTTATTTATCTTCAGCTCATATTTAATTTATGAACACGGCACAGAAATCTCTGCATTTTTATGAATCAAGGAAAATATCTTCATGCATTCAAAGCAGACCCGTTCCACTTCTGAAATTCCTAGAATTCCATTTACAGGCCCTGGATCAATCTACCTTTATAGAGTGAATTATTCATGTCTCTTAACCAGCTAAGCTGCACAGTATATTAACCACACTTGTAAAATAGTCTTGTTGTTGTTGATGTTTGTGTGCATATGTTTGTAAGAATTTAGCTCTCCTATGCTTTTGTGGTTTCACTTAAAAATAGTGCAATACATTTCAGGCAACTGGGATGAAAAAATTTGATTTGAGGGACATTTAATTTTGATAATCTCAAAGAACAAATAGAAATTTAGAGTAAGATTGATTCGGGGCGTATGGCTGCAGGGTTGTGAATTTGATCTGTGTAAAAGTTAATTTAATTGGAAGCATTTTTAGATGGATGGGCTACAGAGATTGTACTCTATCTATCTTAGCAGTTAAAGATTTGCCCGCGTAATGTGTGAAGAATGTCGGACGTGTACCACGCTATTTTACAAATCAATGTTTCCCTCAGCAACTCAATTTAATTAGCTGATTACTTAACAGAAGGCTACGAGAAAGCTTTTAAGCTTTTTTTTTCAATATTGATCCCGCCTTGTTGGCTGCCAGTGGTCCAATAAACCTCTTCAGGGAAGAAAATTTTCATCACGTATTCAAAAAGGTGAGACCTGACACACACAAACACACACACACACACACACACACACACACACACACACACACACACGTGCATAAGCACCCACACTTACACACACACACACACGCACACGCACACACAGAGTCAGCTCTGCTACAAAGAGTTTGCTGTGTGTCTATAAATAGGCTATAGGGCACTGCACAGCCTCGATTTGCTTCCCCCTGCACACTTGTATTGCAATTATCCCAAGGTTTATTTCGGTTAAGCAGTCAAGCAATGGGAATAAACGCCTGACTACATTCTGAGGTGGTTAATAGCGCTGAGAACGCTTAATAGCAGCCAGCAGTCAATTAAATCAAACTGGGATGTGAGTGCGGGCTAGTTAAAAGAAGGCAGTGAGTTTGTTCAACACTGAGCAATGAAGACACACAAACACTCAACATCAGAAAGCAATCCATAACCTCTGTATTTCTCTAGTCACTACTCCAGCTCATTTTTTAAAAAGAATTTTTAATATTTTTTGCTCCTCTCCTCTATAACATTATCAATCGTGCCCCTCTTGTCCCTCTCATATCTCCACTGTTTCACCTGTGCATGTAACCGCAGAAACCATGTTGCATTTACAACTGATTGATTCATATTAAGCTTTCAAATTAACACTGAGACTGATTGGCATTGACATTAAGTTGTCTCTTAAATGAAGAGGGGCACTTTGCCAGCAGTGACTACGATGCTGCTGCCCATTACTCCACCGGAATGAGTGCCTCAGGCTTTGCTAAGGCCTTGTGTGAGATTCTCTTTTAAACTGAGAGGGGAACCCAAAACAAAAAGAGCCGGTTGACTCCCAGTCCCGCCAGCCGCCCTCCCCCAAAACCCCTTCCGCACCAGTGTGTCTGATTTATTTACATGTAACTCAGCAACCAGACTATATCCTACAGGTCACACCGCACTACAATAGTCAACAGGAGTTTATCTCTGACTAGCCTTTGAGTGGATGGAAAGTTTCTGGTAAGAACCAAAGGAGCTTTAACTGTAGAAATCCTCCCAAACATAATGGCATTTTTCATTTAATTTTTTTTCTTCATTTTTTCACTTTCTCCCTAAATAGCATACAGGAAAATAGTAACATTGTCATCTCTGTGCCAGATATTGGCTTTGCTTTTTATTTTTAGCTTCCATTTAGCATGTCCATGGACTGCCAAAATCCCAGCAGCAAAAAAAATGCTCAAAATGAATGATTCAATCCACTCAAAGAAAGTTCAGAATTTTTTTTTTTTACAAATGTCATAATTCAGATGAAGCCATATACTGTATGTGCCTACTATAAGAATAAGGATAACATTTATGTTAAAATTCTAACTTAATAATTATATCATTTCTTACTGCAACTTTTTGTGACAGAGTTGCTATCACTACGTTTTTTTTCTTCTTCTTTAACCAGCATCACCCTCTCCCTGGAGTCCTGGCAGTTGGTTGACTTGTCAGAAAACTTCTAGTCCTCGTCAGAGTGACAAGATGTGCTATTTTTATTTTATTGTATAATATTAGCCTACATTATATTATATCTGACTATGAGGAGGAGAAAACTGAATTCATGGTCAAAACTTACCAGTTTGAGCCTCAATACATGGGAGAGGACCTCCCACAGGGTGAGGATGCACAAACTCAGCAGGAAAGTAGTTCTATCATCTGCTAACTTTTTCTGCAGCTGCAATCCCCCTAAAAGCTAAAATTTCATTATGTAAAAAAATCTACAACACAAGCTCAAATCCAGTCATGGCTGGTTTTAGAAAAATGGAAATTGAAAAACATAGTGGACTGAGACAGCTATTTTGAATCATTTCTGTTGGTGGGGTACTGTCTGCTGATGAGCATACAGCAAAGGAAGCCAAATTTAACACGTGGACACCAGAGCGAAGACAAGAACCGGTGACAGGATGGTTATGCTGTTAATGCTCTGTATTCTGTGTGCTACTTCATGGGAAAGTTAAGCAAAAACATAATGGTAATTGAGTGAATTATTCCTTTAAGTATGGCAGGGTTGGTTTGACCTGCCCTTTTAAGGAAGCACGGTCTTCACTGCACCTCAGCAACAGCTCAGGCCAGCTCTATTTTACCTGCTTTACCTGTCCACCTGTCCACCTGTCCACCTGTCCAACAAACATGCCTGTAATCAGTGAACTGAATGCACTGAAAAGGATGCTTTTTTCAGATCAAAATTTTATTAGAAGGAAATAAAATAGAAAATAAAAGCACAGATGACTGACTATACACTACAGTAGGGCCTGATCAAATAAGGCCAGCGAGATTTGTGCTGTAGGTCACACTTGGTGGTTTGGATGAAAGGTAAACCCTATCAGGTTATGTTGGTGTGACGATAAGAATAACTCTCAGCAAGGAACATGGCTCCCCGCCCCCATAGATTCACACCATGAAATTCAGATTGTTTGTGGAATTGAGCAAAGCTATCGAGCATTATATCTGCCATCTCAACCAAGGTTGAGTTCTGTCGATGTCTGTGTGTTCTGTAAAGCGCAAAGTCTTGTTGTTTGCGGTCTGTAACCTACTGCATTGGAAATCTGCAGGTAGCACATTGACTGGACTTGGAGAGGGACTGCTGGGAGAAACAAAGAGAGAGAGAGAGATACTGACCCAGTCGGTGATACTCCTTTACAAGCTCAAAGTGACCTCTACACATTCATATTGAGCTCAGAACCAGTGACATAATTTGGACAAACTGTTCCCTGCATCGTCCTTTCCCTTCTGCCGTTATAGCTGCTATAAAGCAAGCAGTCTAGCAATGACTCTCCAGATGGAAACCTGTCATATACACATGCATACAAATGCACATTTGTCAGCACAAACATATGTGCACACGCATGAATGCATGTCTGCACATGCTTACAGACAAATGCATGCAATACATGTGGGCAAACACATGCATTCATGCACAAGCTGACATACACAAAGATATATGTGAGGCTGCACCAGCACAGCCATATTCACTAACAAATAAAAATGCAACAGCATGCATGTTTGTGTGCAACAGTGTGCATGATATGTACACATGCAATCGCACCCATTCTATCAGATTTCTATCAGATATCAGAATTCAGACACACTGCTGCATACATGTGCACACTTTTCATTCTCAGACAGACATGCACAGACACATGCACAAAAAATGAATGTCTAGAAACAGACAATCACTTCCACCACAGCATCTATGAAAATAATTCAAACTTTCTTGCAGCAGTGTAAGGCCAGAGGGGTAATGTCTATCCAAGAAATTTGACCCTCAGACTCATTCAGTGCTTGTTATAGGCAGAACTGGAGTCTCTATGGTCCAGTGGTGAATTGCTTTTTTTTTTTTTTTAGAAAGCACACTTCGTCTGATGTTGGACACTGTTTTACTGTCAGCCAGTTGCTGATCCACGAGCTTTCTTTTTTCATGAATAATCCAGATTTTGCCCGGCAGGTCTTAGCTGCGAGCGTCGGTGGACTCCTGTGCAGCATGGCAAAGAATGCGCGAGGAAAAAGGCTTCATCCTACCCTGCAGTCACGCCCAAGCGGACCGCAGATAAGCCGGTCGACAGGGGAGACGTCCTCTCCCTCCCAAATCAGTAATGTTGGAGGGGAAAAAGGAAATGCATGCAACATTGATCAGATCTGCCACAGGAAATAAGTTGTAGAGGCAGCATCCTCTCTTTCCCTGGCAGGTCCGCCCCAGCCAGTCTAATTATCTGTGGGCCCGGGGTGCCAGCTGTGCAGAGCTGATGCTGACCAGCCATGAGGCGTTCTGCTGCTGACCAGAGCCTGCACCGCCCGGCTCCCGGCCCCCGGCCCCCAAAACAGCACGGAATTCTAAAGGTTATCAAACTTATTGGTGTTTTACCGTTTGACGGTTTATTCTTCCTCATTCTATGTTTGGATCCATCCAAAAACTCCTTCACCTTATGCATCTTTCCTTCTTCAATCAAATAAAGGGGCAAAGAACTTGGACAGACATGGCAGAAACCCCACCTGGTTCGTAAATGTCCAGTTCAAACCAGTGACATCATCAATAAGGGACAGAGGAAGGTACTTGGGATGGGGACCTTGTCATGCCTTGTAGACCGACATTAACCTGTTTCCTGCTCGTATAGGTCCCTCCCCTCACCATCACCCCAGGCCAGATTATGTGACAAATGGCTTATCTTCAGCAGAGCCAATCAGGTGAACCACAGCATCACTCTAGCCAGTGCTAACACTGCACAGGCGGAATACTTCTGTACTTTTATTACGTGTAAGTAATAGGGTCTGACGTGCAATCAGGAGGTAGTGAATAAAGTTTTAATGAGCAGAGATCCATGAGGTTCGAGGTTGGCTTCAACTGGAGGATGTCAGATCATAAAGATAGCGGGTGAGGGCATGCATACTAAATGAGACTATCACAGACAAGGAGAAGAAAGATCCCAGCTGAGCCTTTTTTAACCGACACTGGGAAATTACCAGTTTGATGGCTTATTCCTCATAAAATGGATGCCTTCACCAGAGGAACCTGTGGTGGGGGTTTGTTTCAGCTAATTAGAGCTTTCTAAGGGGCGGAAAGGTTTTTTTTTTTTCTTATCCTCCCAACTCTTTATTTTCTCTATAAGAGAAAGAGATTAATTTAGACTCCGTGTTCTACGGAACGGCAAATTGCTACACAAATACAAAAAAAAGAACCTGAAGTCGTTGGATTTGTTTTCCTTTATCGAGCGCATAAATTTTTCAGCTTTAATTTTCATTAACATGCCTTTTTCCAGACCTTTCCATGGCCCATCACATACCTTTGTCACTGGTAATGGAATGGCTCACGATACCTGACAACTGTAATTACAATCCCAAGGATAAGTGCACGCCTTTCGAACGGCTCCAGTAAACAACTTCATTCAATAAACTTCTCGAACCTAAGAAACGGAGAGGAAGTGTCTCACCAGATTTGTCTCAGTCAGGGTTTGAACCACAAGCATGCCTTTAATCGATTGAGAGTGATTAAAAGTGATGGGGAATAAATACGATTTCTCACTAGAGTGCATCAACTCTGGGTTTGACCTTTGAGTTCTCATCCCGCATTAAGTTACCGTCAAGCTTTATAGTGGCGTTGTGTCACCATTGACCTTTATGTTTTCTCACCGTTTCTAATTGACTACCTTCTACCCCTCTGAACCTTGATGTAACCTCAATAAACAATCTAAAAAAGTCAAAATTACAAATATATTTGAAAGAGAAGGACTTATGAGATGCCTCATAACATGGAAAGCTCTCCTCACAGCTGCGTTAGATTCTTCCCTCTGATATTCAGTTTATAATGGTACATGTCAAGGCTCACAGAATAATGTCTGCACTGTAAGGAAATATCAGTAAAAACGTAACATAGAAAAATGGATGTCATTTGACAGACATCTTGAAGGCAATCCACAGACAGCTGTGGAAGTTTTAAAAACAAACAATTTCCTTCTCTGCTACAGAGGTAACTGTTCTGAAGAAAAAATTCCCAGAATCCTTTTCTGCGTATGTGATACTACCTGAGGGATGCATTCGGGAAACATTTTGTGCTGTGCCGTGGGTTGACTGCCAGGGCACACAGCCGCTCTGCCTTACTTCATGGTGCCCTGGTAAGGGTTATTTTTTAAGATACACAGTCCAGGCACATTTCCCACTGGTTTTGTAAAATGTACTGTTCAGAATGGTAAGAGGTCATGAAAGTTCATTTATTTGTAAGTTAACAGTTTAGGTTTCTTTCTGCATAAATAAGACAAATGA
This sequence comes from Albula goreensis, assembly GCA_022829145.1. NCBI lineage: Eukaryota > Metazoa > Chordata > Actinopteri > Albuliformes > Albulidae > Albula > Albula goreensis. The sequence continues at coordinate 34,837,038 of CM040746.1, read as the reverse complement.
AAAAAAGATAAATAAATGTAATGGTTTTTCCTATTTTAGCTTCTCTTTTGTGACATGGGAGTTAAGATTGTTTGTATTTCACATGAAGTCATAGCCAAGCACATTCATCTAAACTGTTAAAATAGCAAGGTTATACCCAGTCCATCGACAGCTTGGGTGTTTCTCAGTAAGGAGGTTTCCCAATTCCAACATACTCCCTCCACAGTCCCAGAATATTAAATATTATTTAAGACCCCCAAAGTTCTCTGATAATTTTCCTCAAAAATCATTTACTTTCTGAAATATTCTGTCTTGATTTTTTAATGCATTTCCACGCACATATAACTCAAGTTCAAACAAATCTTTTTTTTTTTTTTTTTTCATTTTCTGGAACCTAGGTAACAGAAATCTGTGAAGTTTCCTGCAGTTTCTCTCCACCTCCTCTTTTTAATAGGCCGTTAATGAAGATGTAGATTTCTCATTTAATAACACGGGTGTCAGCACTTTTTTTCTGTTTTCCGGCAGAAGATGGAGTGAAGTGAAGCTGACCCCTCAGAGCCGTGCTTCTGACACCCCTCCCAGAAAACAGGTGTGGAGGCGGGGATGGGGACGGGGGGGGGGCAATCCAGACAGATTCAGAATTACAGCTTATTACTGGGCTGGACGAGCCAGTAAATCAAAGCCATGGGCAACGGCATTTCTGCCCCTCCATCAATCAAGCCTGCTCCCTGACCAGGTTTCCTGTGTGCTCTGTGACCGCCTGAGGTACCACCGAACGGCTCCTAGAGTGAGGTTACAATGCAGCGGATTGGATCGGCTGGATCCGGGCCCTAGAGTGCCATGAGATGTAGTATCAGGGAGGACAGAGTCGTTGTACCCTAAGGCAGGTTTTTTTTCTTCCTTTTTTTTTTTTTTTGCTCCAATTGTTTAAAATGAAAATGCAGCCGTGTAACTGAACAGCGAGATAAAACCCAAATTCAGCTATTTGCAAAGCCCGCCTGCGATAAGGATTACTATCCTTACTATCCAAACAGGCTCATGTAATGAGTCGTAAAAGTTCCTGTTTCGGCAGGGCTCTGCGTTCAGGAAATTAGAGAGGAAAAAAATAAGCCTGCCGGAGGTGTCCGCATGCTATTTTTGTGAGGAGATGAGACATGGGGGGGAGGTGGGGGGGGGGGGGGCTTTGTCCTGGCCCAACCTGGCATAAGCAGGTGAGGTCTGGCTGAATCTTTCTACAAATGGCGTGTTGCGACATGTTGACACCGCGGAAGCGGGCGGGTGAGTAATGGCGTCGCAGTCCATTACGCCGCGCCGGCAGAGGCTGCTCGTCCCATTACGCCCCGCGTCCGTGTCGCGTCGTGTTTCTGCAAGCCCCATTGCCGTTTATTTCACGACCGGCGAGATGAAACCGGCCGATATTAGCAATCTGCTCCTTGATGTATTCCTCTCGCTCTTATCGGCCACCGTGCCCGCCACTTGTCGTTTGTTACCTTCCCGTGCACTGCGTCTGAGAGAGAGAGAGAGAGAGAGATGGCAATTAGCGGAGAGAAAAAGAGTCTGCCGCATGGTCTTCTGTGTTAATTCCAGCCACGTGCTTCCTTTGATATTTACAATTGTCAATTAACACCCCCACCCAAGCCTCTCTCCAGAGCCCCCTTCAAACTCTCCCTCCCCCATCGCCATCTAGGTTCCATCCACCAGGGAGTCTCTGATCACACTTTGGCCCACCTCAGTGACCCGGGGCAGGGACAGGGGGGTAGGAGGAGGTAGAGCATGCGTCCTCGGGGACGGGAGCCCGTCCGAGCCATCTGCCGCGTCCGTGCTGTCAGCCTGGAGCAGCCACTCACTGACTTCCACAACTCTCTCAAAGTGCCACACTTTTCTAAGACTCAAAACTTCAAACCACGAGATTCAGCTCCAGGCCCCGACCCGGTCCTGCTTCTTCCAGTCTCAGGCCTTGTCTGGATATCTCTCTGTTAAAGCAGCCGTATTTAGCTCCTTGCCTAAGCGCTGATTCTGCTGTGACAGGATGTTAAGTCACTGACTTGACAGGAAGTGAAGTCATTATTTTTTACACTGTTCCACAACACATTCAGCGACAGTGGTACTACACAACTCATAATATGTTCCATGAAAATATATCCAAATTATACTTCATGTATATGTATTCAATTATGCATGCTTATTAAAAGAAATTGTGCCTCTGGCATCATTAAATCTAAAGCTGTTCCAATCTGCTGAATCCTTTTTATATTATGCATGAGGAGAATGGGAGATCCCTGAACAAGCACTCTGACACAGACCACACAGGGACGTCCTATATCCACATCAACCGGAACATTCTAGACAATGAGTCTCCCTAACAGTTCCTTATTACTCCAAAGTGTTTGGCGTTTACTCGCCTTCCTTAGTAAAAGACAGTGTAAAGGTTGTGCGGGAAGGATTAGGCCTCTTCTCTTTTCAGGAGCAGTCTGAGACGGGTAAATCGTGTCTGTGTCAGTGTGAGACAGTCTGACCTCCATGGAAAAAGGGGTTAGACGCTACCCCAAGAAACGAGCCCTGCTGTTCCCTCCCGCACCAATCATAGATCATGGCTGGGGGTTGGCCGGGGGGGGGGGGGGTTGGGTGGTAGCGGGATGGGGGGTGCACCGATGGCATGTCAAGCGCAGGACACCCTGGCGAGAGAGAGAGAGAGAGAGAGAGAGAGAGAGAGTCCGAGGTAATTAATGCAATCAAGTGGAGCTGTGCAGTGGAAGGGAGGGGTGGGGGGGAGTGTGTGGTCTTGGGGAGGGGGTGATTGGGGGGGGGGTGGGGGGGATTGGTCTTAAGGGGGTGGGAAGGGGAAGGGTCAGGCAGGTGAAGAGGAATCTTCAAAGCTCTGTAGGACTGCTGTTCTCCAGCAGCAGAAACCAGGCCTGGCAGTGGTGGCGTAGAGGGGTCGATGTTGTGGTGTCTGTGTGTTTGGTGGGGTGGGGGGTTGGGGGCAGGGTTTCACACGTTTCCACTGTGGACCCCTGCTTGTAACCCCTGCCAAGCCAGGCCCTGCTTTACCTCACAGAGCAGCTAGATGAAGCACCATGCTGAAATAAAAACAAATTACATACATAGGTACACGTTTTGGTGCAGACTACAGATCACTGTCAGGAAGGTTTTATTGAACAATAAAACTGACGGACATGGTTATTCTCTGTGAGTTTCTGATAGTTGATCATGAATGCCGTTTCATTCATTTTGTTAATTTTCTGGAAATTTTTGTCGGTTTAAACCGCCAGCAAAGACTTGATACATTTGTTTGCATTTCCAAGCAACCATGGACCCCTTCAGCAATCTGAAGAAAATTTCTCAGCCCAGCCGTCAGATTGAGCAGCTCCCTTAAGACTTGAGACTTTGGCCTGCTGCTTTTACACTGCTACACTACCTAATTACCCCAAAAATACTAATCAGACAGGAAGGCGATGCTGTAGTGGTGGAACAAAAGGTTACCTAAGCCGAGCTCAGGAGTTTGATAAAAAGAAGAAAACCTTTCAACAGCACCAGACGCACGCTGGTCAGGCCTTTTCTGCGGGAATAAACTCTGACTGTCCCCTATTAAGCTCCTTGATTTGTACTTTTTTTTTTTTTTTTTTGGTTGCACATTTTGTGTTTTTAGCAGGGAGCCATGTCTCGATGCAACCCGGCTTTGAATTCTTATGCAAGCTTTTTTGTGTTTGAGAGCTGGAGGGCCTGTTTCCTTTTCTGTGCGTGGTTGGAGACTTGAGAGTATGTTGGGCGGTGGGGGGGGGGGGGGGGTTTGGGGGTGGGTCGACGCAAGGGGTGTGAAGTATTCAATAGAATACAGATTGGCCTCACCACAGGAGTTGGGGGGTTGGGAGAGCAGAAGCTCTGATTATAGATTTCTTTTGAAATTTTATTTTATAGGAAAGGATGGTACTCTGGTGACGAAGTAGAACCTAGCAGTGCCGCGACGAAGCTCCCAATTATTATCAGCGAGGTAAGGTGATCATCCATTGATGACGGACAGCTGAAATGAAAAGAAATATCGTAAAAGAACAAAAAAGGTGGCAAATTGAGGAGCATGTTCATGTTTTATGGATTACTGAAAGAAAAGATTCCCATTCAAGACATCGCTTCTGCGGTGTGTTCAGGCGGCACATATAAAGCATCCCCTCTCTGGTTCCCAAGACAACGAAGATCTCTCCACCGTCTTTGTCAGAGTGCTCTCGGTGTTACTGTTGTCACTTCGGGACCTTGTGACTGCGTGTCAGGTAGCAGAAAGTGGAGCTGCTATGCCGCAGAAAAGCCGGGAGAAAGCAGCGTGTAACCATGTGACAGGGTCCATTGTGAGAGCAGTCTGCAAATTACAGACAGTCTGAGGAAGCTGGAGCATGTGGGCTCACCACTGGTCGCTCCAATGTCCCTCTCCCACTCCCTCAGAGCACAGATGTGGGTTTTTTTTTCAGTTTGCTCCTCTTAATGCTGCAGCCAGCCCCATCTGCCTGTTAAAAGTGACAATACTGCCATCTACTGGCAAGTCAAATCAGATCCCATGTGTTCTGATGGGCTCCTGTTTGAAAGAAAATTGTCTGAAAATCGCAAAGAGTATGTATCCATTTTGAAACTCAAGTGATGTTGCTACATCAGAAAGATTCCAAAAACAAAAAAAATGATCAAAGTTGCTGGACCAAAATTCACCTGGAAAAGTCATATTGTATTGACTGTAATTTATGGATGACTAGTGCTAAAAATGCTGATTTTGGGGTGCATTTGTCATCAAAGATACCAACAAATACCTTTATATGTATAGTGTGTGTGTGTGTGTGTGTGTGTGTGTGTGTGTGTGTGTGTTTGTGCGTGTGTGTGTGAGTGTGTGTGTGTGTATCTGTGTGTATAACCACCACGGCATTACTTTTGAGACTTTTGACAGATTGACACTCACGCAAACACACACATACACACACACACACACACACACTTGGGATCCAGGGATTAGTGAGATGGCTTGATAGTTGATGGTTTCTTTGCTCAATGTGATTTCACTGCCATCCAGAAATGGATGTGTCCGGCTGAACTGGATAAAGGATGAAGCGCTAGCTCAGGCGGTGCCTTCCCATAAGCCCCCTCATCTCGCTAAGGATAACAGTATTAGGAAACGTGTGGTTCCCCACATCCTCAGAGAGGGGCTAGCATCCAGCTCCTCGGCTGAGAGTCCCCCGCTAACGCTAACGCCTAGTGATGATGAAGTCATGAGCGGTGACGAGCACGTCGCCGCGCTACGAGACTGACATCGCACTCTCTGCCGTCAAACGACTGATAACGATACTGACAGATCATTTAATGGATGTGTTAATCCCATTTAGATCACAGCGTTTTGAATAATTTGAATAATTGCAGTTCAATGAACGTTTAAAGACAATAATGCTCAGAATAACAGTAAATCAAAGGGACCCTGCCCATTCTTATATTTGACTTGTCAAAATCACCACAGCTGAGCATAAAGGCAATAAAGCAATTACATTTGCGTCCCTGTCACACTATCCCCAGATAAATGTTAATTACCATGGCAATTCAGAAATCCATTCTGTGGCTTGTTTAATTAGAGAACAAAATGTCAACTTCTCTCTCACAAAAGATTAATAGGATTTGAATCATTTTTGTCCCCCAGTTGCAGAGAAACTGCTCCATTTCATAATGCGTTTGACTGTGACAAGCATATGTGTGAGTATGCGTGTGTGTGTGTGTGTGTGTGTGTGTTTGTGTTTGTGTTTCCAGAAACATGTTCCTTTGTGATCCTTGTGCCATCAGTGTCTTTGAAGAAGTCAGAGCAGAAATAAGAAACATTGATGGTACGAGGAATCACAAGAATCACACACTGTGATGGGAAGAAAACACAAAGGATGATGGGAAAATGTACAATGAAAGGCAAAGCAAAGCTGCACCTTTTACTCTAAACACAAACCACAGGAGAGATCTCCCAGCACAGTTCTCACACATTTGAATGAAGGTTGTTAATGTCAGTTACACCGTCCACACATTACCCACTTACAGCTCCTGTTGTTAGGGTATAACAACCTATATTCTACATTATACTCAAAGAGGTGCTCATCACTTTGAGAATATATTACTTTTCTGTAAAGGACTATGAATGATTGCAAATGCTTTCACTGTGGATTTTTTTTTTTCAGATTAGTACTAATTTCCCATATATTGCCAGCTGTCTCATGCTGTGGATTGTGGGGGTTCACATCTGTTAAGACTACACATGAAAATTCCATGTACAGCACAAGTAAAGCATCGACTCTCACAGCTAACAGTTGCATCTATTTGTTTGCAAAGTGGCGAAGAACAAAGCACAGATTCATACGATCCCTCTGCATGCAGGACTTAAAGGCAGCGGCGCAGACACGATGATTAAAAAGCAAATAAGCACCCTTGTGAAGGAGAAGGGGAGAAGGAAAACAAGCCTCCATCCAGAAAATGCGAGAGCTCGTATTTTTAGCTTCGGCATTACGGATTCCTGCTGCTCTGATTGGTTCGGGGCATCTGAGCAAAGAGCAGAGGAGATGTGGCGGACTGGGAAGGGTCACGCAGTTTTACTGCAGTCAATGGCAATAATCAGGTCCCGGTGACAGAGGAGACCAACGGCTCCCTTTAATAGGTTTTATGACTTCACCACTTTCCCTGCCCCCGTCACTGGCATTGATCTCTCCCCCGGAGAAACTGCAAATGATACCGAATTAACGAGCGTACCGAGGCTGGCAAATAGCTTGTCGGCGAGCAAGACGGACAATCGTGTGCTTGGCTTTTTTTTTTCTTCTTTGCGCGGGCCGTTTCGCTCCCCCACCGCCCACGGCCTGTCAGCTTCCTCCCTGTTTCCACACGCTCGTGGGTGGGCGTCCGTCGCGCTGGCTTGTAATGCTTGTGTAAACAGCACGCAGCCGTGCATTTTCATAGCAATACTGCCCCAGCTAACTCCCCACACTCAAACACATACACACACACACACCAGTGACACTCAACCTTCCGGTTTGAGACCCTGACAGCTCTCCTGCCTCACTTACACAGATCCTCCAGAGTGCACCACATTCAGTCCATAGTTTTGCACTTGGGGGCCTGACCAAAGAGCACAAAATGGTGTTTGTATTGGTGTCTCCTGTCCCCACATTTATCAAGTCACACCACAGATAAATGAGCACAGAATAATTACAATATGTTTCAATCGCTGAATCTATGCTTCCCTCAACATGACTGAACACATTGGCACATAGTTTCTCACAGTCTATGTTTTTTGTTTGTGTGTGTGTGTGTGTGTGTGTGTGTGTGTGTGTGCGCGTGCGTGTGTGTGCATGTGTGGGTGAGTGTATGTTCTGTTCTAAATGAAGACTAAATGAATCCCATTAAGAATGTAGGTCACTGCATTTTCTGTTCTTTCCTTGTGCTCAGGTCAGTAATTGAGTGAAAACCAATTCAAAGCAATTGTCATGCGTCCAGTCTTAGTGGCATTATAAAAACTGAAATTAAAATGTGATCAATTTGATGGTTCCATCAGACACCTCCATTATAATATACTCACTGCCTCCTGCTTTTATTCCAGAAAAGTAACAAGGGAGCCTCGTTTGACGTCTGCGCCGTAAAATTTCCTATAAATATAAAAATTGTGGCGTCCTACTGGAGCTCCTGAGCTCTGAGAGCTTCCAAAATGAGAAACACAATTCATTTCCTTACAGCACTGCTTCCTGAAATGTGAAAGCAGCTCTGATCATCCACCGCACATCTTCAAGGTGGAAGAAACAAGCGTTCATTCAATAAGACTCCACAAAACGAAATGACATAAACACAAAACTGATAACCAGCAAAACAGACAACCAGCAAAGCAGACAACCAGCCATTACTCATCGCGCCGTAGCCCGATATTAACGCTTAGGCAAAGCTTGTGGTTTTTCTCAGATCCGGAAGAGTGCTCAAGAGACTTATGAAGGAAATGGCCCATTGACAAAGACCCTTTTTTTGGTTGTGGGTGGAAAAGTAATAATCATTAGCCTAAGTGTGGAGCGTAGATTTCTTTACTTTCTCTCTCTCTCTCTTTCTGCACTTGCCGGTTTTGTCTCTCCATGCAATAAAAGTGATTTCTAAGCTCTGTTTCTTGCTGTGCCTTGTAAAGCTGGGACAGCAGTTTTCTGTGGGAGCTTGGTGAGCCCTCATCCCATAATCGATTGGCCTCACTCGGCTCTGAGCCGGGGCAAAGCCATGTAGGTGCGGTTGGGTGTCTGAGAGCCTCCATTGCATGCATCCCATCCAGTCTCAGTGGGCGTCCACTGACATTGAGTTGTGGAGTCTGGAACAGGTGGAGATACATGATATCTTTACAACATAAACACATGAATTCTGGTGCAAATGTTATGCATTTTATGCTTTTATGCATCCTTAAAGACATTCTTTTCTGTTAGTTTTGTTGTTTGCAGTTTCTCTCTCTCGCCCTCACCTGTTAGTTCCATGCTTGACTTGAACAGCTTCAATAAAACATTACGTTTTATAAACAGGTAGTATGTGAAATTGATGTCATTGTTAGGTGAAATGAGGGTTTTGAATAAGTGGGGAATTATGGCATCTTTCAAATGCAAATATTTATTTTTTTGCCAATGATTGCACTTTTTTGGCATTGCTGTTGCGCCCTTGAGTTAATGTTCTTAACTTGAATCGATTCAGTAAATTGCCGAGCCTTACAAACGGGTAGCACGTACAAGTTAGGCAAGCTGCCCTTGATGGGGATGTCTGTTGAGGAAATAAATAACGATAACGCCATCGGCTTTGATTTGAGATGCATTGCCTAAACAACTGCATTGTTATCACTGAAAAGGAGTCTTAGGAGATGAAGGTTAATGCGATCGGTGAAGGCGTTATTAGCACTGTTCTTTTTTAAGAATGCTAGATTTAACTTCAGCGGCATCCAATAAACAGAGCTTAGAAAAGAGCCTCTAGCTCATCGCACCTCTGAAATCAATACATGCCTGGAATGCTATGCAGAGGGTTAAGCAGTACCCACGCCGGCTCTACCTCGCCTGACATCCAAAGTATGAAATTCTCCTGCTCGCTGAAGGACTGAACTCAATTTCAACTTTCTTGCAAGTCACGGCCTAATCGGGAGCCGCATTAAATATGTTCCGCCATCATCAATATAATATGAGAAAAGTGACATTTATGTTGACCAACAGTTTTTCATCAGAATAGCAATTGCCCTTCCCTTTTTTATAACTTTCCGGATGGTTCCGCCATTAGACAGCACGCATTATTAATCTGGTAGGCTATCTGTGGAGTAAGATCGGGTGTCCTGTCCCGTCCCGTCCCGTCCCTGGCTTTCCTCCGCGCTGTTTAACAGGGGCCTCTGTCACTCGATGGGGTAAGCCAAGATGTTGCTGAAGATTTGTCATGTGGCCGTTCCGAAAAAAAAAAAAAAGACCCGTGCACCGAGCTTTAAGATGATTTATAGGGCTTATTTCTGAAAATGGTAAAGCGAAATTAATCACGTTCCCACCTGACTGCCGCGCTCAGCTGTGATAAATGACAAGCTGCCAGCGGGAGACAGCGAGCCATCCAGGAAGTGCCCACCGACGCACCCCGTCCTCAGATAGGGTGACCTGAGGTGCACCCCCGCCAGCTTGCCCCCTCTGGGTGCCGGCGTCAAGGGAGCAGAACCAGCCAGACACCCCCCAACCCCACCCACTACAACAGCCAGCCCCGCCTCATGAGTGGCCTCAGAGCGACACATACTTTTAAATGTAAAAGAAGCTCTTTTTTTTGGTGTTTCACAATAATACAGAAGATTTCATATATTCTCTTGTTCCCACTTCTTTGGATTTGAATTGGCTGGCAGGAAAAGACATGTTTGTTATCATACAGTGAAACGTGTGAATATCTCAAAGCAGCACCTTTCCCTCGCCCGCACAGCTACGGTGCTTCGCTGAAATATGCCGGCTCTTCCAGAGAATATGTTGCACAGGCCGTTACCAAGAGCTGGAACTGAGCATCGAGAAACTGAAAAAAAAAAAAAAAAACACGCACACACACAAAAGCAAAATTAGCAGATGCACAGGCTTAAGCACCAGAGCCTGCTCACTTTCTTCTGAATGTTCCACAGTGTTTTGGCAAGGCCTTTCGCTGCTTTCGGGGCTGCCCCACATGCATGCCGTTTTAGCTGGGTCACTGTTCCTGATTCTGCCTGAGAAAGCCACCCCACCCCACCATAATACGCCAGGAAAGGACTGTGGGCTCCATCTGGGTCCACTAAAGGTTGCCATGTTGCCATGTCGCAGAAACATTGTGAACACACCTGGCATCTTTGCGTCATGACTGTCTCCCACACTGGCTATATTATTCAGAGCTGATGTAAACAAAACCAAAACCTCTGAACACTTACTTTACGCATTGTTTAAATAAAATTGTTGCTGAAAGTGAGCTGTATATAAATTTGCATGTGCATGAACAATGAATGTATAAATGGACTACTACTCTGACTAGAGTTAGAGTAGAAGAGTAATCCTAGCAAGGCTTTCCACATATAAAAAATGAAGTTTCCAGAATCATTTTCGTATTTTTGTGATTAATCAAAACAGCATGTTTTTATTATCTGACGGCTGATTCGCTTTGTCAAACAGTCAATCAGTCAAACATTGCAAAAATCAATGGCAATCCATGGGTCTCTATCTCAAACAATGCCACTGTCAAACTACATACTGTCACACATCAGCTGGTAAATGTCAAACCAATTCAAGGTGTCTGTCTGTAAACACAAACAATGTCATATGAAAAACAGAAGCTGACTGTACTGCACACAGTAATGGAAAATTGTATAAAGGAATGAACATTATGTATGCACTCATCTCTCAGGCTTGGGATGCTCTGTTCTGTTTTCACTGATGCTTTCATTGCTGGAGCTGGGCTAGCAATATTTAAGTTTAGAGAGAAAGTGGACAGTCCTCTGTGTTTCGCTCGCCTGGCCAAAATGGAGCTCCTGGACTGACAGTAGAGTGACAGTTTGTCATTTTTAAGATGATTATCCCTTTAAAAATTATGAAAGCGATTTAAGCCCTGATGAAAAGCAATATGTTCTCTCTTTAAAAAATATGTTCTGGAGAGCCATTCTAACAGGGAGAAATATGAGGTGTCAGGGGTTAAAGTGAAATATGTATGTTTGACTGATAGATTTCTTTTGTCTGAAAATGTTTGAAAAATGACACCATTATATTATTTAATAGCTGAAAGCACTATTTTAAAGAGTGACATTTCGATGCACAGCAATTTGTGATTCCTCGCCCATTAAAGTTGGCAACAAATTGCAAGGTCCTGTAATATCAGTTTCACACGCTGTTCCCCATAACTCATGTCTAGTCATTTATTGCCTCGATAATAATGTAGACATTAGCGTCCTTTGATGGAAAATCCATGTTTTCCCCTCTTCTTTTTTAAAGTTCCCCTTGTGAAAAATGACCCTAAAAATAAAATCCACCAGCCATTATTTCATCCCTAAAAACAAATAATCTTTTTTTGTCCTTGACAGGTTTGTAATTAATAGTGATGTTTAGTGGGTCTCTTTTAAAGCACCCTCTTAATCTAATTTTGTTTCCACTCTGCGATTTGTAAATTACAGCAAAATGATGCACCATTTACCACTGTCCTTCTGTGCGACAATGGTCATTTTTCTTCCAGTGTACTCTCTCTCTCTCTCACTCTCTATCTCCCTCTCTCTCGCTCTCTCTCTCTCTCTCACTCTCCCTCTTTGTGATTGACTAACCCTCTTACACACCAAGGTCTAACACCTTATCGATAATTGTACAACTTCAACAAAAAAACAGTTAGAAATAATTACATGAGAACTAATTTAAAATGTCAGTACCTGAAATGTCTTGTTCACATCCCATTATTAGAGGTAGGGTTTTCTAAGCGTTTGTGTTTGCCCGGTGCTTTGTTGACATTTAGATTAGACAGAGAAAGGGAAGGAGAGGTTATGATTTGACATTCCATAAAGTGTCATTTGTGCACTTTCTGAAAAATGACAGGAGTGCCAGCTGTCTCTGGCCTCAATAATTTGAACGGACAGGGCACATGTACGAGGAGGGTGATTACATTTAAATCTCTGTATTTTTCAGAAACACAGAAGCAGAAAGGTTTGGTTTATAATCTTAACATGCTCAGCTGCTCTTCCTTCAAAGCTCGTCTGAGAAAAATGGGGCTGGACTCTGGATTTTCCACTCCCTGGCTCATGAAAGTAAACAGACTTAATTTGACTTCACAACAGTGACAGGTTTTTTTGATATAGAAAAGAAATGGCAGCCAATGCTTAATTCTAAGGCATTATCCAGAATAATTTCAGGCATGACTAGCCTAATCCTATGGGGCTCTAACACCTTCATCTACCTTTCAGATACCTGTGCTTTGTCACATCATGGAGAACAATGGTTCTAAATGCTTAGCAGTACATAACATAACCTTTAAAACAGGGTCTTGTTTTACCACGTTCAAGGAACTGACAGATGACTGTGACACTTTTTATGCCATTTTATATTGCAGAATATCTTTGCTCATCATGGCTTTTAAATCATATTTATTACCAAGACGATTAAATGGTCGCTGTCATGTCCAACATAACGTACATGCTGGAAAACATGTCCATTGGACAGCAAGATTTGTTTGTATCATGATGCAAAAAAAGACTGAACACACAATAAAGCACAATTTACCACAACCATAAAGACAGATAAAAGTTCACAACCCTTTCAAAATCCTCCCACAAAACAACTTGCGCAGATGGCCTCTTTGGGTGTTTTCTTTTGTTCGTTTGTTTGTTGTTTTTTTGTCTTTATAAATGAGGAGATTATCCATGAATTCTTAAAGCCATTATAAGAACTTATAAGATACGTTTCTACACTCATTTAAGTGGTGGTATCCACCTCGGGGTACTCAAGTTGTCCTTGCGTCGCTGACGCTAATGGTGACCAGGGCATTACACCAGGGCCAGGGGATGAAGGCTCAGCTCCTCCTCAAAAATAAAATAATGTAAATGTTTTTCAGACCCATGCCAATATAACGGAAGAGCTTGTCTTACCCTTCGACTGCAAGTTAATGAAGCGGAGCCTCTGTTTGAACAGAATCTGGGCTCAGGGGAAGGAGAGACTCTGACCTGGCTCCATCGCCATAGTGACAGCTGGGAAGACTGTCAATTTACAGATGTCATATAAGACTGATGAACCCTGACAAAACCCTACCTGCTAAAAGAAAATACAATTAGAGGCCCCACTGGACAGGGCAAGTATCAATTTATTTGAGCTGATATGTGACAGGCTAGCTGCCACCTCTTTGGTTATGACTGCAAGGTGGTTTATACCCTTAGTTTGGCTCAGCCTGGCTTATCTCGGCTCTAAAAGCTATCCGTCTTGTGTTATCATGACTGTCTCTCCGTATCTCTCACTATCAGCGATGCTTCAGAGTCACCACTCGAGAGGCAGTTTCACTAGATTAGCCTCAACAATAAACAATTATTTCGGTCCGACGCAGATGGGGGCTGCGGGTTTAGCGAATACAGTAAGTGTCACGTGCTGATTGATGGACTTCTAGATGACAGACTTGGATGGGCTTTTGCTTTATCCAACGGCAGCAAGACCATCAAATCAATTTATTTGAGTGAGCGCTCCCGCGAGACAGCCTGCAAGGTGGAAATGTGCCGTCTCAACTAGGATCAGGGGCCGAGGAATCGTTTATTGATTATAGTGACATAGTTTTGCGAGGAGAAAAAAAACTGCACCAACTGTGTCCACCTGTAAGCAGCAGTTCCAACAAATGTTTTCGATGTGGCATTATTATCGTTTAGTTTTTCATTGATTCCATTTCGGGCTTCGATGGAAGAGGGGCCTTTCAGTCTCCCTGCAGATCTTTTATTGATTATAGTGACATAGCTTTGAGGGGAAAAAAAAAGAAAGAAACACTACCTTTGCGCCCACCATATGCTTCTGGAACAATCTGTCGCTGTTATTATTTCGTTTTGTACCAATTCCATTTTGGGGTTGGGCAAAAGCGAAAGGAACTTTTCGTCTTTTTCTGAGAAAAGGTCTGTCAGCCGAGCCAGACAGGAAGGAAAGGTGAGGACCAGAGTGGGCTGCATGTTCGCCGGCTGCGAGCGGACAATTCTACCACGTCTCTTTGGGGACCATTATTCAGCCAAAATGAGAGTCAGCAGAGAACCGAGGTTAAAGAATATATGTCTCAGGATAAAATGAAAGGAATAAATTGCTCAGGCATGAAAGTTTTAGTGTCACGCAAGGGTAGAGAAACTCAGTGGAGCACCAGGGCTGGATTTTTATCACTCAAAGTCAAAAACAGAAGTATCAATATATGGAATATTAAATCCATACCTTGCAGAAAAGTAAAAGCACATCAACAAAAACAACGTAGTTACTGTTGGAGCAGTGGTGTCTGGATTGGTAGTTCAATCCCTGTTCTTTTAATCAGTTTAAAAGAAATTAAAAAAGTCAGATGTATTTTGTCCTTTGTCTTAGAGGACGGTTGGAAGTAGGGATACTGCAAGCAGTGATCTGACTTCACCATCCTCATGTCAAAATATTTTTGTTCAGCCAGGACTTGTTTTGTTTCATATTAATCTCACAGAATAGAGGAATACTTTGCAACGAATCAGCATCTTTCTAATTTCATTCTAAAACGGTTTAGCATTCCATAGCATTTTATCTTGTTGTGGTAAATGGCTCAAAGTTTTGCTTTAAGCGGAGTGAGGACTTTAGCCACAGTTTTGTGACCGTACTGGCTGTATCAGTGAAATTTCAATGAATTCCAAAGTTGCCCGAGCTCCTAAAGTCATTTTTTAATATAACCACAAAGCGAAACGTTATACCCAAGCCTACTTACACAATATCCCTACATTATCCTACACTTGCAGCTGACCTTTTACAAAGCTTATTATCAGCTTTGAGCCTTGCCTCGCAATGTAACCCTAATGATACCTACAGGACTGCTCACAATTAAGCCATATTCCTCTAATTGAATGAGCCACATCCTCTCAACCAAGAGTGCTCGTTTGAAAAGAACATGACAAAAATGGCAAAACTCCTCTAATTCAGTAAAACTTCCCCCTTGTTTAGCCACTTTTATTACCTGTCCTTTCTTCTTCTTCTCTTTTTTTTCCCTCTTATACTTATGAGGGGGGAAGCCTCTGATAGGCCATTCTCAGAGGCCCACAGAAGTGTAGATGTGCGAATGGTTCACAGAGGGAGACCGCAGCCATAATAATGTGTGGAGAGCAGGAGCCGCTCATGTAGCTGGG
Organism: Albula goreensis; assembly: GCA_022829145.1. NCBI lineage: Eukaryota > Metazoa > Chordata > Actinopteri > Albuliformes > Albulidae > Albula > Albula goreensis. The sequence continues at coordinate 34,821,737 of CM040746.1, read as the reverse complement.
ACAGTATAATTGCTGATCTTCCCGGAGTGCGCCCTAATTGGCCTCGCTGTGGTCGGAGGAACAGTGGGGCCCGCCGAGCGAGTCGAGCCCACTCACGCTGTCGAGCCGCGTCTGCGCTGTCGTCGCCTAGGGAGCGGTAGTCAAGGAGTTGCTACTCAACGGGGGAGATGGTATCCACCGTTCCTCGGTTCGTTCCTCTTGACGGAGGAGCCAAGGCTGGGGAAAAAGGCTGACCCCCTCGTTACCGCCGTGTCGCTATGAGAGGGATCGCCGTGACAACCACCATATTTATGTCTCATGTCCACTGTTACGAATCACTCCCCTTTGGTTGTAAGAGGCGGTGGGGTCTGGGTTTTTATTAAGTTCTTGTGTGTTTTTTTTTCTTTTCCTTTTGGTCTCTGGTTGTGTCCTTGGTGAGTCTGCTGACAAATGGGCTCGTCCATCGCCTCACACATGGCTCCAGAGACAGATCTCACAGCCCAAACGAGTATCGGCGGATTCATCATCCTTACGGATACACCGTCTCCTGTTGTTTACTCTCTCTATATATTCTCCCCAACACCCTGACAAAAGATCATAGCCAATCAGCACAGGTTTTACTGACTGAGGGCTTTATTTCAAAAGAAAAATAAAGTGAGGGGCCCTGTCTCATTGGTACAAATTCATAGTGCAGAATGCCAAAGCGGAGTGCATCACCTGTTGTAATCGCTTCTATGTTTGGTTCAAAACTGTGCAGTATGGAATACAATATCTATTTGGCTATAACAATACATTCCAAACTGGTATTAAACTAAATGTATCCCTTCCACAGATATCACACAATATTTAATGTTGTTAAATAAATGGAGCTCCAATTATTAAATATAACGTGGCCTTTTTTTAATCTTTCCACCATGAATTTGGACTGTCAAAATAGAGCCGGGGGTTGTCACTGCCGCCTGTCCTCCTCCATCGCGCAATCCCCCATCATTCTCTCCAACTTCCAATCTGCTTTTATATCTCCTTCTAATTGCTCGAGCCGCGGCTCTCATTTTTACTGCTGACAATGTGCCGCATGTGTCTCTTGAGCAGCTGCTCTCATGCAATCTCCAAATGGTTCATCCCACTGCGTGAAATGTGTGTGTATTTTACACACACGATGTGTGCTGAAATCTTTTCCACGCGATTCTGATTTTTTTTTTTTTTTTAATTCGGTACAGTTCAGTTTGTTACAGCTTCAGCAGCAACTCAACCTCATGAAATCCTGATCACTTGGTTGGGGAACATCGGTGGCACCAGATAGTGGCTTGGGGTGCTGTAGCTACCCCTAGGATAGCCATAGCAACCCCCTAGCACCCCCAAGAGATTTTTGTGGTTTATTTATAATTTTTATTTATAATTGTAACTGTTGTGGAGTGGGTACTGCATTTGTGCACGTGTGCGTGTGTGTGTCGGGGGTGTTGCAGTGGAAAAAACAGTGGTGACCAGCACATTAATGGGGTACCTTAAATTTCAGAGCACCCTCACTGAAAAGTCGAGCGACTCCATAGCACCAGCAAAAGCACTTCCACTGTTGGGGAAATGGCCCACACCTCTCCGACAGCTGCCGTGCATGTGTGCCTCATAGACAAGCTTGACAGAGTACATGCCCGCTATCTGGTTCTCCATGGACATGCGTGTTTAGGAACTTGAGAGATGGCAAGACATGCTGCCTTGTCAAGCATATGTGAGAGAAGTCTCTTCCTCTTAAGTGAAGCCTGTGGCTGGCATTTCGACCATGGGGAAAAATGTCGAAATATCACTCTGCAGTGTCTTGAAGGGGCTTTTCAAAAGCAGTTTATAAAAAATCACAATTGTGTCTGGGTAGCGCACATGATGTGATCCCACTTTAATGACGCTTACTTGATAACAACCGATACTACAGACCAAGGAGACTGACTCAAACAAAAGCAAAGTAGTTATTGCTACAGCAGTAGCAATGCCTGGATTATTAGTTCAAGACATGCGGAACACAATCTCTGGGCGGCAATCAATTTAGAAGAAATAAAAAAAGTCAGATGTATTTTGTCCTTTGTCTTAGAGGAAGGCTGGAAGTAGAGACACTGCAAGCAGTGATTTGACTTCATCTTCCTCATGTTAAAACACCCCTCATTCCCCCCCCTGCCCACACCCCACCCCCACCGCCTCATCCAGCCTGAATTCAATGTATGAATCTATCACTTTTTCAAGGCCAAGCTATTGAAATGTTGCTGTTTGAGGGGATCTTGTATAGCAGGCATTGAGAAAGTTCAACTGTGATATTACATCAACCTTTCACTAACCTCGTCTTACTTCCTCTCCTTCATACAGATAAATCCAGAAAATAAGCCGTTGCTTCATATTCCAGCCCAGTTCATATCCCCAGATTGTCTCCGGAGTGAAAGGGTATGTTGGCAGGGTTCATCCCCACAGTCCGTGTGTATAAATAATGATTGCATTCCATATTTTTGTTCAGTTTGCTGAATACCTCTGTAAAGATTTTGATCGATATGTTCTGGCATTTGATACTCTGGTGTTATGCCCCACCAACCTCAGTATCCCAAGGCTGCTTGTGGTTATCAGTGTTTTATTACCTGTATACACTCAGGCATTTTTCGTATTATTTGAATTTTATTCCAGCGTTGGGAAGGCACCCGATGTGACAGTCTTTGAGCAGGCACCTACAGCGCCCGTTTCGCTGCAGGGTTGCAGGGTGATAATTATTCACCAATGCTCCCGGTCTTTGGGAGATGGGAGTTTTACAATATTCTCAAATTAAATAAAACCAGATTCACCTGAAGATGATGTACTGCCAGCTGGCTGCAATAATCAATCACCATGACGACGTGCCCAACCACACAACTCTGTGGCAGGGGCAGCTGGCTGATCATCACGAAATAACCACAGAGAGATGGATTTCGGTGACAAAGACAAAACAACAAAAGAAACATGGTCTTCACAGGTAACCTAATAGTGATGTGGTGTGGATTTTATAATTGCATAAATCAAAAATACAGGAAAAATAGCTACCTCCTGGCTTTTGCCTTGAAGCTAGCAATAGCTGTAATTAGATTGTGGGCCTGCGTGCTTGCTTTCCAGAACTGACTCAGAAAAGCATTTGGCTTCTCTTTTGAGACAAGTGCTCCATATGTTTGCAAGGCCCACACATTTACAGCTATGAAAGCTTGAAAGGTCAGCCTTACTCTTGCCAGCTTGTGGGAGCTGTAATTGGACATTTATATCACATGTTTAGCCAGACCCACATCTTATCCGGACACCGGGGTAATGCCGACTTTGAGCTGCTAAGGTCTCAAAGACTAGAGGGATTGAGCTCATACAAAAAAATATGAGGCTAATTCTGTTTGGCTTTTGCAAAGAGTCCAGTGGAAAGTTCCTAAATGAGTGCAAAATCTCCTTTGCATGATCCCTGATATTATTTTGAAGATGATTTAAAAATACTTAAAAGTAAAGCATCATCGTTTCATACTCGGCTCAATAGCATGTCATGATTTCATACACTGCATGACATTCTGGCCCAGCGTAACATATGTACATAAAGCTTCCTACAAGTCATCATCAATTTTTATTTATTTAAAGATTTATTTTTTTACCATTTGGGTTTATGATTCATAATGTGTGTGTGTGTGTGTGTGTGTGTGTGTGTGTGTGTGTGTGTGTGTGTGTGTGTGTGTGGTGTGTGTGTGTGTGTGTGTGTGTGTGTGTGTGTGTGTGTGTGTGTGTGTGTCTGTGTGTGTGTGTGTGTGTGTGTGTGTGTGTGTGTGTGTGTGTGTGTGTGTGTGTGTGTGTGTGTGTGTGTGTGTGTGCGTGTGGAGTGTGTTTGTGTGTGTGTGTGGTGTGTGTGTGTGTGTGTGTGTGTGTGTCTGGGCATTTGTTTCCACAATGGGACAAAAGCACAAAACAGAAAAAGATGCCACGATTTCCTGAAAAGCGTCATTGTATTGTTATTTCAGTGTGGCTTTTGCCTCCTTACTTTGCCTTTCTTGTTTTAGTCTGTTGTTCTGATGCTGGAGAGCCTGTGGGGGTAGATTTTACTCTGTTATCTGTAATGTGCAGTCTTATGACGTTAATAAAGCCGGCATCCAGGCAGGGTTAACCAAACTCCAATCTCCGGCCTCACCCTCTCCTGTTTTTCAGTGCCTTGAAAAAGAATATTCTTTTCAGCAGCTGAAGCACTTTATTGCTGTTACTGCTTCCTTTTCATTTTTAGAGCACAAATTACATCTTCATAACTGTGTTTTCTGTCACAGGCGATCGCTCCCTGGTGCTTTGCTGATTCCCTCTCCAAAGAGGATGTTTTTTTTCTGAGGCAAATGTTTTGAAAGACCAGACCAACTAGCTAGTAGGCAGCAAAACTTCCTCTCAAGTTGATTTACTCATGTTTATAGTGATTCTCATGGTGTCCGGGAATAACATTAAGAAAGAATCCCATGCTGAGAAATACGAAATATCACTCTGCAGTGTCTTGCAGGGGCTTTTTCAAAAGCAATTTATAAAAATCACAATTGTGTCTCAGGTAACACACATGATGTGATCCCACTTTAATGATTCTTACTTGCTAACGGCCAATATTACAGACCAAAGAGAACGACTCAAAAATTGAACTCAGATTGAGGGCAGCATTCTGAGATTAGTTAGCGCGATAATGTTGGCTAACATGCCAAAGTGTATTCGTATCCATCCACGCAATGGCAATGTAGTCAGTTAATTATGTTTGCAGGTGGCTATATTAGCTGGGCCAATGTCATTAATTGGTTTAACTCATCTTTCTGGAATCAGTATTTGCTCATATTGCAGTAAAGACACTGTAACTTGTGTGTGTATTTATATACACATACTTGTATATATTCATTGTATATATATTTATATTAACAAATACGTGAAAAAACATGCCGAACAAAAAATAAGACAGTTTATCCTTGACAATAACGTTATTTAACTAACTGGGTCGGCCTATTCCTTGGAGTTAGAAATGTGTAATTTTATTTAGAAAAAAACGCTTTCAGAGAGCAACATATTCCTCATGAGTAAAGAGGGATGGGCGTATAATTTATATCACCCCGAGACCTTCTCTTGCCTGATGACTGCAGCTAAGCAGGGCTCCGGTTGGTCAGCGAATGGATAGGCCTCCTCCTGGGAAAATGAGACTGCTGCAGGAAGTGGTGTTGGAGGATCAGTAGGGGGGCGTTCTTCCCTGCGGACCGAGTGGAAAAACCAAGGCTCTGGGGCAGTGGTGCGGACAGTGGTTTGTGAGAAATACCTCCTTTCAGATGAGATGTTAAAGCATGGCGCTGGCTCCCTACAGTCATTAAACATCCTGCAGCACTTATGGCAAACCGTGGGGGATATGCCCAGCAGATTGGCCAAATTCCCAGTCTGGCCGTCAAATCATCTCCCAGTATAATTAGTTAAATTATTTATTCCGCCTACTCTGACTCAACTGATGTGCAAGCATCATCACACAAAATGGCTGCCACATACAGTATCAGCTAGGTGCTAAACAGTATTCATAGTTGAAATGAGCTACCACCCCACAACCCCCTCCTCCTCCCTTCCATAATATAATATATATATATATTATATCACTCAATGTCACATGGTTGTTTAACAGCAGCTTTGCGTATTCATGGCTAGCCCCATAAGACATGTGTGTGCATGTGTTTGGGTGTAAGCTTAGGCATTGGATGCCTGTTTAACGCCCCTGTGTACTGGATGGATGAGTCTGTGTGCATCCACACATGGGTGGGCTCCCCTTGTCCTTGTGCATTCATACATGTGTGCAAACATGCTTGCATATGTGGTTGTGCTTCTTCAAGCCTGAGTAGATATGTATGCCTTTCTATGCAGGTATGAGTGATTCACGTGATATGTGCGCATGTGTTTGGTCTGGACTACTGCTCACTGAATTTCTCTGTTTCCTGCCCTATACTAAGAGCGATGGGGCTTTGATCAGATTAAAATCCCATGTGGGTTGCACAATTCATTTTCAGTGATGATTTTAGAAGACATACAGTATATCCACAAAAATGAATTTTTCTCTAAATAACCTCCATTGGGACAGCAGTAGAACATACCTGCCTCCATCCGCATAATTTATTTCTGAAGTAAAAAAAGATTATATACTTCAGATAATATTGCAATTTTTATATTTATGTTATTTGACACTTAAATATAAGGCTGGGAATGCTCAGTAAAGTATAGAAAACAAGTCACAAGAATTATTCATAATAGTAATTACACATGTCTAGAGCAGGCAGTGTCAGGTGTGGATGATTTCTGTCGTCCTTGAATGCATGTTCGACGAGAGCTATTTATAATGTTCAAGTATTAATGGAGAGAGAAAGTAAATGTGCCATCATTTTACTAAACATGGTCCTTGAAAGAAAATTATATTAATTATATGTGCAACTTGAGAAAATCTCCTGATGCACTCAGTCTATATTTATGAATTGTACACATTGTAAACAGGATCGCTATACAAATTGTGCTTATGTGCAGATTGAAGAGTTTGCTTTAGAAAGACAGGAGACAATTGTAAGCATTGTCAGCACACATTTTTTAAATGCAATGCAGCTCTTTGATTTGAGAGTGGAGACCTGCAGCAATTGGAGGACAAAAAAAGAATCTTGAGGGATTTTATGGATCACAGTGCCCTCTTCTGGTTAAAATAATGAAGTGCTTGGAAAATAAAAACGATGAAGCCCTGTGAATGCCTGCGACTTATTTGTAACATATTTAACGGGCAAATTGTTTTGAATAGTCCTCCCCGGCCTCGGGTTAATGTTGTCCGAGCATGAAGATAAAGTGACGGGCAGCAGAATATCTATTTGGTTGTTCAGTAAGTAAGGATTTTATAAATAAGGTTGTTGGCCAATGGGAGATAAATTATAAAGAACATCCTGCAGGTTCTGAAAATGTGTTGACCACCATAAACTCCCCCAGCTGAAGATAAGGCAAACAGCGTAGTGAACAGAACGGACAATAGAGTTCACTCTGCAAAATAAGAGAAACCAAAAATCAATCCAGCCGACAAACATGGATTTTCTGTCAGAACTGTGCTGTAATCGTACTCAGAGAGACCCCTTATCTCCCCCACACACTATGTAGATGAGACTCTGGCGCTAATTGAAAAGCCCCCTGGTGTTCAGAGCCCGCAAACGCTTTTCCAGCGCTGTTTACCATTTTACTGACACAAACTCACATGAGATATGGCTTTTTTTTTCTCTGTTTAGCAACGCCTTCGAGACTGCTGATAGAGGGAGATTGGCATGAAAAGAATACATGAAAACGTACAACTGATAGAACATTTACTCTAATGCACCTATTTTTTTCTTAATCCAGTTTACTAGAACACACCTGAGATTTTATGTGTTACATGTTCATGCTCTTCCCTCTCAGCTCTGCCTGTCGCCTCAGCTTTCAGGCATGGACTCCTGTGTGTTAATCAGGGGTGCATTCAGTTAATTAAGCAGTTGTGCAAAGTGCTCCAAAATGGATGTTGGCACATACTCATGAGTATGCTGTTTTAATAACTGGAGAGCTGATTGATATTGCAGAAAACAAATACTGAAAAAGCTGTTGAATCACTATTAATGTAAGAGCAACTATATAGGGCTTCAGAGATACTAACCTGAGAATTAAGAGGATGGGTTATGAAACTGGAAGAAGCTTATGTAATAATGGCTCCTCAGTATCACACACTTCACTTTCAACGAGGCAAACAGGTGAACGTTAAACCGAAGGAGTTACGCATTCCTTTTCTGTAAAATGAAATGAGCACTGCTGGATTAATACAGACCTGAACAAAGCCAGCATGCAAAAGACGGAAAGATAGTGAGCCATTGAAATGAAAACGTGTTATTTTTAAAGCCAACCTAAAAACAATTAGCAGGTGCCCAAACACGGACCTGATCGATATGGTCACAAAATAACAGCATTGGTCTTTAAATGCTCTTAGTAAATGACTGAAATGCAGTGTAAAGCCACAGTTCAAGTCATGGGAGGATTTAAATTCTTATAGGTGGCATGTCTTGATGTCACTTTCAAATTTTCATCTTTTCAGAATTCAGACCGACCTCCATTCCAGATGTGATCATATTTCAAAGGTTCTACAGCCGTTATAATTTACTGAGATATATAATCAAGCTGCCCGCAGTTGTACTTCAACACCATAGATGTTGTGGCTGGCAAAACAGCTGCACAATCATGTTTGCCACCTTAATATGTCCGTGAAACTAAATACAAATGTATGCAGGATGAATGGAAAGCAAAATGTGGCAAACGGTTGAGAGGAGCAAAACATTCACACTGTTCCGAAACTGTGGCAGATATTGAATGTGCCCCCAGTCTTGTGAAGGCATGGCAACCACACAAGTCAAGCCAATCTGTATGTGGCAGATTCCAGTGGTATTGTGCAAAGTGTATTCCTGTGTATGTGTGTGTGTGTGTGTGTGTGTGTGTGTTTGGTGTGTGTGTGTGGGCGCTTTGTGTGTTTGTGTGTGTGGGAGGGGGGTAATGTTTACAGAGAAGCAGAGAGGCCTCCCCTAGCACATGAATTCTGTGCACCACTGAAAGCCTTTTCAAACCCGCCATCGCTCCCCGCACCCCTCCTCCTCGCCTCGTTAAGCCAAGGCCAAGTTGCCAGCCCCCGTACGTGCTTTTTCTCTGCAGCGGCTCCTTCCCGCTGATTTGATGGCTCAATGTTTACCGCGCGACCGCCACAAAGCGAGGCCCAGTCTTCTGCTCCATGTGAACCTGACGCTGATTCCGCAGCCGCTACGAGTTTTCCACACAATATACAAAGCGGTGAGGCTGAGTCAACTCTTTTTCTTTTGACAGAGGGATGAGGGCCTTGCAGTTGGCCCCCCATCCAGCCCCCTCACTCCACTTCTTTGACTCTCTGAAGTGCATCACAGTCACAGTGGAATTATGTTTTACTTACCATGATGTGCTGAAAGGATCTTAAGCAGAGAAATGCCAGCTTTACTTGGCAAGCCCCATCGATAAAGTACGTATGGATTTTCAGACCCTGTTTCCCTATTCTCCTGCAGGTGGAGGTAAAGGTGTCTCAGAAATCTGCTTTGTCTACGGACAATCCAAACAGCCACCAATGCTTTTGTTTAATTATCACAGCCTTCTGAATTTCGCTGGGATGGATGAGTGTTCTGCTTGCACTTGAATTAGTAATCAGCTGTTCTGCTGTCCTTTTCTGGCATGTAGCAGCTGAACGTGTGAAGACTGGGGTGAGAGAATATCTCAGTCACCCGCTGTGACGTGTCCTTGGTGACAATATGCAAAGTGCATTCCTGATGTAAGCCCTATGTAAACTAAATATGAAAACACAAGGTGATGAAAGAGGAATCATAAGTGAAAATATGGTTCCTGTGTTATTAGATATATATCTACACAGGTATTTGTACTGTATACTTTCATGACAAACCTTTATACAGACATTATCTGAGCTGTTTGGAAAGTAATAATTCATGTATGTACTGTAAATGTCAGGTGCGATTGTGTACTTTCTCACCAGAAAACCATCGTCTCTTTCCCACTCCTGCAGACCCACAACACTATGTACACTAACATACAGGGAACAGGGAAAACACACTTTAAACACCGCATAGACACACCGACAATATTCAAAGACACATCATTTTACATTTGTGTTTGACACGGGGTGCAAGAACCAAAATCACGAACCTTGAATCTCCTTTTTGTTTCTACACAGTCCTACATAGAAGAGTCAGCAGTTCCCACAAAACAAAAAAAGGACAAGCACTCCAGGAATCTTTACACTATACACTATTCTGTATTAACAAACATAAATAATGCACATGAATGGGCAGTAACCTGGAAGTTACTCACACAAATGTTCCAGCTCATACTATTGGTTTGATTCCACCAATCACGCCTCGTTATGGCAAATATAAATGAGCAACTCTTATCATGTTGTGGCCGCAGGTCTCGGCCCGTACTATGCTGTTGGTTGCCACGGTGAATCTCTGGGTGTGTAATGTAGACCAGATCTGACCGGTCGCGCTCGGCTGGAGCTGCTTAATCTGTGTGATAAGGGAGAGCACACGCATCCCAGCGGCTTACTGGGTGTGTCATGGACCCATCGAGTGGTGAAGCGAATGCAAATCCTCGCTGTAGACTACCAAATCGACCCACTGCTACTCAGACCTTTTCTCATCGTCTTGCTCCATCTGTGCCGGTGCTCTCATGTCTAACCTGCATCATGGTTTTAAAAGTGCTCTATGCCTCCAAAAACTGCACGTTTTTATTTATTTTTGTGATCGAATATGGAATATGATACATAATATATACAAGTATGGAAATTGCATTTTAAGACTTGAAAATGTTGTTATTGTTGCTTGCAAGTAGCCTTGCCAACAGAATGAATTCTGCAATAATGGTGCCCTGGGAATACAATTTTTCCTTGTCTGCGCTTTTTCACAATAATATATAGCCCACTTCTGGCACTGAGAAATTTCTCTACTCTTGAGCTTTTTCTACTCAAAGTACAGTATTGTATTTGTTTGTGCTGTTTTTGCATTGACATGTAGACTTAGTGAGGGTGTCCTCACCAGCGAGGGTAATTAATGGGTGGTTCAAGTTCATTTCAAAGAAAGTTCATGTGAGTGTATGATCGATTGGGGTTCATCAACCTGCACCACTGTACGCTAAAAAAAATCCTTACTTCATTGAAGTGTAAAGAGTCATACTGAACTTGATGTACAGCTGTGTCTTAGGAACAACTGTAATTAGAAAATCTATGATCATTCAATAAAGTAAGCAGCCTGTGTTTATACCACCGCCTTGGGCGTTTACAGTGCCCATCAAGGTATAGACCCCATAACCATCTGGTTCCAAGTTGAGCTCTTTGCCTGCTGCTGTGTCTTTCATCACGCCTGGTTCTGACAGTCAGTCCTAGCACTGCTCAAACACCATTCGGACCCTGCTGCTAATAGCACCCAGTGATTGGCATGTTCAAAACAGTTTGGACATAAGAGCAAGCAGCTACAACTGGGAGAGAAATGCTAAATAAAAATAAATAAATAAAATAAACCTGCCTCTTGGGCAAATAAGAAGGCGATGTGTGACATCCCCTCTGAGCGTCGGGGCTGTCTGCTCGCTCCAGCAGAGCGGACGTCTCTCAGTGACTGACATATGCTCTGCTGTGCTTGGCATTTGGGGGGACTCTCACTGAGACAGCTAATAATCGCCGGTAATGCCATGACAACCTGACAGAGTAGCCAGGGGCTCTCGATCACAGAGCGCCTTGCATCTGATGCACATAGCTTTTCACAATCATTTTGCTTCTCACATTTGTGCATTCAATTTGCTGAGAACAGAGAAGTACTTATCCCTCAGTTGTAATGAGTTTCCCCTCCGAGTGACATGTGTACTGGTGCACACTCCAAAGTTAAATATGCATAGGATTTATTGTGCAAGAGCTTAGCTGAAGCAATATTATATTTTACTTGCAAAACTTGACATAGATTGTGTTATAAATAATTTTAGCATAAATGAAGCAGTCACATTTTGGGGCGGGTCCAAGATCTGTCCTCTGAGCTTGTAAAACATGTAATGTTTTAATTACAAACTAAGTCGATGCCATTCCTGAATTATTTATAACTTTTGAGTAGTATATAATTTTCCTGTAGATAATGAGATTTTTTTTACGAATGCACAGAATATAGCATGCTCATTAAAAAAGATTACACAGCAGAATTTCATTAGAGATCACTGCCTCCTCTCTGAGCAGCATGCTGTAAGGCAGCACTGCTGTAATGTCATTGTCAGTTCATGATACCTGCAGTCTACAATGCCCACTGCATTTAGCACAGTTACAAAACAGTGTGTGTGGCATTACTCCATACTGGCTCATGGACAGATACACACTATCTTTCGGGCACCTACCACAGCTGAAGGGGTGCAGAGCTTTCAGAAACAGAACAGAAACGAGTGAAGGTTCGTGGGTCACCTATTATGTGCTAATGAACAACCCTCCTGCACTTAAGCTCCATGGATTGTGCCAGGGAACCCTGAACCTTCACATGGTTATTGAGACCTCCAAGCCCTCTGCAAGCAGCTCTGCCTTTTCTTCAGTGGCCAGTGAGAAATAAAGTATGCTCAAGCACACAGGTGGTCCAAACATTGCAAATGATTTTTTTTTTTTTTTAGTAAAAGGAAGGAAGCTGAAATCCCAATAAACATAAACAATAATGACGAGCTTAACTTGTAATATTTTAAGTTTGATTTATGTCATTATGGACATTTCAATCTAGCTAACCATCCATTTCTAAATCTGATGTTGCTAACGTTAAACTGTGAGATTTTTGCTCAGTATTAATTTAAAGACTGAAACCATCTGAAACCCATAAATATTGTTTCCTACGTATTCAAATTCACTATAAAAAGAAATTTCTGACAAACTTCCAAATATTTTCTGTTCAGGAATATGTTGCTTTAATATTTAAAAATGAACAGCAGATTATCAATATATGTAACACACAAAGGCTTTAGATGCTGTCTGGGTATTAATATTTTATTTTGTTTTTTCTTTTCTCTTTACTTCAGAAGTTTGTTTAAAGAACTTCATGTCTAACTTTAATTATTATTCTTGTGAAGAGTTTATTAAGAAAAACATGCCCAATCACAGTAGAACTTGAGTTTTCAAGGGCTTGTTAATGATCTATTCAGAGTAGAGAACCTCAGGATCTCTCTTTTATCTCTCTCTTTTTCAAGTCGTTGTTCTTGAGCGCCCCCATGTGGATACACAGGTAACTGTTTCAGCATCTCTAAAAATTCTGATCATGCTTTGTTGCAGGTGTATGCCACAGCAATTTTGTTTGATTTTAATTGGCAGGAGGAAAACCTCTGAGTGATTCACATCGAGTGTGTGAGCAGACACTTTCTGATTGGATGGCTGTATTCACATTTAATGATCTTTGCTGGCTGACTCAAATAAGGTAGTGAAGTAGGTTACACTGTATACATGTGTGTTTGTGTGTGTGTGTGTGTGTGTGTATGCATGTGCATGTGTGTGTGTGTACGCATGTGCATGTGTGTGTGTGTGTGTATGCATGTGCACGTGCGTGTGTGTGTGTGTGTGTGTGTGTGTGTGTGTATTTGTCTGTTTATAAAATCCCAAAAAAGTTTGTGTTTATGAAATCATAAGTGACATCAGAGAAAGTCCTTAAAAACGGCACACTCCATAAAACATTTATAAACATTTAGTATGACATTAATCGATTCGATACATTAAGCATTACAAGGTCATAAAAGATACCAACACACTTGTAATGTGTGAATGTGGTCTGCATTCCCTCAAAGTATGAAGAACTATGTACACTTCCTAGTTTCACAATGTGCCATGCACAAAGCACAGACTGAGAATAACACAGTTATCATTAACACAATCTCTGCTCTGCGCTCATATCTCATTACCGATAATAACATCTGCTGCATTTTTTTAAAAATTATTCTACATGTTTATTTTTTTTTCTCATAAAACCTCATGCACATTGACGTTAATAGGTCTGTCTTGGTGTGCTCTTATTATGTTGGAATACCCCCACTGTTCTGATGGGTTAATACAGTGTTATACTAGTAGTGTTATAGCCATGGTATGGAAAATGCAGTTGATTTCACAAGTTCAAAAAACATATTATGTAGGTTTTGTGAGAAGAGAAAATTAAACATCTATTGATAATTTAAATGCATAACATGAATTCTAAGACATTTCTATACCACAAGCATTCAGTCCTATATCAGATCATAGACCTTCTGCAAGCTCTAGGCAAGTCTGCACACATTGATTTAGCACACATAGGGTGCATTCCAGTACTCAAATTTCACCTCCTCATCTCCTCTACTCCTTTCCTCCTCTCCTCCATGCCCCAGATACTTATCTATGTGTCCTCCTTCCCTCCACCTCTGCCAGTCGCCTTCCCCTCTCCTCCAGATGAAGGATACATGGATGCACCCTAACACAGAAGTCACATTTCTGGGTGACATCATTGTGCTCACAACCAGTCAGATTAAAAGAGAATATTGTGATCGGCTTTGGTATCCGCACAATCAGTCAAAGTTGCACGACTTCATCAATAGCCGAGGTCGACTTTGACGATGGGTTAATTGGATTAGCTGTTCCAATTTTCATTTCATCTCCTTGCTTCCTCTTCCCTCCACTCGTTTCCTCTTCTCATCCACTTGTTTCTTCCCCTCCTTTCCTCCACATACTTCCGGGGTAGGAGACGAGGAGAGTAGACGAGTTGAGGAGTTGAGTAGACGAGAAAAAGTATTGGAATACACCCATAAAGATCACATTCTCCAGAGATGGAAAAATGAAAAAACACAGCATGCATTCATGTGAGCTTATATAGAATAATATGGGTACCGCTGCTTTGGAGTATTCCTTATTCACTTCCATGGGTCCAAAGACTAGAGAGCTTCATTATGACTGAAATTAGTGTAATTACTGACCAAACACATAGGAGAGTAGGGAATGAGAATTATACTAATGGGAGGACAAGAACAATATTGCTGTGATTGCCTGAACACTAAACCTCATTTATTTCTTTATACATTTGACCTTTACCCAGGCTTTCCCCTTGACATACAATAACCTTGTTTACAGGACAGGAGTGGCACAACGTGGCAGCAGGTCTGAGCTTGTTCTGAATTAATCATGAAAGTTAAGTCTACAGTTGTGATTCATTTGCATGGGTTCAGGTACTGGCTTATGGTAGTCAGGACAGCCACGTGGCACCACACCTGCCCAGACTGAGTGTGTCTGCTTTTCTGCGTCTGCTTCAGGCGAAGGCTATGGATGCGCCACAGATATACTTTCCTCTTGCTGATATTTCCACAATAAGAGTAGAAAGCCTTTTGAGTTGGTGTCATCCTTCAGGGTTGACTTTGAGCTGCGGCAGGTACGCTTTCTGCATCCTGAATATTTCCCCTGCATTCTTTTATGCTACACAGACACAAAAGTAAGAAAGCACACAAAAGCAAAGATATACACAGTGTAGGACAGCGCAATCAAACTTGAGCCCCTTATCTCTCTGACACATTTTAAATTCATTTTAATGGACAGATCTTGTATCAGGCCAGAAATCATATTGAAAAATGTTTATGAATCACCATGACAACTGGTTGCATGTCATAACACCCATGTTTGGTTATTTCCATTTTTACACTAATGTTTTTCTTTGTAATGTAAATGTTTTTAAACGTGCTTCCTCTTGGCCTCATCTCATTAGCAAAAGCGATTCTTAGTCTTAGTCTTAGTCCAGAACTTAGAAAAAGTACTTAGAAAAGTAACAGTAGTCAAATTCAATAAAATGAAGGTTAAATGAAATAACAACTAACACATTGTTCATGGAAGCATTGGAGCTGGACTCAATACACACTGAAATAATGTTATGCAGAAATAAAGCTCCATTTAGCATGCTCCAGCATGCCCCAGCCATACTGCACTGTCTTAGCAGACCTCTCACAGGTGTGCCCCATCCATACTGCACTGTGTTAGCAGACCTCTCACAGGTGTGCCCCATCCATACTGCACTGTGCTAGCAGAACTCTCACAGGTGTGCCACATCCATACTGCACTGTGTTAGCAGACCTCTCACAGGTGTGCCCCATCCATACTGCACTGTGTTAGCAGACCTCTCACAGGTGTGCCCCATCCATACTGCACTGTGTTAGCAGACCTCTCACAGGTGTGCCACATCCGTACTGCACTGTGTTAGCAGACCTCTCACAGGTGTGCCACATCCGTACTGCACTGTGTTAGCAGACCTCTCACAGGTGTGCCCCATCCATACTGCACTGTGTTAGCAGACCTCTCACAGGTGTGCCCCATCCATACTGCACTGTGTTAGCAGACCTCTCACAGGTGTGCCCCATCCATACTGCACTGTGTTAGCAGACCTCTCACAGGTGTGCCCCATCCATACTGCACTGTGTTAGCAGACCTCTCACAGGTGTGCCCCATCCTTACTGCATTGTGTTAGCAGACCTCTCACAGGTGTGCCACATCCATACTGCACTGTGTTAGCAGACCTCTCACAGGTGTGCCCCATCCATACTGCACTGTGTTAGCAGACCTCTCACAGGTGTGCCCCATCCATACTGCACTGTGTTAGCAGACCTCTCACAGGTGTGCACCTTCGATACAGTACTGTGTTATTAGAGTGGACTGTACAGAGCTATGTAAGCTGCTTCAACCAAAATTGTACTTTGCATAACAGTGCCATAACTTTTACGCTTGATAATTCACAGCTATTCCTGACCTATATATATATTTTTTTTTACAATAACCAAAACCCCGAACACTTTCTTTGGCCTACATTTTCCAGACTTTCCTGTTCCAGCACAGCACATGTGATGGTCCGGCTGTCCTCTTCGCTCAGTAAAAGGGAAAGAAAGAATTTGTTTCTGGGACCTCTCCAATTAGCAAGTGCACTGATGTGATTACGATCCTGTTCATATGCTGATCTGGGCGCCTCACTTCCTGCTGGGCAGAACACGAATTCCAGCCAATAAGCGAACATGTAAGAGTCAGCAGTTCAAGCAGCAAACTGAGCATGCATGAAGTATTGAACTCGATCATTAGAAACGGGAACTGTCTGAGTGACAAGGTTGGTTAATTAATGTGTCATAAGTGACCTACTTCTGCACGCCGTCTCTTATTTGGTTCTGCTTATAAAAAATATCCAGACTGTATCTTTTAATATGCTGCTGGTGTACAAATAAAGTCAATATGACATGTGAACCCAGGTCACATTTGCAAACAAAGGCAGCGTGTTTGTGAGAGCCACCTCTTTGTCGTGTGGTTGTAAATTTCATTGCTGTTTGTCCTGCTAGGCAATTCTGGTTCGGCCTGTTTGTAGTGATACCCTCTCCATTTATCTGCGAAAGAGTCATGCAGAATTTGTGTTTGTTGCTGTATGAAAGTTGCATGACTGAATACGTACATTTCGTTGAGAGTAAAGTGTACACATTTCTTCAGATTCTTAATGATCAGTGAAGCAGAACTCTGGTGACATTCATGATCTTCTAGTACCTCACAAATGTCCAATAGAGGGCAGCAGAGTACACTCCTTGTGGTGCTGTGACCCACTTTCAGTTGAGCTGTAGGAACATTGTGTTCTTTTCGATTTCCCAGGAACACAGTCAGACAATGAGCGGATTTTTAGGCTAATTGACAGGAGGAGCATTTGAGCACACACCACAAATTTGATAACTACATGGAATTGAGCTTTCCCTCCTTGTAATTTGTGATTTTTTTTCTGCAACCCCACAAATAAAGAACATTCTTACAGAAATTCAGAAATAATGATTTTACCTTATTATAAGACATGAAACAAAGCCTGTAAAATAATTTGTTGTATTGTTACACCTGGAAAATTTCGATATGACAATGTTTTAATGTGGCCATGATAAAAAATGTGTTCTGGTTTGTATTGTAGAACCAGCAATAAATTATGAAGGTATGCAATTTCTGGAATCAGACCCCCAATTTCTCCCGCTCCTTGGCCCGTTGGGAGCCATACAGCAGTGGTAAGGTAATGCAGCCCCAAACAGGCCTTACAAAGAGCCCAACTGCGACTGTCAATCACTTTGGCATGCATGCAAAATTTTATTGGAGGTACGTGCGAAAGATAGCCTAAGTTTGGAGAACATCTGCAGAGAGAACACCGAGACGGGGAGTAGGAGGAGGTGGGGTGGCGGGGGGGGGGGGGAGTGGGTGGTGGTGTTGCCGGCAAAATGGGTGTTGTCCGTTGTCCATTTTTTTGTTTTTGAAATGCTCCCCCAAAGCATCGCTCAAAGATCTGATATGTTGCAAATCATCCGCCGAAAAAGCTCAGAGAACTAAAGTGCCAAGTCTTGCTACAGTGGAAGAGTGCAGATATGCGGCCATGCAGGTATCATAGCATATGAAAAACACTGTATGATGACGCACATGTTCCAAGCCACTTCGCTCTGAACTCAAATGAGAGATACATTTTTTTTAATGTGCGCCAACCAGTGTAATAAAGAGGTTATCTTTCACTGTAAGCTGCTACTAGTCATGGTGCAGACAGGGTAGGTCTGATAAAAGACCGCTTCTCATATTCAGAACTGTGCAGTCTTTGTGTGCCAAGCGTGTCTCCTTTCACATCGCGTGCAAAGCCCTATTGTGCACACGGTGTGAGCTTGGAACTGTCAGTACTTCAAAATGCAATGGCACAGAACGGGTACGTTACGACTAAGGGGGGGGGAAGACAGATATCAATCACTAAATAAATACTTTAGTGTAATGACATGTCAGACCCAGTCCAGTAAATGACAGATGCAGTCTGCCTGAGTTGCATTAAAATTAACGCACATAAAATTGTCACCTCATGGTCTGTGTGGAAGACCACAGATTCTTCCTGTGCACTCCAGACATTGTGCGATGGATTTATAGGATTTAGAGCGCTGCATTTTCTGGGGTTTAGAGTCGGGCAAACCTCAGATCATGTGACCTCAGCTTGCGTTGTTATGGGTTAAATGGTACTTATGTCTGTGTCCTCTCAATATAGTACTTACCATTAGAGCAGGCCAGTAATTCATCGCTCCTCATCACACATTGATTTTTAGTTTCTTAATGATTTCATTCTTAGTAAGCTGAAAATGCAGACAAAGACAGAGACTATGATGTGCCTGATTGTACATCTGAACGTATGTATGGTCGTGGCTTTTCTGAAATATATTTAATAAATAATATGCTTTGAGCTGAGTCTGATTTATCAGATGCGGTGAGTTGTGATTTTAGTTGATGGCAGAAAGGTGTGAATAATAATAATAATAATAATAATAATAATAATAATAATAATATGATTGTGAATAATATCAATGCTAAACAGAAATGCATAGATACAGATTTGATATATTATACTATGGTTTTCAGATTATTTTGAACAGCATTTCTGCTTCAAACAGGAGACATAAAAAGAAGTTTCATTTTTTCTAATAGGCTTTTCATGAAGTAAATAATTTTGGTTGCTGTGAAAATGCAAGCACACCATAGACTACAATTTTGCTTTAGTTTGGCAGCCATTTTTTTAACTCAGGACAAAGGAGGTAGGACTTCATTTTCTGGATCCTTATTTTGTGCCCCATAGATAATCTCTTTTAGTGAAAATATGGCATCTACACTCAGTCAACAACAGGCACATTTTAATTTTCTACCATTATGATAAGAAACTGTTGTGATATGTCACAAAAATTCTTGCATTCTGCATCAGCTGTGTGTTTCTGTATGATTATATTGCATGCCTCTTTTTTCACTTGGAAGGATGCAGTAATTACATAAAAAGCTAACTGTAGTATCCCATACTATTCTATAGATAGTTATATATCTTCTTTATTGAGCTGGGGGAGCTCAACTTTGAGAATTTACTATTCACATTGATTTCTGCTATTCTAAATGTGTGTTCTTCACATGCTAAATCTACCTCTTACTGGAGTTCTGAGCTGATTATATGAATACAGAAGGAGCAGAATGTAGCAAGTTCAGCAATGCAGTCCACTCCTCATGTCTAAGCATGGGGAGGCAGGGGAATCACTCTCTGGCAGGCCGTTAAACCGCGTCTTTAACCGGAGACCCCCCACCCCCCACCAGTAAATGCAATCATTAATAATATAAATGGACGGCTCTGAGAAAGGGCCCAAATTCTTTTAGACAATACAGACCTCTATGGCAAGGCCTCGGTAGGCAGGCTGCACACACAAACACAAGGCAGCCATTGCATGTTGGGCACTTAATGGTGGGGACGTTTCTGAGTCAATCATGCTCCAGCAATAAAATTCAGGGAAAAGACAGCATACCATGAATGAGTAACCTGTATCATCCCATGCAGGTCATAAAGAAGATGTTTGTTTTCCGGATAAGACTCGTGTAAAAAGTGTGATGGAAAACTTTTTAACTACATGTGGTAGACCATGTGCTTCAGGGAATTTCCTAAACAACACTGTGGCATGTTCAGGTGGGTGAGAGAGGTCCCGCACGCCTCCGCACGCTCCGCCATGGACATACTGAACACACATATTTATCAACTCAGCATCTGTCAGAGTTATCACAGTCTGCTACTTGCCAGGAAACTGTGAACATTTTTTAATGTTTCAAAAACATTTCGCAATCACTTAATAACAGAACACTAATACTTTTAAAACAAAGTCGGTGTGCTGGAAACACGCGTGTTTTGTTTTCATCTTGTTTTGGTACGTTGTATTCTCAGAAGTGTGTAATACTGTAACCACAGATGCAGTGAGCTCCAGGAATCAGCGGGTATGTTATGTCAGTTGGGCCGGTTGTGGGAATTACGCATCGCGGGCCTTTTCATTAGTATTGGGTTTACTTTAGCTTTTCCTGCCTTGATCCAGCGCTGAAGAATATCTCCACTCCCTCCGTCAGAGCCTAGATCATGTGGAGAGATGGATCGCCTGTCTGTGGGAAAACGCAAACCAAAGGCCAAACCAGCTCAGCTCATGAACTGAAAGCGAGTTCATGAAAGGCAACTATTGTTTAGCGTTTTCATTTGATGCTACAAAACAACATACTTTTACATACAGAGTTACCTTTGTGTTAAACGTATGATTTACTTTCTCAGAACTCAGTAGGCAACATTAAAGAGTAGCGCAGAGATACAATGTGGGCTGCTGATAGCTATGGTTGATCAGTGCTGGAGGACAGATGTCTCGCCTCGCCTTCGAGACGTTTAATGTTTAACGCCGTAAAATATATCGCTTGTCCACGCTTTGGTACCTGTTGCGTTAAAGTGTCCTGTTATGAAATCTCCAGAGGTTATCTGTAGGACTGCGCGGCTGTCATGTGTTTGGACAACAGCAGATGTTATCTGAGATTGTGTTTTGGTAATGCCGATCTGGGCAGAACCGCAGTCACACACGGTAGCCTGGAGGCCTGTTATTTCTGAAACTAGAGTCCCATAACACATCACACATCGGTATTGTTGAAGTCACGGTGAATTATTGCTTGTTATTATAGTTTTTGTTCTTATCCTGTTCTCATGTGGTATATTTCAGGTTGTGTAAGTTTTTGCCGTTTGTAAAGTGAAATCCTGAATGCCTTTCTTTAACTTTCTTTAACTGCGTCTGTGTCCAATCAGAGTGCTATTCTTGCATCTGTGTTCCTGACGCCTCATTGGCTGGACCCTTTGACTGGACTTAATCTTACGGTTACCCCCACCTGATAATAAGTCATGAGGTCTGACAAGGCTTTTTTTTGTTTTGTTTTGTCTTGAATTTCACAGCAGCTGATATGTCATGCTTTTAATTGTAAACATGTATTTGACCATGAGTGAGCGTTGCGACTTTTACTCAATCTCAACTGTCCATTTCCTCTTAAGTTTGCTTTTTACATTGATTATGTATCGTCTGCTGATGTAAACATCTTCTATGTGTATGTTATGGTAAAGATGCAGAGTAGGTTAACAGTTAGCTTGTGTGTAATTCAAGTAGTAGCATGAAGTTTGCTTCCTGTCCACCTGGGCATTACCTAACACCAGACTCCAGAAATATGTGAAACACTGTGATGGAGTCTGGCAGACATTAGCAAGCAGTATTTCATTGTGGGAAATGACTGCAAGGGAAGTCTGGAGCTATCTGGGTCAAAATATATATATTTCACTGCCAGGGCTGCATTCAGCCGAAACGATCAATCTTGAGTGATTACTGTCACAGTGTGGAAGTGGGACGTTCCAGTTTGAGGTTCGCGCATCTTCCTCATCGCTCCGTGTTTTTCCACGAAACAAGCGACCACAAGATCATTGTTTCAGTGCGCCCGTTCATGAGGAAGCGTAACTTTGTGCGGCACATCGGACTCCAAAGAGACATCCCTTTTCCTCCGTCGATCAAACGGCACAGGCAGTCGGAGAGCTTCATGGGAGAACGAGCACCAGGCTGCCAAGGCCGCCGGGGAACACAACGGCACAG
This sequence comes from Albula goreensis, assembly GCA_022829145.1. Lineage (NCBI taxonomy): Eukaryota > Metazoa > Chordata > Actinopteri > Albuliformes > Albulidae > Albula > Albula goreensis. The sequence continues at coordinate 34,799,735 of CM040746.1, read as the reverse complement.
TCCAGGGCTCGTTGCCAGCTGCCTATCAGTTCTGCAAGGAAACACAGTGGCTGAGCGCAGAGGAAGGCAGCCATCTATCTGTCTATGTGTCTGTCCATCTATCTATCTATCTATCTACAGTTTGCAGACAACATTAATTCAGGCTACAGTGAAACTGAAAGCACTATCAAAGGTAGTATCAACTCATGACAATTATTGGGAAAATGGAATTCCCCTGAACTCCCCTCACTGTGAGCAGTCTTAGTTTCACTTTTAATCATTTTGCTGATCAAGGACAAATTGTACTTGGACAGATCCCTAGGGTGATGATATGGACGTTGGCAGCATTTTATTTGTGTCTCCTTCAGTCTATTCTTTACCTTTCGCAACAGTGACAGGACAGGTTTTTTTTTTTTTTGTACACAGGATTAAGGTTGTGTTTGGTACTGTGATCGTTGTGCAATGCTGCACTTTTCGGATTTTCTCCCCACCTAACCGCACTGATTCAGGTCACCGGTAGGTTACCTGGCCTAACAATGTAACTGGATTTGTCATTGGAAATCATTTTTGAGAGCTTCCCTACTATTGGCCAGCTCCCAATCGCATGCCATGCTGCGAGAACTTGTTATTGGCTGTGGGAGCAAAGCCAAACAGGGAACATGCTCTTCCCTGTTAGCCTCACTTCACCCTCGGGGGGCAGGAGAGGATGGCAGCCCTGTGGAGGCGAGATGTGTTCTGACACATCTGCCAGCTCCAGAGCTAGCACTCAGTGCAGCATTTCATCGAGCTTTCCTATGAAAAAGGAAAACCATAAAGTCAACATATCAGCAATTAAGAGTGTAAAGAACGCTCAGCTGCAATGGTGATTTATGTATCTATCATTTGTAATAGGTCGGAATTACTCAAAGCAAAGATTTGTCATGCATTATTTATTAGGTACACTTAAATGTATGTTTATTCCCCATGAGGTGGCCAAGATGTGGGAGATCTGGGGCCTCATTTATAAAGATTTTCGTCCGTCCGTGCCCCTGAAGAGGACCGGGCTGGTAAAAGCATTCAACACAGGCAGGGCTGGGGCCTCCAGCCTGAGTACTGCAGGTTCAAGTCCTTTGCAGTGTCACTGGACTATAGCCAGGGCTGTATTACGGTGTGACTCTGTTAGCTTTGTCTCAGAAGTGGAGGGTTTTCACCACAGATACTTTATACTCACTAGATACTCAACTCTAGCAGATCTGACATTCTCTCTGAATCTTAATTGTCGGAGGTTCCAACTTGTAACAGGAGCTTCCGATTCTATGGTAAGAGCACTATATGTTATCTGCCTCGGTGATGCACATAGAGGTATCCCCTCATAAATATTCATAAGACATGTTAAATGTCAGTGATTTTTCTTCAGTGTGATGGAGACAGAACTCGTTACAATAAACACATGGAGCTGATTATCTGGTGGTCCTGTACAATCTGTGGCTTTATTCACCCAGGACCCCCTAGCGCTGCCCCTGTGTTTGGCCCTCCAAATGCCATGCCAGGCACACACAGGCTACCAGCTGGCACTGCTGAGACATATGCCTCCCCTCCAAATGGTGATAGAGCTCCTTCACTGTCAGGCATGCACTGTGCAAAAGTCACTGACTTCAGCTGCAATGATCCTGATAACAGGAATGTACAGCAGAACTCCTTACCTGGACCATTTCACTGGGACCAGCCCGAAATCAGGAAAGCACTCACAGCTCAGTAAAAAGACACTTTAATGAACAAGAGGAGGCTGATATTTCTTTTGACTCTGAGGAAGACGTTGTTGACATTGAAACATCAGTTTCCCTTTTTTCATTAAATTATCTTTTTTCTGAGTTCTGAGTGCTCCGGCTTTCCTTATAACGAGCTAGTCCCAGTGAAATGGTCCGGGTAAGAAGTTCTGCTATACAGTCTAATTGTCCTTGCTTTTGAGCACCTCTCTTGTCTTCATTTTTATTGTGGGCTTGTAGAACATCTGGTACCCCTTTTTCCCAATAACAATAACTTAGAAAAAAACTCATCTCCAAATGGAGGGGGTGGCGGGGGGGCATTAAAGAAAACGAAGTAAACATTTATTTAAGAAATCAGATACGGGCATGAGGCCCAATAGAAAACATAACAGCGCGTCCCACAGCGACACTATACGGACCAGCGCAGCGCGTGTCCTCCGAGGAGCCATGGCAGACAAACTGTCTATACCTGATTTGCCTCTGTGATCATCATCGCATGGGCTGTGCCAAAACCCATGAAATATGATGAACACCTATGACGCACAGGGAGTATCTCTTTCATAAGAGGACATGTTTACCACAGTCTCAGTGAGCCCTAAAGGTTTGATAGTACTGGTGCTGACTGCTTCTCCCTGTCTGCCTGCCTGGCTTTATTGCACATGTTATGTCGCAAATATGTCACGAAAATGCATTTAAACGGTTTAAATCAGTTTAGATACCAGCACATTTGTTGATGCCCTTAGTATATGCAGTGGTTGTCTAACATAACTTTTACAGCATGTTGTAATTTGAGTTTAACAGACTGGAGGCTTGAGGAAGGTCCAGATTTGGAGAGTTTAATGTATGTCTCTTGATAGAGGACAGTGTGTCTCTTTTTGAATTTGGTCAAAGAGGTGTTTCAGTTTGACAGTTGTGACAGCTAAAAAAAAAAAGACACTATCATTGTTTTGGAAACAACATCTGAGGGTTCGGAGTGCTCGTAAACTGGAGGAATTCAGAGTTATTGAGAGAGTATACTCTTAGACAGACAGGATATGAAATTAACGTGTTTTCCCAGGCAGTCACCTTAGACTCTGAAAACAAAACAATAATCATACAAAATGACATGCATTGTGTGTGTTCAGCTTTGAATGTATTTTCTTTGACTGCATTTTCAGGTTGGAAAATGACCAGAATACTGGTTGGTTTTGGACCCATTGCATCCTTAACGATTAAAGAAAGTAACCTTTGCTTAGGAAAAATATACATACTTTATATAACAAGCGCAAAGCCAGACTTAATGACCAGGGTATTGTCAGGTCACAAGGTTGAAAAGTAAAATAAAGCTGTGTAGTGTTGGAGTTATTTGAATGATCTACTCTAATACTTGTCCCAGAACTTTTAAATGCAAATGCATGGCCAAAAACACAGCCAGAAATATGATGTGTTCACATTTTGTTTTCAATTTTTTTTTCAGTCAATACCGGTACACTTGGCGTGAACTCTTTCACCTTACATAACTCCAAGATCGCCAAAGATATAGTCCTTTGACGCACCAGGGATACTATCTGGACTTGTATCAACATTTTTTCATGGATGGTTGGTGTTGAAGTTGAGACAGCATGGTCCATCTGTTTTCCCATATGTTCTCGGCGGCACACAGGCCTCCACTTGCATTGCACACATGACAGCTGGGCAAAGTTGGATCATTGCACGTCCATTATATTTTTTGCATTACTTCCCCTTTTTCACCCATCAAAGTAAACTATTGTACATGCAGCCTATGGAGCAATGCTTTCCCACAGTCTCGGGAAGCCCTTGCTTCTTTCTGCTCAGCACAAACAACACATATACTGCCTATACTGTCAGAGGTGCAGAACGTCAACATATGATCAGTTCACAGACCTTGCAGGTGCCCAGCCAGCCAGGGGAGGGCAGTAGAGAGCGATCAGATTCTCATGTAACACCTCAAAGAGGTGCTTTCACTCCATGGATCACCTGAAGGCCATGCCTGCTCTCCTTTGAGATACGTGTGACAGTGCTCTTTGCATGCCCATGGTCCACATCCCTGCACCGGCAGGGTGACAGTGTTTGATGTTTATATATCGGTATTTGTTTTTTCTCAGCACTCAGTAACCAATGAAAAGTGATGACTGGCCTCATCTGGCTTCCTGACTCCGGGCTGGTTGTGGAGATTGAGGTACAAACAAAAACATGACATCGTGTGGCCCTCCAGGACCCGAGCACAAGGGCCACAGTGCACACCTTCTGTCTTGGGCATGATTGCAGTGTATCAGTCAAAAAGCAATGATTACCAGTTAATGTAAGAAACAGTTTTCTCTCTGTTTCATAATTATCATAATAAAGACATGCTTTACATAAAACTGCTCTTTTATTTTGAATTTCATTTGTAAAAGTTGTGCAACTGTGTACCACATCAATTACCAAGATTTATTCAGCTGCAATGAACTCAACACCACCGTATAATGTGACTTCTGCTGAATGCTGAATGAGACAGTTTAATCATTTCAGAAGACAACCTTTCAAGCACCAGTATTTGCATGTACTGCATGCAAAGTTGATGAAGTTATGCATACAATGAATATGTGAAACTTTCTGCTGTGTGCAAATTTTTTTAGATCATATTATTATTATTATTCGTAGTAGTAGTAGTGGTAGTGGTGGTAGTGGTGGTAGCAGAGTAGCAAAATGAAGGGGTGCCTTGGTGCATATGTATGTTTTTATTTCCCCCTGTATATACCAACACCATTTTAAGATCATATGAATGAATTTGACTAGTTGAACAAATAAGGGCAGAAGTTGGTATGAAATCAAGATTGGTACGGCCATGCTGTAACGTGAGTCCCTACCCCTCATTTAGGTCACTGACAGGCTAAAGAGTTCACCCTAATGGTTTTCCAGGGCCTAGGAAAGGAAACCTGAAAAACCTGCAGACACTGCAGGACATGAGGTGGGCTTCCCTGGCCGTGAGTGTTGGGCTGTGCAGCTGCATGTTCTGAGAGAGTGACCCGCAGGTCTTCCTCTCCACATCCCACTCTGCTTCCAGAGGAAGGCCAGTCACATCTGTGTGACTTTTCTGAATTAACTGTTTCACTCCCAATCCTTAACTGTTGCACACCAAGGCATGTTGGGAATCTTCACTTAAAAATTAACTCAATCTTGTTGATTCAATCTTTTTGTTATTTTTCATTTAAGAGAATTTGTGAATTTGAGTACAATGCACAATGATTATAGCATGTACACATTGACACAATTTATTTATGTGACACAAACTCAAAAAACTTAACAAACAACCCCCTTAGTTCATTAATATCCAGTTTCTCCCAACTAATCGCATTGCGTAGATTGAATGCAAGCAAGTAACTGGATTAAGGTGTTTGTGCACTAAATAATCAAGCATAGTGAGAGTCTCACCTATTTTAGTGAATAGAACATACACACGCTCTGTTACCGTGGAGCATGTGACAGCTCCCACATCTCACCCCTAACAATTCAGCGTTAAGCCTGTCAATTACCACCTGCCTAGCAGACAGAAAGCTTGCATAACGTTCCAGTCAAGGGAGAGACGTATTCGGCACCTGAGAGCTTTTCCCGTATGCGTCGTACGGCACCCTGGGAGACATGCAAAGCCGTTGCGCTCGAGCATGCAATCGGACTATGGCAAGCTAAATCCTGCACACTGAACCTGGCCAACGGCTTATGCATCCAGATTAAGAGCTAAATACGAATGTGGGAGGGCAGATCAAGCTGGTGACAGTATATCTAGTTTAGCCATTACCGGGGATAACCCATGACAATTTTAGCTTTTGAAAAGGATATGAGATGGCTTTTGCTGATGTTCATTTAATTCATTCTCTGCTTGTTGTTGGCACAGGTAATGTTTGTCTCAGTCTTTTCATACAACTATTAATTTTGTGGAAGGCTTTTGTTTAGTCTGGCAAATCTTTCTTTTTGTTATTGTGCATCAGGCCTTCCAATATGAGATTTATTATTTTCATTATTATTTTCTTGAAACCCAGTGGGTTATTCCCAAAGTAGTATTACTGAAACCAACCCAGAGCAAAAAAATAAATTAGCTCTCAATTCCAATCGAATGGCCTCATCTCTAGTTGCAGTGTTCAACTTAAGTAAGCTATTGTAGATAACAAGTTAGCTGCTATCTAAAACAGAAAACACAAGGATGTGCACAAACACACACAGACAAATAAACACACACACACACACACAGACACACACATACACACACACACACACACATACACAACACACACACACAAACACACACAAGTACACAGAGGGCATCCATAGGGCACCCTCAAATTCAGGATAACATTACTTGAGAGGGTCATTTGACCCCTCCACACAGTGCAAATTTGTCACTAAATAAAGAATATCAAGATTGTCCGACTTAGTCATTTGAGGAGGAGAGAATTGCACCACACAGGGTTACCATGGAAATTTGTTTTTTTTTTCTCCATTGTTGGAGGTGTTGCAATTTGACCCATGGACTTTCAAAATGGAATTCAAAACCTTTTGCAAAAGATAAGGTGGACAGGTATCTCACAACAAGTATCGAGGCTTTGAGGATTTGGCCCTGGTATTGCTGGTCACCTGATAAACAACAACAAAAAAAAAAAAAATCACGTGCATAATCAGTGCTTCTTTGACTGTTTGCTTTCTCTTCTCATCAACACGTGGCGTGGAGACACTGATACCGCTCTCTTACAGTGCCTGTCATCTGATGTCATCGTCGCGGTTTGTTCTGGCGGCTTTTTTTTTCCATCTGAGCAAGAACATTTTGTTTCTTACTTTTTTTTTGGTCTTTGTGTTTTTTTTCTGTTGTCAGCTTCCTCTGTGGTCTAATAAAAAAAAAATACAGCACAGCTCATTCAGTCGCTGTGCCGATCTTTCTGTCCTATCTGTTCGCACTATGCTATCTGTTGTGATTCAGGGAGGGGACATAGTCAGACCTTCTTCTCCCGCCCCTCCAGCCCCTGTTCCCTTCCCCTTCCTCGCACATGCTCCTCACCTTGCCTTCCCCCCCACCCATGGCAGCAGGGAGGGAAAATGCAGAATCATCATGCGACACGTCGAGCCGTCTGCTGGTGTCAGTGGTATGATGGCACAGATGCAGCTCTCCACATTTGCACGCAAGAGGGCTTGGCCTCCCGCCAGTCCTCTGGTTCATAGCACAGAGCTGCAGGGAGGGAAAGGTTATTCAAGTTCTCTCTTCTCTCTCTCACTATCTTTCCTTGATCACTGTTGCCTTATCATGACAACTGTAACAATCATTTGAAATTAGTTTATGTTTGCTGTAGTTTGCTACATGAAAATAAGTTTTGCATAAGCCCGCTCTTGTTTTTACGGAAAAACCATTTTATATTTGAAATATAAATGTAAATATCTAGGGGTGACAGGAGTCCAATCAGTCAAAGGATGCTCTACAGCCATGAAGGAACCCTAATGAAGGCCCCTGGCCAGACTCTGGCTAGGGCTAATAGATCTCGGCCTTGGGATTCTTCCACACAATGTGCCAGTCAATGTGCCCACAGCTACCTGACTGTTTCAGAGGACAATTATAGGCTCAATTAAAGCTTCTCTTGCTTTTAACTATTGGCCTGAAAAATGTCTCACTCTGACGCTGTATAACTGTGCAAAGTCGGCGGTAAGTTTTACCAATGCATCAACGGGCCGATACAACTCCTATAAATACAACAGAGGGTGTTAAGTGGGTGTGCGAAAGGATAGGCTGTCAAAAGCAGTGATTCTGAAACTAGGGTACATGAACCTCTGGGGGTCCCTGGTAGATGTCCAGCCTATTAAGACTACTAGTCTCATCACTCTCTAGCAACCACTGTGGGTTTGCTGGGAGTTTGGGTATGTTCAAAGTGAATATATGCTGACTTTCTCATCCTCGAGCAACACAGACAGAATGTTATTTCTGGTGCGTCTGCAGTGTGGAATGATGGGAGTCACGTGTTCACGGCTTCTCCCCCCTGAGTCAGCGGGACAGGGCTGCTGCGCAGGGCTAAACTGTTTGGCTGAGTTCAGGGTGGGGGAAAAAAGAGGGGGAGGAGAGGAGCTAAGAAAGGTGTCCTGACCCAGCATTGTAGGGAGAGAGCAGGGACTGCAGCCTGGCTGAAGTCTAACCCATTTCCCTTTATGGTGTGTTACTCTCGCTCACATTTAATTGCATTTGGTAAGCATGACTGCAGACACATGAAAATCTGTCTGTTTCTACAATGCAAATATATACCATTAAGTCCTGGGAAAACCTTATTTATATATCATTTGCATTTACTCTGGTTTAAAGTAATAACATACAACAAGCAGTGTTCCTCATGTCTACATCAATGTTTCCTGTAGCAGGCACACTTATGCAACATTCAGATATTCTTCAAATTTGTCAAATTTATGTAATATGTAACATCTCTTAGCTGTCTTAAAACACTTCTTCACAACATGCATTCTTTGAATTAAAACTAAAAAGTTCTATAGAATCAGCTTGATATAAAAAAATGCAGCACTATTATCTCCATTTTATATAACAAGGTTTAATCATATAGTGATTATGTAAAGTGTCCAAATAAAATAAAAAATGTCATATGTCCAGTTCTTTATTACTTGATGTACTGTGGCTTTTTAAATGCAAATAATATAGTTTGTCATCGGTCCTGTCTTCTGATTCTTCTTCTTAGCACAAAGAATTACCGTTTATGTACTTAGTTGTTTAACTAAGCAGGAAAATATACTGTATTTGTAAAACACATGGAGGCTAAAATGTATGGAAAATATACCTAATGTAGCCACAAAGGCCCAATATAAAATGATACATAGTGCATTGGATATGCAGTTTCTTGAATAAAATGTATAATGCTGCCCCAGCATATGAACACATGAGAAAGCAAGCTGTAATATTCCATGACACAAAATAAGCCAAATATGTTCGGTTAGTCACTGCTGCAGCGTTAGCGGGGAACCTGGATAGAGTCCCGCCCATAAGCGTTAACCTTGGCTACCCACACTTCACACATATGCCTCACCCAGAAAAAAATCACAGGAAGTAAGAACCAATGACCTGCCAGCTTATCAGTGCCCCCAACCCCGAAACAAAAAAAAAAATACCCAGTGACTTTGGTTTCCGGATATATGACATCAGTTTCTCATGGTTTAAACTTTAATCTTTTACCCCAGTGTTTTTTTCCAGTCCCTAACAACTCACACTACCACCAGCAACCCTGGCCCCTCATTCTGTTTCTGACTGGAGAGACAAATCTGTCGCAGAATTTACAACAGAGAACTTTCTGTGTCTAAAATGGACACCGTTTTCTCTGTCACACTTTCAAATGTGTTGAATTTACTTCAGAGTTCTTCCTATGCGTCCAAATTTGGATATATTTTCTGAGTAAAATGTAATCTACCAGTGTTGACTTTTGCTACCGTACTTGTTTTTTTATTAGTTATCACAAAATAATAGAACACAGAGAGGGTTCTAGGTTACCGTGGGGATAAAGGGATTGCAGGAGTAAGGCCCTGATGGGCTTGCAGATCAAATAAAAGTTGATAGCATGCTAGGATATAAAATAGCAGTGTAGCAGTCATGTGGTAACCTCACCAGTTAACAATCACTCTACAAGCTGTTGTTTTTTTGTTTTGTGTTGTTTTTTTGTTGTTTGTTTGATTGTGTTTGTCAAGACAGAGCACGTCTTTGAGGAGGTGTCACCACATCCACACCCTTTAATTACTCTCTGAGTTTACAGTTACACTTTCTTGGCAGGTGTTGATTCTGTTTTGCCACTTTTACCAGCTCAGCACAAAAGAACACTGCACAAACAGACACAATATCTGGATGGCTTAATAATGAGGGATTCATTTAATGTTATTCACTCATGATTCAGTGTAATAACAAGGTGTGAAATAAAATAACACTTGATCAAATGCATATTAAAGGGCAAAGGTGACTTGTCTGTCTGCCAAAATGACCCGAGGCCTGTATAACTCCATCTGTGACCAAACTTAAACTTTTACTGATGTGAAAACCAACAGTTAAAGTGTGAACACGAATGTAGCTTTATCCTTTAAAGATTTCAAATGAGAAATCCTCCTCTAAAACCAACCAAATGTTTGTGTTTGTTTCTGATTTTAGGTTTTTGGACTGGAAAATGTTCTATATCAGCAAGGCCCAAGTTAAAATCCACTACTCAGTAAATGGGCTGAAGTCATGGATATATCATAGGGATAACATGGATATACAGAGACAGTAGAGCTTTCCTCTGCTTATCACCTGTCTACCTAAAAGGATCAGTATATGTGTGTTAGTGAGCTGAGGACATCAGGTTATACCAATGGCTGTGCTTGCTCAACACTCTGAAATGGATCACACCACCGCTGTGGAAGGTTTATCACCACCTTAAGCTCAACCCAGACTGGTCAGAGCTCCTCTTCCTTCCAGCACCATCCTCTCCTCAGCTGGACTTCTCTATCTCCTTGGGTGACGCCATCCTGTCACCGCCATCCTGCGTCAAGAGCCTCAGAGTGGTGTTTGACAAAAAGCTGACCCTCTCCGAGAACATCGCAGCATGCAGTCCTCCTGCATAATGGCAGGAGAATCCACTCCTTTCTCACCACCTACTCCACGCAGCTGCTGGTCAAAGTGATGGTACTCTCCTACAGACCTTACATGCTTTCCCGTTCGCTCTGTTCTGCATCTACAGTGCGCATGCTGCTTCCTCCTCTGCATGTCTGCACTTACCAGTCACATCTGCTGTCTATTCTGGCTCCCCACTGGTGGAATGACCTTCCTACGGAGATCAGAACATCAGATAGTCTGTTCAACTTCAATCGCAGACTGAAGACTCACCTCTTCAGGATGCACCTCTCTCCTTCCCTCCCTACCCCCCCCCATAGTCTCATTTGTAGTGACCTAATTTTGTTGACTTGTGACTTCTGTTATTACAAATGGTTTTTCCTTTTGTTTCTTCAACAGGTCATCCACAGGGTTTAGTCCATGCTAACCCTACTGGTTCTAGAGACTTTTCACCCTCTAGCACTTTAACACCCTCGTCCCGACATAATGCACAGAAAGTCACTCTGGATAAGAGTGTCTGCTAAATGCTTATAATGTAATGTAATGTAATGTCTACATCAACAGAACCAGCAGTGCCTGTGTCCTCCATTTTATTTACCATTCCTATGTGTACAGCCAGCAGCTTTGCCTTGATCTCTTCACCACTCCTTTCTATCAGTCATAATTATTCATCTTATCACCCGTTTGATAACGTTCTACAGGTATGAAAACTATGCAAGTTAAGCAAGCATGCAAATACATCAAAACTTTGTAGACCTTCAATAGAAAGTGAATAAACAAAAATATAAATACAGACCAGTCTCACCTAGTCAATCTTGATATGGTGCCATATACAATAAACACATTTCTGGATAAAACCATTATAATTGCAATTTTTGAATCAGTCATATTGTGATCCAAATTATACATCTAGTATTGTGATAGGTTGCATCTTCATGATAAAATGAAATTAAAAATGGTTTCAGGGGTTCATGATTTTTTTAGTGGAAAGATTTTTGATGCTTTTTTAGTTCAGCTGAACATGACATGGATAAAACGCTGATTTTGGAGCTGCTCACTTGGTGTATGTGTAGTTCATCTAACTATTGGTTTACTGAAGTGTAGTGACTAAACTCAACTGAACAGACTCCAAGAGGAAGCGTAGGCTGATTGCACTTGTTTCAGTAAACATGTGTGATATGGGTCCTTCCGAACTGAAAGAGGATATTGCAGTGATTTGATTGGCTGCAACTGCATTAAAGTTAGTCAAAATGGGGAATACATTTTTCCTGAAGATAAATAAAATCTCCCCATCAGAACATCTAACAACTGACTGCGCATGTCAGCAGATGGCTCTGACCATTTTTATAAAAAAGAAAACTATTAAATAAATTCAAATAAATAAAAACAGCTATCCCTTTATTACATTAGGCCAGTTACTACCAGTCAAAGATGATTTGATTGGCCTTCTGGGCCACCGGACTGTAACTGTTAGTTATGGGCTCAATGCCTCTGGTGAAGATTTGACCATCTTGATCTGCTCTATTTCCTCTCAAGTGCTTCAACCTCTTTTTGCACTCTTTTTGACCTGGTCATGAATTAGTGAGGTAGCTGTTAAATAGATGGAAAAACACTACCCACAGGGTTGTTTATGGCAAGTTTATTTTTTTCGGTGGGGGACAGAGGGTGTGTGAGTGCGGTTGAGAAGGCATGGTCTCCAAACCAACTTGCACAACAGCCTGAAAAGGAAGGGTATAATGTAAGCAAGTACACATCAAAAGGAAGTGTCTCCACTCTATCTGTGACCGGGGTCATCCTGGGACATGAAAAACACACACAATCTTAGCACTTCAGACGTGTGTTCAGCAGTGTCTCATGAGTGAGTGCATGGATGTCTTTCATTAATACAGTCACATTACAAAAAAAGACATAATGGCTATTGTTGCACCTGCTCTCCAATTTTTTCATGAATAAATAAATTAGAAAAAACAGAGCACAGGAAGAAGGCATCACCCTTGTTTTGTTGGGGTGAGAACATTTCAACAGTTCACTCCTCGCCATCTCAGAAAGGGGAAGTTGTGGTTAGCAAGGTTACCTCAAAGGACCAAGACGTTTGGCCCGAGTTCTGGGCGGGGTGGGAAAGCTGAATTACAGAGATGGTCATGTGACGTAGTTCTTCATTTGCGGAGGTATAAAGGCAGTGAAGCTAAAATTAAACAGAAGGCACTTGTATCACAGTGCAATCAACGCCTAGAGCTCAGCCGAGTTCAGCGAACAATATATCGATGAGAAAACAGCTAGGGAAATTTCTTCATCAAAATGCAGCAGGAGGTTTTGCGTAATACACTTTCTTGGGTTTACATTGTGTATTTTCCTGACATGATGTTTTTGGGAAGTTTTTCTCTCTTCAGTTTCAGTTCTGGTGTGCATAAAGACTTCTGCAAACCATCGCTGCAGGTCTTGCTGGACCTTCTGACGTTTAACCTTCATGACACATGTGTCCTGCTTACAGTGTAATTAATCAAATTGTGAAGCCCTACAAAAGTACCTCTATTGGTGCATTGCCTGTTACCTACCTGCATGATCCACAACACCTTTTACACATGTATTTCAAAAGAACACATGCAAAGTGACAGCTTTGAATTCCTTTCCCTACAAACTGTCCTGAGGTGCTGAAACTACCTTGGGTGATTGTAGAGGCTAAAATGTTCCTTCCTATTTCCAATATCCAATTAGCCACTGTTAGAGCAACTGGTTGATTACACTGGTTTCTGAGGCATGTGTCTGAACGAGCTTTGCAAAATACGTTTGTCAGGAAAGAATGATTTATTGGAGATTGTAAAATAAAGAAATGCTTAACTGAAAATACTAAAAAACTCAAGATGGTTAAATTATAAATTTCTAAATTTACAGGGTTTTTCTGTACTCAGTAAGCTCCTATATATTCATGCATGCACCATCACACTCGCATATGTTTCAAAACTTTTATGCACTAAACATAACCATATTTACACTATAAAGTAAACAGAAATATAATAATTTGTAATATGGCTCCTACAATGACAGCATGTTCAATGGGTCAGGGTTTCAGAGACTGGACTTAAACATGAGACTAGAATTTATAATCCTAGCTGGAGTGATACTGAAGTACCCCACATCAGGTTCTCAAAAAGCACCATTACATGATCCTGTCATATATCATCATGCGTTTTTCCCATAACGTGTAGGCTGATGGGGAATATGTGATCTATTTGAGTCACAATCCATAAGGACCAAAGCACAGATTACATAAGTAATGTATTCACAGTGCACCAGGCCTCTGCTGTACCTTTGAGGAACGTGAACATTGAGTCTGTAAAATTCCATGGTGTATCGTTTTTCATATTGCACGTTTGATGGACAATGGTGAGTGATTAGTGCTGGTTTAAGCGTAATGCTGATTAATAAGATCTTCCCGGAATTCCACCTTCTTCCTTTCCAGTGTAAAGACTGCCATGCCCATCCTCTCCTGGGCACACGGTACCCGTTCTGGTGTCATCAAGCGTAGGATGTTTGTGCTGGCAGGCTACATGTTACGGGAAAAATAAAGGAGTGGTGAGCCCCGCCCCCGCTTGCAGACAACTAGCGGAACTCCACCTCTTCATATCCATGGTTGGCAGCGTGGTTCGGCGTCAGTGTACCTGGATCACAGTGAACTATAATTCACCTGGGTGAGGTCACTGTACCCTTGGGCGGTGCAATTAACCCAAATTTCGTCATTAAATATTCTGCACAAATAGATCATTATTTTTGTTACGCAAGTCACCGTGAATAAGGATGTCTGCCAAAATGGATAGCAGATGGTACAGTCAAACCGTCAAAATAATAATTGTACAGTAAAATTGTCTGGGTCATTTCTTTGGGTTACATATGCGCCTACATTGTTGATAAGAACACAATGTTCCCGTACTGGGTTTGAATTAACCCCCAAAAAAAAAGTAATGCTTAACTGTTTTTAATGTCTAGTTCTAGATTTTAGCCTTGAATTAACCTGAGGCTCGGTTTTAAATTAATTACACTGAGGGAAACTTTTCCTGAAGCAAAAAAACCAAAAAGACAGGCATGTCAGTTTGTTGTTTTAGCATTTAGCCATGGTTATTGTTGCTACCTCAGCTTTCAATGAAGCAGAATGCAGATAAACTCACACTGTCATCCAAAACACTTGGTGTCAGAGCACAACATTTTGTGGCCAGCTTGTCCAGGCAGACTGTGGGCAAGTGACACAGTCAGCAATGGTGCAGCCCACTGTCATCAGTCTGTGAGGCCCACTTACACGCTGGATCAGGGCATCAGCACATTAAGACACAGACATAGTTACCCTAGATGATATGGTTTGGGTCCTGGCAGCATGGCACTTGCACTGGTAAACACATACTGCAATGCGCTTGCAACATCTTCCCGCTTAAGAAATGAAAGTGTGTTTACAACACCCTTTCCCTGAACTAAAATTAAGCACCTAGAGCAGAGGGTGACATTTAGTCATTTGTAGGGCTTGGCTGCAGATCTGACAAAGCATGAGGCGACAGGAAAAGAGCAGGATTACAGCGCGCAGACTGGACATGACTTGCCCAGGCGGGGGTTGTTTTCTACAGGAAGGAAAACGGGTGCCAGGAACAGTTGTCACAGTGCTAATGTCTTGGTACAGTGCAGGCACTAAAATAATGTTTAGGCAGGTGCTCACTCTCTCTAACTGCCTGGTTCCTGCTGGCAAACCTGTCAATGACATGCACCCTATAACTGGCCAAATTTATAACAGGAGATTTCACTCACATGCCTAGACTGAGATTTTCCAGCAAGGACCACCAGTAACATTGTGTGTGTGTATGTGTGTGAGTATGTTTGTGTGAGTGCGTGTGTGTGTGTGTGTGTGTGTACATGTGTGTGTTTGTGCATGCATGTGTGTGTGTGTTTGTGCATGTGTGTGTGCGTGTGTTGTGTGTGTGTGTGTGTGTGCGTTTGTTTGTCTGAGAGTGTGCATGTATGAATGCATTTTGTGTGTGTATGTGTGAGTGAATATGTTTTTGTGTGTGTATGGAATGGGTATATTAGCTAAATATTTTCAGAATCCAGGTGTTGCACAATCTTGTATTTCAAATTCAGTGTTTAAATGCAGAGCGTTTATATGATTTATTTAGGGCTATTTGGTCATATCTTTAGGCTGTCATAAATAAGCATCAAGTTAGAGCTATCCTAAATGTTTTATTTAATATGCACTCATTTTATTTGGAGAAAAACAAACATCACGTCAGTGAAGGCCTCCAGCGAATCTGGAGGGCACAAACAGGAAATGAAAATGATAGGTCTTACATTATTTACATCTGGGGTTAGAACAAAATGTACTTTTAGTTCATATATGAAGGCAGGCTTTAACTTCAAAATCAGCCTCGTGATCAAGCGGCAAAAAGTGATGAAACCACTGGGTGTTTTTTTTTCTTTAGGAATGATGCAAAAAAAAAGCTTGCTTCATGGTTTCAAAAGCTTGGAATCACCCTGCATGACCACTCAAGCTGAAGGCACATACTTATTTTCATTTCTTTTTTTAATGACATGAAGCCCTCAGTTCACCCAAGAGTCATGTGAAGACTCCACAAGCATCAGAAATCAGAAATACGAGTGGGAAAACCAGTACTGCTGTCTTCCATGAATCAAGGTCTAAAGTCCATACCAATGACTGACTTAACTGCCATATCTACATACAAAAAAGAACACAAGGGTTTTGTCAATGAAGGAATACTTGGAAATACACTCAGTCATATTTAATGTGACTGAGTGTATTTCCAAGTATTCCTTGGCAGGAATTAGGAGTCTGGAGGACAAACAGGTTCTGTTCTGTCTGGATTCAGATATATAATTGCATAGCCATGCACCAAGTTCACACTGCCTTAGTGGCAAATGTCATTTAATTAAGTGGTTAGCTAACTTACTTCATTTTTAGTTGATTGAGTAATTCTTCTGGCTTTACAGGCAAAAGATTTTGCCAGGGTCTTTGTGAGACTGATAAGTGTGGCTCATATGAACATCATGAGAGAAGTCAGAGAGGCCAAGGAGGTTTGGTCACTATACAGGAGACATTCAATCCAACACCCCATTGTGTATGTAGTTTGCAGGAAAATAGGTTTTCCATTTATTTATTGTCATTTCTCAGTGGCCCCTTTCTTACTTTTTGTTTCAGCAGACATTCCCTGATATTGGCATTATGTTTTAACAGATTTATGTAACTGTTTGTATAACTCCCTTTGTATGACTATGTTGTCCCAAATTCTCCTTATCAAGAACAACGTGGAGTTTTTTTTTTTTTTCTTTCAAATAAGGCAGTACACTAGACAAAACATCTACACAATACAAAGGCAGTAACAGTGCTAAAAACACCCGTATGGACATATTATGTAACAGCATGCTTCTCTAGACAAGTTTGATTCTGTTGATTGCTGCTGAATAACACCATTGAAGATTGGATTAAAATCTTGAACTAACATTATCGAGAATCCTAGCAGGCTGGTGTATCCCATAATACTCTCACAGTTCCTTGGCATTCTGACATTTCTATATTGTTTGCATGTTTTATTAAACCATTTTTAGAAGACTGAGCTGTCAGGTTCGGAAGCAGTAGTATGATGGTCATTTTACATGAAGATGAAGTGTAAAAAATACCAGAGTCATATGACCTTCTACTATTTATTCACCTGATCATATATTTATTTTTTTCAGCATAGACATGTAGCTATAGGATATACTGGGTGCATATGTTTTTGAGGGGTAAAAGAAGCTGCTTATATCTATGAAAAAGGTTTACATTTAATTAGGTGGCTTCTACATCACGCTTAATACTGCACAGATACTCAAGAAGCTGCAGTTATTATCTACCAACAGTATATGGATAGTCAGTATTGCCAAAGGTCAAGGGTCAATCAAGTATTGAGAGCCTATCATGAATTAGTTTAATTGACAGGCATGAGCAGAGGGAACGTGTCTTTGTACCTTGCATGTTCTGCACCTTTATTACAGGTATTTTTACCCTGCATTTCCTCTTTGGCTTACTATTCTGACTGGGAAAACCCCAGGAAAAGTTCTCAAGAAATTTCATACACCACTTGCAACATACCGAGTATTGATTTCATAAATTTTAACCACAGCTGCAACTGTGTTTGAAGGATTGTATTGTTGTTAGAACCAAGAATTGCATGTGAAATATAGAAATCACAGGACTCAATCTGTTAAAAAAAATGTTCTAGCATCTTGACTCTGTTAGGGTGTTATGATAAAAGAACCTGAAACGAAAACAACTATTTTACAACTAATTATGGTAACCATCTTTGAACTTGCCAAACTATATTTTGAAGGAAAAAAAAATCACCATTGGTTTAAGTTAAGCCAGTCAAAATAATATAAGGTGTCAGCTCACTGACTGATTCATTCATTCATTCACTCATTCATTCATGCAGTCTGTTTTCCATAGTATACTCAGTTATGAATATGTATGCAGAAAGTTGATGTAGTCATAATGTCACCACCTGGGAATGCACTTAAATCCAACTTTCCTCTTTGACTTTTCCACAAAATATGATTTATGCCTTACATAATAAAAGCCTCAATCCTCAAGGTAAGCATATGTTTACAGCAGGTGTTCAACCTGTGGGCCAGTGAAACATAATTAAAATTGTGTATTTCCGATGTGTGTTTTACCATGATGTGAGCTGCAAAGAGGGAAGGGAGGCAGCCCTCGGTTCTGTGGGGGGTATGGCGAGCGTAGGTTTACATAAAACACATTAAAGCGTTCCACACGCTCATTAAATTGTACCTGGCATTGATCTCTCAGTGACTTCAGAGTGGGAGACTTTCGGAAATTACAGTTTTCCAAAAAAAGAAAACAATTAGCTAAAGGATACAGCGTGTTTTTTTCGCCCGAGGTTGTACCCGTACGGAGCGACGGAACGGATGATTAATGGTGGATTTCTGAGCTCGTCTGCAGGTGTCTGCGAGTCGCGCTCTCCTCAGCCAATGGCATGGGAGGGCCAAGACGTGTCAGGACAAACTGGTTTCCACTGCGGTTTCACCTCAGCATCTCCTGGGTGTCAGCCGCCTTCAGCCTGGATCTCTGCCTTATTGTGTTGTGTTTTTTTTTTTTTTTTTTGGTACTTATTGTCATTGTGAAGGAAATTAATTGCCACTTTGTTTTTCACTGTCTGTTCTATTGTGCAACACACTGCTGGCATAACAGTGTGAACCAGCCACACAAACATAACGACAGCGTAAACCAGCTACACAGACAATACGTGAAGTCTGCATTTTGTTTGTGGTGACCTTTCTTGGCCTTTCTTTCTGTGCGTGTTTGTGTGTGTCTGTGTGTATGTGTCATACCTCAATTATTGAACAGATTTCAGACATCACACCTTCTAGCAATACAAACTCATTGACATTCACCTTGATTGGTTGACAGATAATGTAATAATTAAATATCCTTACCAGTATTATAAGAGCATGGCTTATGACCATGACTGGATTTCACAACATATGATATTAGGACACTTTTTATTAATCACATCACACATTTATTTACCATATCACATCATAACCTTATGTCGGATGTTACACTCTGACCAGAATATGCATGCAGCATTCAGTTATGATAATGATTATTTTATCCTTTATATCTAATAAAGGTGCAATGAATACTCAGTTCAAGTAATGTTTTATCAATGAATATATTTTTATATTCATATTCAGCATTAACACCAAATCAAAAGTTATACAAGGTGTAAAATGTGTAACACAGGGTTCTGAAAGGGATGTGGAATAGGCAATAAAATCACCATCGTTTGTTGGAAGGACTTTAAAGGAAATTTTTCTTCTCAATCAACAAGATTGCATGAAAACCAATGAGTGGCTTTTGACAAAAATATATGTATAGTTTTCCTCACCATTCAAACATGATGTCAAGGAAATGTTTTTTAAAAACATGAGACTTTCCAGAGCACCCCCACTTCTGTCTTACATAACCTCTGAATGCACATTCAGGTCAACTATACCATCCAGACAGATTTCCCTTCTCTTGACCTATATACAGTAGATGTGTACGTGACGTATAAGGAAAGCTGGCCTCTCCGGCCCAATTAACCATTCTCCTTCCGAGCTAAGCTCTTGTTTAGTAAACGCTGGTGTCAAGCAGGAATGCTATCCCTGACTCGTATACGGTCAGAGATAATTGTGAACGGATGACCGGTTTGTTCCAGACACACGTAGGTAAAGATGAAGCACCAACAGTTTTAGTCCAGGAGGACTACAGTCAGTCAGGGCCTTTTAAAAGAGGCTAGGCTCGTCTGTGTTTCAGAGCAGCCTTACCGTCAATGGGAGGGAAGGTGCTGCTTTAGACAGCCTGTGATCTGAGCCTGGTGCATGCGCACACGAATGCACACGTGTGAACGTGAAATCTCTCACAGCAAGGCTGGGAATCATGTGTCGGAATCGGCCTCTCCCATTCGCACCTGCTGGGGCTTTGACGACATATTCTTTCCCACTGAACGTCCCAGGTGCTGCTCGCAGCGGGGAGGGTTTGGGGGAGGGTTTGGGGGTTGGGCGTCACCATCTCCCCAAAGGACGGCTGTCGTCAGAGGATGCAGCCTTTGGATGGGTCACTTCCTGTCCCTCTGCCAGCTCCGCGGGGGGACCGGCCCGTTAATCTTGTCAGTGCTCTGCTCCTGTGCCGAGATTAAAGTGCAGACCTATCATTTCCCATCCCCAGTGCGGCTCCCAGCCAGGCTAATCTGTGCTACGCACAAACCCCATTCATCGCCCATCTCCTCTCCCCAAAGACTGCAGCTGACACCTCACCTCCCTCAGGACAAAGACAGTAATGCAGTTCATTCTGTAAGAACATTAAACCCTGGAGAAATGTGAGCATTTTCATTGAGTATGAATGTATGTATGTCCATATGTGTACATGCAAGTATTTATGTATGTATGCATGTGTGTGTGTGTGTGTGTGTATGCATGCATGTATGGCTGTATGTGCATATGTATGCATGTATATTTTTTTTATTGTTGACAGGATGATTAACTTGTCCTTTAAAGAGTCCAATCTCATATCGCTTATAAGCAGTATTCATATTAATGCAGCGTATTTTGTTTTCAGTTCTGTCTGTGGTACATTAGGCTTTGGTGCATCAGTACTGAAGTGGAAGGAATACTGTTTACTCTGCTCGGGGGTTAGTGCAGAGCTGTTTCACTGTGAAAAAGGGCTAAATCGCTGCTCTATCTGGCTATCTGTGAGTGCTGCTTTGTCTCAGGAAGTGGAAGGGTTGGGTGTCAGATTGTACTTCCTACAAAAAAAGGACACGGGAGCTGATTTTTATTTTATTTAATTCTCTCTTTTTTCAGCATGCAACCATGCGGCACTGAAATAACCTTGCGAAATGAGTTGTGCTGTTTGCACTGGCAAAATGAAATAGCCGCTAACAAAATAACCCTCATGACATGAACGCAGTCAAGCTAGCATTGCTCATTTGTGCGTTTGTGTTACCCTTATCAGATGTTGAATTTTCTGAGAAAAAGGTTCAATTAATTTTGGCTTCAGCCAGAAAACTCAACTTACAACGGGCCTGGAATTGTAAAGGGCCAACCTGACTCCTTTGCCTGTTTCATTTGTACGACACATTGAAGATTTCATTCGCCTGCCCAGGTTTTCAGTGCCATCATAGATTTGTCCTACCTTTTCGCAGGACTCTGAAATCCCTCTCCTTTGCTCTCACATTAGCTGTGCTTTTGTTATATTGCCTCTGTAAGGCTCATCTACAGCATTATTTGTTCGCAAAGATGCAGATTTTTCCATGCTTTATGAGGCTTTTTCCATGCTTTATGAGGCTCCGGTTATTTCATACAATGACTTAGGCCCAAAGAGTTCAGTAATATTGGCACTACTTATCCACTCTGGCATAAACCCAGTGTGGCCTCTCCTTTAATGGCCACATCCTTATAATACCTCAATATACTGTCTCCATTTAAAGTTTTTCATTTAGCTCTACAGTGAGAGTTTCTGAATGATACACTGGGAAAATATTTCTGATTCCTCCAGAGATTCCCTCCAGAGTGAGTTCTGCCAGCAATGCCCATACATTTATTTTGTTGCCTCTCTGTGCTCTATTCCACAGTCAACACCAGTTTTGTCAGGTGTTTGAATATCCTGCAGTTCCTGTGAGCTACCAAGGGTGGCACTGTTGCCCTTCCCCGGGGCCTCTCTCTGGGTGCAGGTGTTTCTCCGAGCAGAACTGAAACCTGCCCCAGACCAGCACCGCAGCTGGGGGATGCACGTAACCCGCGGTCACGGTCCCGCCACGAAGCATTCACACTCCGGTGGGAAAAGATCTGTTTGAACTGGTCTCATCTGGAGGGAAGGCACAGTGTTCCTGCTCTGCAGAATAGCACATCCAAGTGTGGGTTTGCCATCAAAGAACAACTCCATCAATCCTGTCCCAGTGTCTCAGAACTGCTGTGTTACATCATATCATTTTATAACAGGTTATTTTAATGAAATGTCTCTTCTGTTATTATGTTTATTTTTACACCAGGCTTCTCTCCAAGATAACTAAGCTGAACTTGTTCCCACATATTACTGAAAGAGGTATAATTATCAAGTAATTTCAAAGGTCCTCCTGTAGGTGCATCCTAATTATAAATTTTACGTAACGATAAAACATCTCTTCATTGTATAACAGGGGTTTCTCAGCCAATATAAATAAGAGTGTTTTTGCAGTGTAAATGAGGTGTCTGAGGGCAAAAGTGCAGGAAACATGTCATACGTGTCAAACACAAAGTGCCAAGATAATTAAGTGTCTGCTTTTCAAAAACACATGTAGCCTTAGGTTCTGTTACATAAAACTGCATGCAAACATCATATTTACAACTGAAACAGCAGTAGTATAAAGTACTTTTTTCACTCTGAGAGAACCACTTTGGTGGAAAGGCAGAAGTGGAATACAGAAGTGTAATTGTGTTTGTACAGTACTGGATCTGATTATTGTGTAACTGTGCTGTATGGCCTTCCTCACAGGTGACCATGGAAAGAACTAAACAACATTCATTCCTGTTAATAAGTTCGCCCGGCCGTTCTCTCTCAGGCCATGCATCTCAAGGTTTCCACAGTATGTCTCTTCGTTGCTGAATTGATCAAGTGGGGATGACGTAACTTCTGCTTTGAGAGAAGATTCAGTTTTTTTTTTTCTCTCATAGGTCTTTTGAAATCTCAGTGTGAAATACTGTATGTGTTTATTCAGGAAGTGTTGCCAGGCAATGGCGTCCTGTAGCTGTGAAATTCTAAAGTGTACCCACTAAAAAGAGTGCCAGCGATGGCGTTAGCGCTACAGCAGTGACATCAATTGACACCACCAACCCTCAGTGTCAGTCACTGTCATATTATGGCCTGGCCAAACAAGAGACAACATTAGTAACGGTTGCTTAGACCATTCAGTCGTAATCACAAGGATTACACAAATTCTGCTGAACAAGAAATACATAAACAAAAAATGTGATTGCATGATGCTTAGTGGTAATTCCATTATACTTAAGTAGGAGCTTTCTGAAAATTAAGCTTGGCCCCCGGCACAGACAAGTGGTACAGGCAATTAAGAGCTGCTCTGATGTATTTTCTAAGGAAAGGATATTCCATTTGATAAAACTGGAGCTTAACAAGAATTTGTGAAGTCACTCTGAAAAAAGAACAGTGCCTCAAAGAACCCCAAAAAATACACAATCAAGAACTATGAAGGTGCAGCCTTCACTGATTCACAAGTGTGAAAATGTATGCCGGTAATACATCCAAGTTCATATCAAAGTCATATTTTTGGATGTATGTTCTTGAATGTTGTGCATTTCCAGCACTCTAAACATGAAAAAAGACGAAACACTCTAACTATAGCTTTCAAAACATAAAACAGTGATGTCTTTTAAAAAGTGACATGAATCAGTTCAAAGTTTTTCTGCCATCATATTGTCTCATGAATGTCAATTTCCATCACAGTGAGAAGTGTGCTTTTGCTGAGTGCCAAGATTGTCTCTCATTTACAACATTCAGGGAATTAACTTTCTCTTGAGTCTTACACCAGTATTTATTTAGGGGAATGTCCTTGCCATTTCACAAGCTCCCGATTTCTTAGATCTGAATGAAAACATGAGGAGTGCCCACACCATTTGGTCCAGGAGATGTTCTTTCCTGCTGGTTTCAGATACCCTAAACCAGCAACTGATACACAAATGCCAAAAAATGTGACTCAAATTATCACTAAGCTCTCTGGAGACATGAAGAGTTGATACACAAGCCATGCTATTGTACATCACAGATCAAAAAGGTGCACCTATCCTCAGGTTCCCAAAGCTCAGCTTCAACCTCAGATGACTGAAAACAAGGCCAAGAGATAGATTCAATCAAACACACCCTGTCTCTTCCAGAGCACGTGCAATTGAATCTAAATCTACTGTAACCGAGTTAATCACGCACGCTATTCTATTTTGGAATAAAATGAGGGCATCCAAAAGGGCACGTTTGCTCACCGCCGATAAAATACAAAATACTCAATGCAACTTATGTTGTCATTTTTTGACTGAATCACATAAGCCCCTGACGAGAGCAAAGGCGTTTGATTGGTTGCCAGGTTGAATATTTCTATAGGCCAACAGTTTATGTATGTGAATTTATCTCATGCTTGCGTGTGACACCGGCACCACCGCCAACACCGCCTCAGCATGTGACAGCGGCGCTCTGTGTAATCTGCCGTGACAAACGTATTTGTTTATTTATTTACTAATTTATTTACTGTTTGATGTGAAAATGCACTGTGGCAAACAAACAAGGACATGGACCCGGGATCCGTTTGAAGGGGTTTGCCAGACCAATGAAGAAGCACCATTGACATTAGACCGGCTTTAGAGAGGATTCCTCTGAGATTGTATGTCTGATAAAAGTAAGGGTCAACGTCCATCCTCAAGGGTAAGTATGTTAGGAAATCAGAGGATTATATTTAATTAGAAAATCCACCCTTTCAGCTGTTCTTTTAAAGTAATATACTTTCCTACCAAATATAATGTACTTTTTAAAATTAATATGAATTAACAGTATCACATGCACACATAAACAGGAATTCCTATAACGATAGCTGCTGTGACTGGGACCTGATTAAGAAACAGAATGCACCTCAGCAGTCTTTCTCAGAGAACCAGCTATGGTTTATTTTCTGTTTCCGAGAAACCATGATAAGGAGGGACAGAATACAAAAACAGGCTATTGAGGACCAACAGGTTGCAAGACCCTTTGATAATGTGATCTCACTTAACATAAAAGAAACAGCAAACACCATTATCATTCAAAATATTGTATCTAATTTGAAAAGGGAAAAGACAGAGATGCTTGCATGGAAAACTGTTTGGTCTTTTCTTTTCTTACCCTTTATCTGATGTGTTCACCTCATCTGTTGATTTTTCCATTGCAGTGTAATCCCCCCCCAATACAAACCAACTGTGTGCAGAGAGCTGAGACATGGCGGAGTACACTGATAGTGTGAAGAATCAGGGGGATCTCTGAAGCTGATTATGAATAACAAACCAGTCTCATTACATTTAGCATTTTTTCAATAGAATGCAGCATTTACATAATTCATTACATTGCACATTGCACATTAACTTTAAATATGCAAGGTGTTTTGCAGTGATG